>JAUMJJ010000279.1:0-355035 GCA_033556795.1 Tapera naevia | reverse complement strand
GGCCTGAGCCCGTGGGCGTGGCCTGTAGCCAGTGGGCGCGGCCTGAGCCCCGTGGGCGTGGCCGGAACCCCGTGGTCGTGGCCGGAACCCCGTGGGGCGTGGCCTGAGCGCGGGTTAGGAGGGGGCCCCCAAGCAACCCGTTCGTCCCCTCCTGCCCCAAGCATCCCCGACGCCACCACCCAAACAGCCCCACCCCGCCCCAACAACCCCAGGGTCCCCAAAACAGCTTCAGTCAACCCCAGCCACCCCCTCAAAACCAGCCCCAATGCCCCCCCCCCCCCCCCCCCCCCAACAGCCTCAGTGCCCACCAAAGAGCTCCAGGCCCCTCCCCTCCAGGACAGCCCACGCACCCCAAACGGTCCCTGCGCCCCCAGTGCCCCCCAGAAGCCACTCAGCTCCATCCCCTTCCCTGCTGCCCCCTTCAGTTCCTCCACCACACCCCAGTTTTCTCAGGATTGCATCCTCCTGCTGCTTCTCCCTCCCCAGCCCCCCAGGTGTGCATTTTGGGGCACTCCTGACCCCTCAGTGATCCTTCAAGGGGTCCCTGCACTCACCTCTTTGCTTTATGGGCCTGTGTTGCTTTTGGGACACTCCGGACCCGTTCATGAGTGTTCTGGTGCAGCCCCACACCCTTCCTCATTGCTTTTCAAGGTGCCCCATGCCCTTTACCAAGAGGGAAAAGGTCCCTCTTGGTGCTATCCTCCCTCCCACTGGAAAACCGTTGCCCTCACTTGTGCCACCCATGATTTTGAGGAAGTAAACGACAGCTCCCCGCAGAGAATTCACTTTGCATCAGTGCAGGGTGGGAGAAAAAAGACTTTATTTTGCAGGAGTTCTTCTGCAATCACAACCATCCCAACGTCAGGGTGGGACAAACACCAACTCCTCCCAGAACAACACCAGAGGCATCACAGCTCCAGGTTGGCAGCCACCAAAGCAACAGCTTTCCCCTCCCAAAATCCTATTTTCTTTCTTATTAATCCTCCCCTCTGTGAAAATCAGATGACCAAACGTAAATTCCCAGCGTGCCCAGCACCCACCAGTTGTCACACAGCTGGAAACAAGGATCCTGAGCTGCCGGTCCCTGCCTGGCGTGGGGGAATCAGCTCTTCCTCCCACAGGGAGCTCAGTCGGATTTCTCCTTCTCCTTCATGTGCAGGAAGACGATGCTGAACATAAAGAGCCCAACCATCATGGAGAAGGCGCCGGCGTAGTAGGGATACGCCGAGGGGATGAAGCGTTCGTACTGCGTGTGCTGGAGGGGACGCACGGACACCTGGAGGGAAAGCGATGCCGTGAGCCTGGCAGAACCAGCAGGGATCCTCCTGGGGAGGATTCATTCCACCACGCTCACCTGGGTAGAGGAGTAGAGGTGGGTGTAGCCCAGGCGGTTGTAGTCCACTTTGAACTGGAACACCCCGTAGACATCTGGCAGCTTGAACTGCACACTGTATTTGCCCCCTGTGAAAGAGATGGTGGTGATGCTCAGGTGACACCAGGGGAATGGGAAAATGGCCCAAACGTGAGGCCAGAGCAGCGAGGGAACGGGTGAGGGAACGGGTGAGGGAACGGGTGAGGGAACGGGTGAGGGAACGGGTGAGGGAACGGGTGAGGGAACGGGTGAGGGAACGGGTGAGGGAACGGGTGAGGGAACGGGTGAGGGAACGGGTGAGGGAACGGGTGAGGGAACGGGTGAGGGAACGGGTGAGGGAACGGGTGAGGGAACGGGTGAGGGAACGGGTGAGGGAACGGGTGAGGGAACGGGTGAGGGAACGGGTGAGGGAACGGGTGAGGGAACGGGTGAGGGAACGGGTGAGGGAACGGGTGAGGGAACGGGTGAGGGAACGGGTGAGGGAACGGGTGAGGGAACGGGTGAGGGAACGGGTGAGGGAACGGGTGAGGGAACGGGTGAGGGAACGGGTGAGGGAACGGGTGAGGGAACGGGTGAGGGAACGGGTGAGGGAACGGGTGAGGGAACGGGTGAGGGAACGGGTGAGGGAACGGGTGAGGGAACGGGTGAGGGAACGGGTGAGGGAACGGGTGAGGGAACGGGTGAGGGAACGGGTGAGGGAACGGGTGAGGGAACACGGGGCCGGGTGAGGGAACACGGGGCCAGAGCAGCGAGGGAACGTGGGGCTGGGTGAGGGAACGGGTGAGGGAACACGGGGCCGGGTGAGGGAACACGGGGCCAGAGCAGCGAGGGAACGTGGGGCTGGGTGAGGGAACGGGTGAGGGAAAGTGGGGCTAGGTGAGGGAACGGGTGAGGGAACGTGGGGCTAGGTGAGGGAACACAGGGCCAGAGCAGCGAGGGAACGTGGGGCTGGGTGGGGGAACACAGGGCCAGAGCAGCAAGGGAACGTGGGGCTGGGTGGGGGAACACAGGGCCAGAGCAGCGAGGGAACGTGGGGCTGGGTGGGGGAACACAGGGCCAGAGCAGCAAGGGAACGTGGGGCTGGGTGGGGGAACACAGGGCCAGAGCAGCAAGGGAACGTGGGGCTGGGTGGGGGAACACAGGGCCAGAGCAGCAAGGGAACGTGGGGCTGGGTGGGGGAACACAGGGCCAGAGCAGCGAGGGAACGTGGGGCTGGGTGGGGGAACACAGGGCCAGAGCAGCAAGGGAACGTGGGGCTGGGTGGGGGAACACAGGGCCAGAGCAGCAAGGGAACGTGGGGCTGGGTGGGGGAACACAGGGCCAGAGCAGCAAGGGAACGTGGGGCTGGGTGGGGGAAACACAGGGCCAGAGCAGCGAGGGAACGTGGGGCTGGGTGAGGGAACGGGTGAGGGAACGTGGGGCTGGGTGAGGGAACGGGTGAGGGAACGTGGGGCTGGGTGAGGGAACGGGTGAGGGAACGTGGGGCTGGGTGAGGGAACGGGTGAGGGAACGTGGGGCTGGGTGAGGGAACGGGTGAGGGAACGTGGGGCTGGGTGAGGGAACGGGTGAGGGAACGTGGGGCTGGGTGAGGGAACGGGTGAGGGAACGTGGGGCTGGGTGAGGGAACGGGTGAGGGAACGTGGGGCTGGGTGAGGGAACGGGTGAGGGAACGTGGGGCTGGGTGAGGGAACGGGTGAGGGAACGTGGGGCTGGGTGAGGGAACGGGTGAGGGAACGTGGGGCTGGGTGAGGGAACGGGTGAGGGAACGTGGGGCTGGGTGAGGGAACGGGTGAGGGAACGTGGGGCTGGGTGAGGGAACGGGTGAGGGAACGTGGGGCTGGGTGAGGGAACGGGTGAGGGAACGTGGGGCTGGGTGAGGGAACGGGTGAGGGAACGTGGGGCTGGGTGAGGGAACGGGTGAGGGAACGTGGGGCTGGGTGAGGGAACGGGTGAGGGAACGTGGGGCTGGGTGAGGGAACGGGTGAGGGAACGTGGGGCTGGGTGAGGGAACGGGTGAGGGAACGTGGGGCTGGGTGAGGGAACGGGTGAGGGAACGTGGGGCTGGGTGAGGGAACGGGTGAGGGAACGTGGGGCTGGGTGAGGGAACGGGTGAGGGAACGTGGGGCTGGGTGAGGGAACGGGTGAGGGAACGTGGGGCTGGGTGAGGGAACGGGTGAGGGAACGTGGGGCTGGGTGAGGGAACGGGTGAGGGAACGTGGGGCTGGGTGAGGGAACGGGTGAGGGAACGTGGGGCTGGGTGAGGGAACACAGGACTGGCAAGGGATTGCAGGGCCAGAGCAGCAATGGAATGCGGGGCTGGGTGAGGGAACACAGGACTGGCAAGGGATTGCAGGGCCAGAGCAGCAATGGAATGCGGGGCTGGGTGAGAGGGAACACAGGACTGGCAAGGGATTGCAGGGCCAGAGCAGCAATGGAATGCGGGGCTGGGTGAGGGAACACAGGACTGGCAAGGGATTGCAGGGCCAGAGCAGCAATGGAATGCGGGGCTGGGTGAGAGGGAATGTGAGTTGGACTCTATCTTAAAGATCTTATCCAACCAAAACCATTCCGTGACTCTCTGGGCTGGAGCAGCGAGGGAATGTGGGACTGGAATGGTAAGCAAATGCAGGACTGGAGCAGTGAGGGAACACGGGTTGTTCTCAATGACCTTAAAGGTCTTTTCCAACTAAAGCCATTCTTTGATTCTGTGGGACTGGAGTGGTGAGGGAATGTGGGGCTGGAGCAGGGAGGGAACCCTACCATTCCTCTTCAGGAAAGTCCGCACGAAGGGATCGATGCGGACAAACTCCAGCTGGATATCATCTCCATCGAAGGGGACCCACTTGCCATCGGAAAGCTTTTCGATTACTATGCTGTACTCCTGGAATGAACCCACAACACATGATGTTACCAAGCGATGCCTGAAAACGACCCTCAACCCATTCCAAGTCCACATTTCCCCAAGTAAATCCTTCCCGTGCCGCAGGCAGCCGTACCACGAGGTCAGTGACGGTGTAGGCGTTGGGAGGCGCGCGTTCCCCAACGCGGTGGTGGGAGACGGCTCCGACGCGCAGCACTCCCTCCTCCTTGAAGACCCAGCGGGACAAGGCAATGGCCAGCTCGTAATTACCTGTCTGTGCGTACCTACGGATGGAGGAAGGCTGAGAAAGGATGGCAGCCACATAGAAAAACCCACTGTGTGTGCCAAAACCCAAACCATTAATGGATGTGGAAGCAACAGAAAGCTAGCGGGGAAAAGGAAAGGAAGGGTTGCCCAAAGTTTGTCATTCCATGAGGCCGAAGGAACGCATCACCCCTGGTTCAATCCCAACTTTCGTCTGTTTCCCAGGACTCTCTTGTCCAAACAGCTCCCAAATATTCCTCAGCCAGGGACATTGGGAAGCTCACACACCTCTTGGAGCCAGGAGTAGCTTTCTGGACAGCAGAATTGAAGAAGGCATCGCTGAAGAAATCCAAGGAGCCACTGAAAACAACGCGGGCGTTGTTCCGGGCTTGGAGTCCCGCTATCAGAAGGGTGTTCTTCCCAACGGCGTGTGGGTACTGGAAAGGAGTGCATTGGGAAAAGTGTTTAGGGGTGATTAAAGGGAAGTTAATTGCTGGTTTGCTGTGGGGTGGAACAGTTCAACTATAGCTCACACACTCCACAATTACAGAGAAGCAAAGAAGCTCAGAATAAGCAGCAATGGGATTCCCAGCATTTTACTTCTGCCCTCTCCTCTGGAACGAAACCAGGAGGTAGGCTTTGATCTGGGCTGGCTTTTCTTCCAAAGTATCCCTCATGCTGGTTGTTTTCCCAGCAGTGGAAAGCAAAAAGGATGACTCCCAGGGCAATGTCATAGCCCGACCCTTTCAGAACCAACAGGGGGATTGAACACGCAAGGTTTGATATTTCAGCCCCTGGTACCAATATAGGTTTGAGGACGATGCGATTGAGAAGGACCTGGGGTGCTGGTGGATGAGAACCTTGACATGAGCTGGCAATGTTTGCTCACAGTCCAGAAACCAACTGTGTCCTGGGCTGCATCCAAAGCAGTGGGACCAACAGGGAGAGGGGGGGAATTCCGTCCCTCTGCTTCACTCTGGCGTGACCCCACCTGGAGTCCTGTGTCCAGTTCTGGAGTCCCCAACATAAGGACATGGAACTGTTGGAGTGAGTCCAGAGGAGGCCACGGAGATGATTCAAGGGCTGGGGGACCTCTGCTACGAGGACAGACTGAGAGAGTTGGAGTTGTTCAGCCTGGAGAAGAGAAGGCTGTGGGGAGACCTCAGAGCAGCCTCCCAGTACTGAAAGGGGCTCCAGGAAAGCTGGGGAGGGACTTTTTACAACAGCCTGGAGTGACAGCACAAGGGGTAATGGCTTTAAATTGGAAGGGGGAAGATTTAGGATAGAAGAAGAAATTCTTCATGTTGAGGGTGGGGAGGCTCTGGCCCAGGTTTCCCAGAGAAGCTGTGGCTGCCCCATCACTGGAGGTGTTCAAGGCCAGGCTGGATGCGGCTTGGAGCCCCCTGATCCAGTGGGGTGGAACTGGATGGACTTTGAGGTCCCTTCTAACCCAAATCATTCCATGATTCTAAGTTGAGGAACTTTATTGTAGGAGAGGATGTAAGAGAGCATACCTGGGTAATAGGCTTATCGGGGAAGAAGGAGTAAGAGGTAGAAGAGCCAGTCAGGATATCCAGCACCAGCGGGTTGTCGGGATCAGCCACCATCCTTGTGGGGAGAGGTGTGGTAAGCGGCATCAAGGGGGTGTCAGGCTCCAAAGAACACTGGCTGCACTTCCTTCACCCTGCAGCCCCTCACCTCCCTTCCCGCACCGCAGGGCGCTTACCCGACCCCTCGGAAGAGGATGGGGTTCAGTGCTGCCTTCCCCACGATGGTGGGGGCCTTCAGGAGGTTCTCGGCGTCGGCCACAATCAGTGTGTGCTGGGAGGAGAGAGAGACAGGGTGTTTGCTATGTTAACAACAACAGCTTCTTGGGATTTGAATCATAGAATCTTCTGGTTGGAAGAGACCTCTAAGATCATCAAGTCCAACCGCACCCGCTATCCGCTAAACCATGTCCCTCAAAAACTCATCTATCCTTTTTTTTAAAAACCTCCAGGGATGGTGATGCCACCCCCTCCCTGTGCAGCTGTTCCAGTTCCTGACCACCCTTTTCAGTAAAGAAAATCTTCCTGATAACCAGTCTGAACCTGCCCTGGCACAACTCATGGCCATTTCCCCTTGTCCCATCACCTGTCACTGGAGAGAAGAGATCAACATTGGCTCTGCCACAGCCTCCTTTCAGGCAGTTGTAGACAGGGGTGAGGTCTCCCCTCAGCCTCCTCTTCTCCAGGCTGAACAACCCCAGTTCCCTCAGCCATTCTCTGTAGGACTTGTTCTCCAGCCCTTCACCAGCCTCGTCGCCCTTCTCTGGACACGCTCCAACCCCTCAACATCCTTTTTGTACTGAGGGGCCCAGAACTGACCCCAGTACTCGAGGTGTGGCCTCACCAGTGCCAAGTACAGGGGGACAATCACCTCCCTCCTCCTGCTGGCCACACTGTTTTTGATACAGGCCAAGATGCCATTGCCCTTCTTAGCCACCTGGGCCACTGCTGGCTCATATTCAGCCTGAGATCAATCAGCATCCCCAGGTCCCTCTCTTCCAGGCAGATCTCCAGCCACTCTTCCCCAAGCCTGTAACGCTGCAGGGGTTGTTGTGCCCCAAGTGCAGGACTTGGCATTTGGTCTTGTTAAAAGCTATCTTTGCATTTACAGACAATAAACACTAAGCAGTGGTTGGATAAACAATACAATTCAATTAAAAAGCAAAACCCAGCCTTTTTTGTTTAATGACAATCAAATTAAATTAAATACCGACACATCAGGGAAGGTTAACCACCTTTTGACAAAGACAGTGTTTTGCTTCCCCATATTTAGCAACTTTCAACCTTAAACCAGGACAAGATCCATGCACTGCTGCAATGGTTTAGTTCAAATTAGCTGAATATATTTAGATTAGACCTTAATATGAGTTTCAATTTGACATATGGAGTGGCATTGGAGAAAAAAAACTCATAGAAACCTGTATTTTTATGCTGCTCTCTGGGACTGAGAACCTCCCTTCCTGCATGCAAAGAGCATTTAAAGTGCACTCAGTGTCTGATGTGCTCTGCCCCAGCTGAAATTTCCCCCTCACGCCCTTCAGAGTGGCTCAAGTCTGTGGTACAGCTGCTTGAGACAACAGCAATCAGAAACTGCAACCTGAAAGATCAGACCTGAGGAATTTGGAGAGAGGGATCTGATGGCAGAGACCCCAGAGGTGTGGAGCAGGGCAGCACTCCTGAGCACTGTGAATCTCCATTATTGATGACTTTACTGAGAGAAAGGATGGAGAAAAACAGAGAAAACAAGGACAGAAGATTCATCACTAAACCTTCACACTTAAATTCTTGTTCTTAAAACCCATCTACCTGGCCAGGGTCGGATATATCATAGTTGTGATGGTCGATGACAGCCGTCCTCTCCTCATCAAACTCGATCCCGCACTCGCTGCCCAGTTCCCGCAGCGGGTCCCCTGGAGGGACAAAGTGGATTTGCTGTTATGCAGCATGTTTGGGATGGGAAGCAAGACCCAGAACTCAACATAAAGTGCAAATTCAGCTCAGAATCCCACGTTTGGCACTCCACGACCCAAATCCCAAGGGCCATCAGCACCTCTCCCAACTAAATTCCCACTCCAAATGCAATAAAGGCTGTTTATCACGTGGTTCTGTAAGGCACAAGCCTTGAAGTTTACAAGAAAATCTGTTTTCTCACTGATTTTATTGCAGGATCTCAGAAAAGGATAAATAAACTCTACTAGGTTGCTGCAGAATGTACACAGTACAAGTGCCCATTACAAGATGTGGCTAATTTGCTCTGACGAGCGTCTGTACTCACCGATATCTGAGCTGGCAGCAACGAGGACGCTGCCACCACCATCAATGAAAGCTGTGATGGTCTCCACATTGATGTTTCCACCAAAATCTGAAAGCACACAACAGAAAACCATGATTACTTCACAGAATCATAAAATCACAGAATGGTTTGAGTTGGAAGAGACCTTAAAGCCCATCCAGTTCCAACCCCTGCCACAGGCAGGGACACCTCCTACCAGAAATGATAACCTGGCAGAATTAAACCAGGAAAAAGCACCAGATCATTTTTATTGTGGCTGAAAGAACCACCATGAAAGGTCAGGAAGCATCTGCGGTTTGCTATCGGGTCCAAGACACAAAGGACAGCATCTAAAGTGTAAGGTTTAACTAAAATTCACAAAGCAGTTGGAAATTCCCTCCCAAAAGTGCCACCAACCACTCGAGTGCTCCCCTCCAATATTCACCTTCTATCGATGGTGAGAAGATGATCAGGTTGTCGTACAGAAACTCTCCGTACTTTATCAGGGACAGGCCCGCATCGTCCGCTGTCCGGAACGTGAGGTCGAAGCCCCTGTCTGCCACCACGAGACAAAAATGACAGCTTGGACATTTCACAAAACAAATACAATTTGAAGCAAAGCATCTGGACCCTGAGTCCTTTTATTGCCCCCATAAACAGTGGTATTTTGAAAAAAGTGGCTTGGGGGCTTTCTGGGAGTGCCCCTGGGGTTTCCCATCAGCCCAGCAAGGACCCCAATCTCCTTCCTCAGCCCTGTCACAGATCCCCTTTCTCTCTCCTTCCTCCCTTTCACCCCTTTCCTCCTTTGTCCCCCTTTCCTCCCACTCTCAGTCCAACAGGGACAACTGATCGCCCTCCTCAGCCCCATCAGGGACCTCAGCTTTCCTGCCTTTCTCCTCCTTTTCCCCCCTTTCCCTCTCACTCTCCCTTTCCCCCTCTTTCTCTCTTTTCCCCTACTCCTATCCCCATTCCTCTCCTTTTCTCCTTCCCCCACTTTCTCCCCCTTTCTCATCGTTTCTCCCTATTTCCCTTTCTCCCCCTTTCCCTTCCATTCCCCCCTTATTCCCATTTTCCTCTTTTCCCCCTTTCTACCCACTTTCCAATTTTCTCCCCTTTCTCCTTCTCCCCCCTTTCACACAGTTCCCCCTTTTCTTCCTTTCCTCCTGTTCCCCCCTATTCCCCCCTTTCACACAGTTCCCCCTTTTCTTCCTTTCCTCCTGTTCCCCCCTATTCCCCCCTTTCACACAGTTCCCCCTTTTCTTCCTTTCCTCCTGTTCCCCCCTATTCCCCCCTTTCACACAGTTCCCCCTTTTCTTCCTTTCCTCCTGTTCCCCCCTATTCCCCCCTTTCACACAGTTCCCCCTTTTCTTCCTTTCCTCCTGTTCCCCCCGTTCCCCCTTTTCTTCCTTTCCTCCTGTTCCCCCCTATTCCCCCCTTTCACACAGTTCCCCCTTTTCTTCCTTTCCTCCTGTTCCCCCCGTTCCCCCTTTTCTTCCTTTCCTCCTGTTCCCCCCGTTCCCCCTTTTCTTCCTTTCCTCCTGTTCCCCCCTATTCCCCCCTTTCACACAGTTCCCCCTTTTCTTCCTTTCACACAGTTCCCCCCGTTCCCCCTTTTCTTCCTTTCCTCCTGTTCCCCCCTATTCCCCCCTTTCACACAGTTCCCCCTTTTCTTCCTTTCCTCCTGTTCCCCCCGTTCCCCCTTTTCTTCCTTTCCTCCTGTTCCCCCCTATTCCCCCTGTTCCCCCCGTTCCCCCTTTTCTTCCTTTCCTCCTGTTCCCCCTTTTCCCCCCGTTCCCCCTTTTCTTCCTTTCCTCCTGTTCCCCCCTATTCCCCCTTTTCCCCCCGTTCCCCCTTTTCTTCCTTTCCTCCTGTTCCCCCCTATTCCCCCTTTTCCCCCCGTTCCCCCTTTTCTTCCTTTCCTCCTGTTCCCCCCTATTCCCCCTTTTCCCCCCGTTCCCCCTTTTCTTCCTTTCCTCCTGTTCCCCCCTATTCCCCCTTTTCCCCCCCGTTCCCCCTTTTCTTCCTTTCCTCCTGTTCCCCCCTATTCCCCCTTTTCCCCCTTTTCTTCCTTTCCTCCTGTTCCCCCCTATTCCCCCTTTTCCCCCCCGTTCCCCCTTTTCTTCCTTTCCTCCTGTTCCCCCCTATTCCCCCTTTTCCCCCTTTTCTTCCTTTCCTCCTGTTCCCCCCTATTCCCCCTTTTCCCCCCGTTCCCCCTTTTCTTCCTTTCCTCCTTCTCCCCCCCTATTCCCCCTTTCCCCCCCTTTTCCCCCCATTCCCCCTTTTCCCCCCGTTCCCCCTTTTCCCCCCTTTCCCACAATTCCCCCTTTCCCCCCCCCCCCCCTTCCCCTCCGCCGCCCGTACCCGCGAGGCTGCGGAAGAACAGCGAGTGCGTGTCTCGGATGCTGCCGTTCTCGAGCAGCACGAGGGTGCGGGGCGCTCCCGCCGCCCCCGCCAGCAGCGCGCTCAGCGCGCACAGCCACAGCGCGCCCGCCGCCATCTCGCTCCCCCCGCCGCCGCTGACCCGGAAGCGGTGCGGCTCGAGCAGCCAATCAGCGCCGGCCGCCGCGCCCGCGCCCACCAATCAGCGGCAGACAGCTCCGCTCCGCCGACCAATAAGCGCGGAGCGCCGGGACCCGCGCGGCTTCGGGGAGGGCGGGGTCTGTCCCGCCTGCTGCTTTCTTTCCCCCCCCCTTTCCCCTCCCTTTCCCCTCCCTTTCCCCTCCTCCTCCTCTTCCCCCCCTTCCCCCCCCTTTCCCCCCCCTTCCCCCCTTTCCCCCCCCTTCCCCCCTTTCCCCCCCCTTCCCCCCTTTCCTCCCTTTCCCTCCTCCTTTCCCCCCCTTCTTCCCCCCTTTCCCCCCCTTTCCCCCCTTTTTCCCCCTCCTCCTTTCCCCTCCTCCTTTCCCCTCCTCCTTTCCCCTCCTCCTTTCCCCTCCTCCTTTCCCCTCCTCCTTTCCCCCTCCTTTTCCCTCCTTTTCCCCTCCTTTTCCCCTCCCTTTCCCCTCCTCCTCCTCTTCTTCCCCCCCCTTCCCCCTTTTCCCTCCCTTTCCCTCCCTTTCCCTCCCTTTCCCTTCCCTTTCCCCTCCCTTTCCCCTCCTCCTCCTCTTCTTCCCCCCCTTCCCCCTTTTCCCTCCCTTTCCCTTCCCTTTCCCCTCCCTTTCCTTCCCTTTCCCCCCCCTTTCCCCCCCTTCCCTCCCTTTCCCTTCTCCTTTCCCCCCCTTCCCTCCTTTCCCCCCTCCTTTCCCCCCTCCTTTCCCCCCTCCTTTCCCCCCTCCTTTCCCCCCTTCTCCCCCCCCTTCTCCCCCCACTTCTCCCCCCCTTCCCCCCATTTTTCCCCCCTTCCCCTCCTCCTTTTCCCCTCCTCCTTTTCCCCTCCTCCTTTTCCCCTCCACCTTTTCCCCTCCTCCTCTTCTCCCTTTTCCCTCCCTTTTCCCCCTTTCCCCCCCTTTCCCCTCCCCTTCCCCCCCCTTTTCCTCTCCCCCTTTTCCCCCTTCCCTCCTTTCCCCCCCCCTTCCCCCCCTTCCCTTTCCTTCCCCCTTCCACTTCCCACCACACTCCCAGCCGGAGCAGGTGGGTTCCCAGTAAAAGACCCCGAAGTGGCAGTGCCAGGCTGGTTTATTGCAATGAAGGCAAACACGGCGGCAGCGCCTCCTCCTTTGCCCCCGTTTGCCCCACACCCCCACGTAGCACAAGAGCATTTTGGTGCAAAACCACTGGGATCTGGAGCCTTCCTGCGTTACCGGACACCACCGGGCTCTTTGGGGCAGGCTAGTGCTGAGACAAGGCTGGAGCTGATGGGAAGAGCTGGCATTAAAGGATCATCATCTACAAAACAAAGAGTGCTCTCCTGACTGCCCTCCCCAACCTCATCAGTGGGCACACGGAGATTTCCGAAGCATCCGTACCACACTTCCCGTTGGATGCTGTTACTATTCCCACTTCCTAGACAACCTTTCAGCACTCAGAATGTTTCCAAGTGAGGGAACCCCAGCACAATCTGCCAAGCCCGGCAGCACCATCCAGCTGCTCCTCTCACCTGCGGGCAGGCAGGTTTTTCTGAATGACAGGGTCTGGAATTTTCCAGCAGCCGCTCTCCTCATCCCAGACGGATTCGTGCCTCATCTTCTCCAGATTGCTGTAGTTGCAGTCCCTGTGGATGACTGCACCCGGTCCAGCAGCTGCTGGGACAGCATCAGGTCATGCTCCAGGCGCTGGATGGAGCCCAGGTAATCGTTCTTTTACAGCTCAAACTCCGACTGCAGATCCTTGATCTTGGTCTCGGCAGCCCACAGCTGGGACATAAAACCAGGGATTTGAAGGAGAGAGACTGAGTGTGACTGTGAGCACAGGAATTTGGCAGAGGAATGCGAAGAGACACAAAAGCCTCAGCATTTGAGAGCGTTTCTAATTCCTAATTAGGGTGGAATTTGTGTGAAGAGATTATTCCACGCCTGTTTTAATGAAGGATTTCTTGTGTTTCTCCAAAGTTCTGAGTTCTTGAATAGGCCTTAATTTCCCCTTCCTGGTGGGGTTGCATCCAGTGCTAGGGAACTCCTGACTTTGCTGGGATATTCCTTTGATCCCCTAAGTATAGAAATTAAGGAAGCTGAAGATCCTCTGACCCCGCCTCATCTCATCAGAGCAAACCTGATTCTCAAGGGTGCCTAGAATTTTCCTAAATTGCTTTTATATCGATTTCCCCCCAGAAAACTGCTCACGGCGCAGTTCCTCCCAGGCAGGCGGCTGTGCTAGAGAGCGATGGGACCTGGAGGAAGCTGTGCAATGGGTTGTGCAGGGCGGCAGAGGGAGTCGCATCCTCTCTCATCACCAGCGCGCTGCACAAGGGCTCAGCCTTTCAAAACCGTGGGGTTTGGGATCCAGCAGCTGAATTCCCTGCTGTCAGGGCTGCTGCATCCCATATTCCATAAAAAAAACCCCACACAGAAAGCTGTACAGATGCTGTAATGCAGACATCCGTGTGAAATACCTCACACAGAGAATCACACTGCCCTAAAACATCTCCTTTGACCTAAAAAAACACCAGATGTGCAAAGGAGGATGGGATGTGCCCTGAATCTTCCATAGAGGTAAGAGGGAGCCTCTCACCTTTCCCTGCATCTTCTCCAGAAGCTTGCTCTTGGCTCACACCTCCTCCTGGATGGAGTTGTAGACGTTGAGCAAAACCCAGTCACTGCTGTCCTCGTGGGATTGCTGCAGCCCAGCCACCAGCTGTATCCTCCACTCATCCACATACCTTTTCCAGTGTTTCAGCTTTTCCTTGAGGTCCTTGTTTTTGGCCTGCTCCCCCCTGACCACTTGCAGCCTGGAAATGGCAAACCCCTCTCTTAGCTCAGCAGCAAAAAGAATGTCTGCAATAAGCGTGGAGGATCCCCATCCTTACCTGAACAATGTACAGAAAACAGGGATTTCTGATGAGATTTGTTGCCCTGAGTAATTACAGCAAATTCCCCTGGGCCGAAGGCAAAGTGCCCACTATTCTGAACACCTTTGTCAGTGAGCGCATCCACAAATCTGCATCTACGCTCACAGAATTCTTTCAAAACCCCTCTTTTCTGGAATTTATATTTCAATTCTAATTTTGAGTTTTGAAAGACTCAGGCCAAAGCACGTAAGGTGACAAAATCACACAACTAAACATTCTAAGTGGTGGATACGGGAGCAATAGGGCTGGAAGCCATGGCACAGTTTCCTTTTTGGGGCAGTGTCAGCCAAGGCTGGTGACCTGGGTGACTGCAGCGTTGCTGCCTGAGTGCTGGCACAGACCCACATGTGAAATCCAACTTGGCTCACGTGTGCTCCGACAGGGAAATAAAGCTGTGCTCCAGAGTAGTTCCCTTTGTCCACTCGGGATCTGCAGCGGAGCAGATAGCTTAGGTTGGCCAATGCTGGATCAAATTAGAGGAAATTCCACTGCTGGTTAAACCTCCGCTGATAAAAGCCTCTTAATTACCTCCAAGTCCACAGCAGAGCTCGCTCTCCACCAGGTGACCTGCTGCTACTTGACTGCACCTGCCAAGAAGGTTTTGGTTTCATTTGCTTAATACGTGATTGAATCCTAGCTCTGCTGAGTGAACATTGGAGATCTCAGAGACATCCTGATGTGTAAAGCCTTTAGCAGGTGGCTTTGAAAATCCCAATCCCTGTGGATTCCAAGCCTCCTGCCTCATCTGCGGGGAGCTTTGATCTTAACAATGGAATCAGAAAAGCATTGTCCCTTGTTTGTCATAAAAGGAGTGCTGCAATAGGCCTGATAAGATCTGATGTAGTTGCAATGAGTGGTTTCTGTGGAGACCTCTCTGCTGATCAAATTCCCTGCAAATGACAGACACTGCTATTGAGCATTCCTCAATGGATCCTTTTTCCACTGGGAGCAGCCCAACAGGACAAGCCTCTGCCAAACGAGCTCACAGTGAATCTGGGAGAGAGGTTAAAAACCACAAGCCTTTTCAGAATCAAACTGTCATCTACAACATGGAGTGGGAGTGCAGGGACAGGACAAGGGGGGATGGTTTGAAGTTGACAAAGTAGAGATATAGATGAGAATCATGGAATGGTTTGGATTGGAAGAGGACTTCAAAGCCCATCCAGTTCCACCTCCCTGCCATGGGCAGGGACACCTCCCATTGGATCAGGGGCCTCCAAGCCCCATCCAACCTGGCCTTGGACACCTCCAGGGATGGGGCAGCCACCACTGCTCTGGGCAACCTGGACCAGGGCCTCCCCACCCTCACAGGAAAACATTTCTTCCTAAGATCTCAACTCAATCTCCCCTCTTTTGGGATGAGAGGGAATGGTTTTCAGCCATCTCTGAAATCATAGATTCTTCTGGTTGGAAAAGACCTTTGAGATCACCGAGTCCAATCACATCCATCCTCTGCTAAACCACGTCCCTCAAAAAATCATCTCCCCATTTTTTAAACCCCTCCAGGAATGGTGTCTCAATCACCTCCCTGGGCAGCTGTTCCAGTGCCTGAGAACCCTTTCAGTAAAGAAATTCTTCCCAATATCCAGTCTGAACCTCCCCTGGCACAACTTATGGCCATTTCCCCTTGTCCTATCACCTGTCATTTGAGAGAAGAGATCAACACTCCCTGACCAAGAGCCCCTCCCCAACTTTCCTGTAGCCCCTTTCAACACTGGAAGGCTGCCTTCAGATCTCCCTGGAAGAGATATCACGGAAGAATTGGGTTGCTCCTTGCCTGTGTGTCTTGTAACCAAGGCACGAGGAGTGGTTGGAAGGAGCAGAGTGGTCACTGACCTGGCAAGCAGCTGCTGCTGGTCTTCAGGCACTGAAATCCCCTCTGCTTCAGCTCCAGCACTGCCCTTGCTCACAGCACCAGCCTTTTGCACAGTCTGAGGTGCTGCTGGATCCTAAGGACAAGAGGAAACCAAAGGCAGCCACTCTGAGAAGACACAGGGTGAATGCTGTGATAGATGAGGCACCATGCTACCTGCTCAGTTTTATTCAGCCTGGAGGGGGAGAAGTAGCCTTGAGGGTACCTTGGCTGATGCTGGTTGTTCATCTGCTGCAGCAGAGCCTTCAGGCAAAAGTGTCTGGTCAGGAGCTGCAGTCCTTGTGGCAGCTGGAGTGCAAAAGGGGAAATACCCACAGCGTAAGTAACGAGCTCTGCAAAACTAAAGCATAAATCTGTGCAGACATCTTCAACAAAAGCTGAAGAACTTGGTGTCTGGAAGGAAAAAGTCTGTTATCCACCTTCTTGTACCCATCAGCAAAAACCATCAAAGAGCCAGAGTGCACATCAGGTGAAGAACATGGATTTTTACAGGGCTGGGAGAACCTGTGTCCTCTTGTTAACACAAATCATCTATTTCAGAGGCTGGGGGTGCATGTTTGTAATCCGGGGATGGGGGAGAGAACCTCTCAACTTAGAAAGTGATAGCATCAAAAAAGAAGAATATGGGTTCAAGAATTAATACTGAGCGATAAGTGCTGTACAAGCACTTTGCAAAACATGCTCTGAGGCACTGTGGAAGGATAAATGAGAAGCAGTAATGAAGAGAATAACTGGCATCAATTTATAGGTGTGTGAGAGGAATATCTACCCTCCAGCAAAACGACTGTGCTGATAATCCAGCGGGAGAACAAGGGCTGCATCCCATTTGCATGCAGTGGCAGAGACTGCTGCAGCCACCCTTGTCTTGGGCGTGTGAGCTGTGCAAAGCCAATGGGATCCAGACAGCAGCGCCTGCCTGCACCACTCATCTCTGCAGCTCAGACCTCTCCTCCAGAGAAACCCTGCACTAAGTCAGAGGAAACTCACAGCTGTGTGCGCAAAATAAATCACATTTCATCGCCTCAAGGCTTACAGGGTAGGGCCTGGCTTGTCCTGACAGGGAAAAGAAGTCAGGGAAATAGGGAAGAGGACAAAGTCAGGACAGAGACTTGTGAGTGACCCAGGAGAGCAAGAGTTACTGGTGCTGCTGTCAATAAGGAGGGCTGGGAGCAGGGACTGCTGTTGCTGCCTTCTTTCCTCACAGCTGTGTCTGAGATGTGGCAGAAAGGGGCAGGGGGCATCTTACAGCCTTATTCCACTGCTGAAAGGTGGCCTTCTCTAGGGGATAATTTTCAAGAGCTGATCAGTCCCTCAAGACTGCTCTTACCCATTTGTTCCTGCATTTGCTATTCCTGCTTCACGGCAAAGAGCGAGCCTGCTGAGGCTGGTCTGAATCCTCTGAGAGGATAATGCTGCTCTCCCTAAGCAATCCCATCACCCTTCTCTCGTTGTGTCTAAAATTCAGTGTAGGAGAACAGGGGCTGGATGCCAAATTTGAAAACATACAAATGTATTTAATGAAGAATTTTACATTATTATTTCTTTCTCAGCTCATTTTTACTCTGCCAGCTTAGACCTCTGTTCTGTGACTGACCAATTCTAGCCAGAATGGCCAAGGAGAGCTGAGGATTGTAATCACAATGTTTTTTTCTAAAATAATTTGTCATTGATAATACCGAGTAACTTATGTGGTTTTACTAGTGCAATAAAGTCAGTTGGCAACAGCAAAGGACAAGTCCCCTACCAGAATGGAGAACTATTCCTCCAGGAGGTAGGGGACAGGCTGAGGTTAAACCCAGTGAGCATTATACATGTGAAAATCACTTTATTATGTCAAAGATAAAACATCTCAGGAGCAGTCAAGTTATTTGCACTCATCTGTTCAGCCAGAATGGCCTTCAGCTTCTTGATCTCCTCCTGATACTCCCTCAGTAGAGTGTCTTTGGGGTCCTTGTTGATACAGGGCTTGTTCTTGATGTTTTTCACTCGATTGACATAGCACAAAGTACTGAGGCTTTCGTCGTAGTCGTTATCCGCCGGAGACAAGCACGCTACCACCAGCCTCTTGGTGTTCCCACCAGGGGAGTCCTGGAGCAGCCTGGTCAGCTTGGAGTCTCAGAGTCTCAGTAGGGGATGTGCTTACACTGGCTGTTGACCAGGGCTGAGATGGTGTTGCCCAGGGCTGAGAGAGAGAGGTTGATTTTGGTGGCCTCTTCGAGCCACTCCCCCACAGCTCTGGTTTTTGACTGTCTCTCACTGCCTGCCAGATCCACAAAATTGAGTTTGGTGGCTCTAAGGTCGTCCTGCCCACACTCATCTGCAAGAAAATAATTCCAAGTGAGGCTCTGCTTAAGAGGAAACATCTCAGCAGTCAAAAAACAGGACTCCTTGGCATTGTGTTCCAGTTCAAGCCCTGTACTTGGTCTGCATTTGGGCCCTGACTATGTTAAGTAAATAAATACCTACTTAATCTTCGAAGTACACATTCCAGTGCTTTCCTGAATGAGATCCTGTACAGTCATAATTCATATTGTTCTTAATCTCCCAGTAAACTCTGGAAACACAGACACCCTCCCTCCATGTATTTCCACAGTGTTTAGGACCTCACACAAAGCCCCCTGCAAGTAACACGGTCAGACCATGAGTTTATACAATTTTTTCCTCCTCAGACTGTTTCATAAGTTAAAAACTGTCTGACAATTGAAGACAAAGAAGGGAGGAAGCATGGAATGAAGAGTTAATGGGCAGCAATGGGAACAGGGCTAGTTGGGGAGCACAGGGAAGAAAGCAGGCTCTGTGAGCACCTATGGGATGTGAGGAGAGGCAGGAATGTTACCTCTACAGACTGCTGTGGAAAGGCTGGAGTAGATCTACATCAGGAAAAAGTTTTTCCATGAATTCCCAAACTATAGCATTTCTCAAGACTGGAATCCAATCCTACCCTAATCAATGGACATATTCAAGAAGTTTCTTGCTGTTCTTCCAGAGAAAAAGCACATCCTGTCAAATACTCCCAAGGTCCACCTCCTGGCTTCCTGTCCCATGACAGCAGGGATGCTCAAGAAGCCAATCTGATAAATACTCCATGAAAGTCTATGAAGTACACCTAGATACAGGAGAAATGCAAGAAATTAGGGCTGTGCTCGGCCTGGACCACCTGGATGAGGAGCTGGAACTCACCGAGTGAGTAGTCAGACCCAGCAAGCTGCTGCCATCCCCATCACACTGTCTTAAGGTAAGAGAAGATGTGAGCTGAAGGGAACAGCTGGCTCCTCAGCTACCTCAAAGCACACCTTCTGGATTAATGTGATGACACAAATCTCTTGTGACTGAGAGAGGGTGCACCTGGGTGCTTTAGGAAGCCCTCAGTTTTGCTGGCTACTTGACTTTCCCAGCCTTGTGCAGAGTTTTCACAAGCAAAGAACTGGATCTCAGAGTGCTGTCCTAAGAGCTGGACCACACTCTGGGATGTCCACATCCCAATCACTCCTTCTAACTGCAACCCAAGTTCAAGGGAAGAGCTCCTGTAGCACTCAAAGTGCAGAACACACCATGGTTTTAACCGAGCCCACCCTTTTCCAGACAGACCTCTACAAAACCTTGCATTTAGTCAGAGTTAAGATTTGTGGCTGTGGACAGTGCCTAAACACGAGCATAGAATAATCTGATGCATGAGGGGAAGCCAAAGCTTCGCAGGTAAACACCAAAAGAATCTAAAATCTATTGCCCCAGGATATTTCCCCAGTTGCAGCAACGGATTGTTGAACTCCTTATTTCACTCCAGATCCTTCTGACGAGTCAAGGCATGGGAGAACTGAGGAAAAAAACAGATGGAGCTTAAACAGAGCACCCTCTCAGTCTTCTCTGAGCGCTGGGGTGAGTGGAGAGTCACAAAAAATAGGTTTTCTAACCCTTTCCCTCCAATTAAGTTGTTTGGGTTCCTGCCAGTCCTTTCCCCCACTGGGATGTTTGTTTCCATCTCAGATTTTAGGGGTTCAGTTTCCATGCTGTAAAAAGGTCCCCAGGCTCTTGCTGAAATACCCATGGAAAGTCTTTCCTCTCTAATCCTCCTTCAGCCCACCAGCCAGTGGTCAAAACTACCCCAGACAACCCCAAAACACAACATAAAGGAATAAAACATCTGCTGCTCTCAGCACAGTAAAAATTGTGATGGCAACTTGTGCTTTTCACACACCTGCAACCAGAGAGCCCAGTATTTGGCCTAATTCCCAAATGTGTTACTTTAAAAAAAGAGTAATTTCAGTCCACATAATTGTAAAGAGATCCTTTAAAATATCAGCTCCCTGTAAATTATAATTTACTACAGGCTCAACTGGAAAATAAATATGAACTTCCCCACGCGCCTCTTCATGAAGCCTAAAGATGGCTCAATACATAAATACCAACTTCATTAACTATTTCAGGTAAGGATTATCCCAGTAAAACCATCCAGCTACAGGGGCTGGACCAGAACTCTCAGCTTTCTCCTCAAAAATCCAGTTATCTTCTCTTTGACTGCCAAAACTGCAAGTTTCCCCACCTGCCATCCTGTTCCGTGTAACACGTTTTCAAAGCTTTGGAGCAGAGAAATCATTGCAGGTCAGATTAAAAGCCCTGCACCCACCTGGAACATTAAAGAGGGGTGTAAATATTTCTTTTTTTCTTGTTATGATCAAAATTGGGATTTTATGGACCCACATAAAGCAAGGGTTAGCACCCACCAGCTGTGCTAATTGAGAAATCCACACACATCTCATTTTGGTTAGTGAGGCACTGTCATCAACATCTGGAACCACAACTGAGCTGAAACAGCTGAAGAAAACAGAGACAAGCTATGCAGAATCTCCCAGGGTCAGGGACTACGGAGAATATAGTAAACCAATTCCTTTCTTAGTTTCAGAAAAAAACCCTTTCCAGGTCCTGTGTTCAGAAAAAGTGAGACAGCTTTATCAGCTAAAGAAATGCCAGTGGAAGTGAGACGTTCCAGAAAGGAAAATTAGTCACTCAAGATTATTAAGGGATTCTCTTATTCCATCTTTAAACCCAGATTAGTTGTTTGCTTTAAAGATGTACCTGTGCTTCAGCTCAGTGAAGGAGTCGATGGGTGAAATGATCTGGTTTGCCCTGTAAAGGAGGTCAGACAAGACTACCACAGGGATGGAAGCTTCTCCAGGCTGTCCAATGTGTGACACTCCATGGGCTGTGAGATTCAGCACCCTCTCCTGGAATTAAAGCTCTGAGAAGGCAGAGAAGGAGAATCAAATATGATCCCAGTTTGAGTGTAAGGCATTTCTCTCCCAAGGGGGAATCAAGGAAAGAAGACTTTGAATATTCAGCTATTCCACACTGTGAAGAAGGTCCACGTCAGGACACAATCCTGGTTTCTACAGGGCATAATGAGTTAGGATCTCATTTTTGCTATGGGAGGACCAGTCAGACCACATAGATTCTGCACTCTGGGAGGTCCAGGCAGGACATCCAGCCACCTACTGATGGTGTAGGTTTCCATGTTGGCAGTAAAGATGGAGTGGGAGCGGGAAGAGTCCTTGTTCATGAGGGTGTAGCCCACTGCCCGGGTTCTCCAGCCGGTCCTCGTGATCCTCTCGCGCTGGCCCACGCTGTGCATGGGGTGCAGAGAGAGCCCCTTCACCTAAACCCCCTTCTCTGGGGTGCTCCTTCAGCTGCCAACAGGGACAAGGCAACACAGGTTAGACCAAGACTGCAGAAAGGCACGGTGGAAACAGTCCAGAAGCTCGTGGAGATTTGTCCGTGGAGAAATCAAACTGCATTACAGCAAAAACGTAGCTGGCTGCCTCCTCTATTTCTGAAGGAGGAATGAAGCCACACAAAAAGAGGGAAACCACCTTCTGGCTCTGCAGACAAAAAGAATTAAAGGTTTGCTGATGGATTCAGACATCTCCCAGGCCACAAGAAACCTGTGCTGAGCCGCCTCTGCCTCCGCCTTTATTAAGCTGTGTATTTAAAAAAAGAACTGAACTGCTTTTCACGCGTTATGGCAAAGGCTCCAACACCTCTTCAGTCACAGGGAGCTCTTTTGAAAGCAAAGCACAGATTTAGCGGTCACGGACATTGTTACTGGTGCTCTGCTCAGCCCCTTTGCTCTGAGAGGGGTTTTGAGGTGACCAGCAAAATTCCCAAAGTCACACCCACCCCAAACAGGCAAACCAGAACAATTTTTCTCCAGATGAGTTCATTTTTAAGGTGCTCTAAAATCCTATTCAGGCACCTGGGTAGAAACAGAGTGTTGAATACCTAACAGCATCTTCTCAGCAAGGACCAATCATGCTGAATAATCTCATACAGCACGCTAAGAAATGATTGAAATGTTGAAAATCTTGAATGATCCATCAAACCTACGTATAAACCACAAAACAATCAGAGATCCCTGCACACCTACACCGGCCCCACACTGGAAATTTGAAACCAGCTGAATTCTTTTTCAACTGCAATGTTACAACCCCCTATTGCAGAGTTCACATCTTTATTGTGATATCGAGGTACAGTGTCGTGACCCAGGGTCAGGGAGCAACAGAACCGTGTGTGGCAGCACAGCTTCTGAAGACCCTTAGACTCGTTAGTGATGCAAATACCATGAACAGCAAGTAAAACATGGTCTTTGCTGTAAATGATCTGCACTGGACTGAGCTTAACTGGCTGAAAACCAGCAGGATTTTTGCTTTGTAGGAAAGCTGTGACTGCCCAGGATGAATCCAGTCACAGAACCCCAGCCAGGCTGCTCATACACCGTGACTTGTGCCTGTGCTACAGGGGAGCCCGGCTGTACTGCAGGGTCCCCCAGGAACAGCCAGCTGAGGATGTGGCTGGTGTTTAACTCCACCACAGGCTGGTGGGAGGGGGGGCATTTGTACAATATCACAGTATCACAAGGTTGGAAAAGACCTTTGAGATCATTGAGTCCAACCTATGACCCAACACCTACTCATCATCTAAACCATGGCACTCAGTGCCTTAACCAATCTGTTTTTTAAACACCTCCAGGGACGATGACTCCACCCCCTCCCTGGGCAGCTCATTCCAAAGGCCAATCACCCTTTCAGTGAAATTTTTTTTCCTAATATCGAGCCTAAACCTCCCCTGACGAAGCCTGAGACCTTGTCCTCTTGTTCTGTCACTGATTGCCTGAGAGAAGAGACCAAGCCCTGCCTGACTACAACCTCCTTTTAGGTAGTTATAGAGGGCAATAAGGTCTCCCCTGAGCCTCCTCTTCTCCAGGCTAAACAGCCCCAGCTCCCTCAGTCGCTCTTCACAGGGCTTGTGCTCCAGCCCCTTCCCCATCTTTGTTGCTCTCCTCTGGACACACTCCAGCATCTCAACATCTCCCTTAAACTGGGGGGCCCAGAACTGGACACAGTACTCAAGGTGCAGCCCAACCAGTCCCGAGTATAAGGGGATGATAACTTCTCCAGTCCTGCTGGCCACACCATTCCTGATGCAGGCCAGGACACCATTGGCCTTCTTGGCCACTTGGGCACACTGCTGGCTCGTGTTGAGTTTCCTGTCTACTATCACTCCCAAGTCCCTTCCCACTTGACTCCTCTCCAGCCACTTTCCTTGCAGAGTGTGGTAAACAGGGTTTCATGCCCTGGGGATTATTCTGGGCTTTGGAGTCACCAAAGGCACTGATGTCAGAAGGCAAAGGACCAAACAGAAGTGGGATTATGAAGGAGAACTGGGGGATGCAGAAAAAAAGCAGTGGGTCAGCCCAGGCTTCTGTTCTCCACAGGACACAACTCAATCACTCGGTGAGGCAGCAACAAGCAGAGGCTTGTCACTCGTGATGGTTTCACCCAGGAAACCATCCTGCCCAGCTCCTGCCCTCCCAGTGCCAACTGCGGTCGTCATGGAAACCGTTGTCACTGCTGAAGCTGAACAAAAGATGGGAAACTGCAGCAAGTGCCTTCCAAAACAACGAATCCCCTTCTCCCAGCCTCCCTCTGCACACGTACATGCAAAGCAGGCTCAGAACACAGAGCAGAGAGGATTCTGCCTCCCTTAAAGCCAGGAGCTGTTAATAACAGTCTGCCTTGAAGGCAGTCTGGGTCTGTCACCCTTGGCTGCTGCCTCTGCCATCTTCCCCAGGGCAGTTGGGAAGTATATCAGGGCAGGAGACTTCCAGTTTCCCCCCAGGAATACATGCAAAAAGATCTGGAAAGGCACCAAGAGATAAATTTTATACAAAAAATCAGACCCCTGGTTAGGATTTCATGAAAGTTTACACTTCTGTTTGCTTGCAGGAAAGCTGGGGAGGGGCTCCTGATCAGGGAGTGCAGGGATAGGACAAGGGGAAATGGTTTTCAGCTGAAAGAGGGGAGATTGAGATGAGATCTTAGGGAGAAATGTTTTGCTGTGAGGATGGGGAGGCCCTGGCCCAGGTTGCCCAGAGCAGTGGTGGCTGCCCCATCCCTGGAGGTGTTCAAGGCCAGGCTGGACGGGGCTTGGAGCCCCCTGATCCAGTGGGAGGTGTCCCTGCACATGGCAGGGGGTTGGAACTGGATGGGCTTTGAGGTCGCTTTAAACCCAACCCATTCCATTATTCTGTGGTTCCTGGGAGCTTCCCTGCCTTCCCCCGTGCATTCCCATGGGGAGCACTTTCTGCTTTAGTTCCCAATCTGCAAGTCTTTTTCCTCTCATTTTCCACTTCCAGGGACAAGTGAAAGGAAACCGAGAGGAAAAAGACTTGCAGGTTTGAAACTAAACCCACAGTTTTAATGAAATAATAATGTTTGGGAGCACAACTGCACACTTTTAGGTGCCAAAGTTGCCTGGGTCAGGGATAAACCATGACACCACATCAAAGCTAGCGCAGAACCCGAGCTGCACCTTGGCTGTGCCCACCTCGCTCACCTCCACCTTGGCGCAGATGCACTTCGTGTCGTGCTCCTGGCAGTGGGCCCTGTCGAAGGTGAACTCTTCTTGGGGCTGCCCAGTGGGGTTTTGGAGGAGGCACTGTCCCCACAACTCTCCACGCTGACGACCACCTTCCAGTCCAGAGCCTTCTCGAGCTCGTTCATGGGACGGCAGCGCCCGATCACCTTCACCGCCTCCGAGGCCGTTCCCGTAGGGCCCAACTCAACCCCACTCGGTGGGGCTGGGGGGCATCGGGGCTTGGTGGGGGCTCGACCCCGGGGTCTGCACCCCTCGGTGGGGCTGGAGCCCTCCCTGCTTGCTGGGGGCACTGAGGGAAGGACCCCCCTCAAACTGAGGGAAGAGTCGGAGCGGCTGGAGATGACCAGGGGAGAAGGGGAGGCTGAGGAGGAGAACTTGGGAAGGAGGAAGGGAAATGGGGAGACTTGGAATGGGAATGAGGGGAGGCTTGGGGGGGGGGAGAAACCTGAGGGGAACTGGAAAAGCCTGAGGGGAACTGGGGGTGCAGGAAAACCTGAGGGGAACTGGGAGAAAGGAAAGCCTGAGGGGAACTGGAGATGGGAAACCTTGAGGGGAACTGGAGATGGGAAACCTTGAGGGGAACTGGGAGCAAGGAAAGCCTGAGGGGAACTGGAGATGGGAAACCTTGAGGGGAACTGGGAGCAAGGAAAGCCTGAGGGGAACTGGGAGCAAGGAAAAGGGATTTGGGGTGCAGGAAAGCCTGAGAGGAAGTGGAGATGGGAAATTTTGAGGGGAACTGAGAACAAGGAAAGCCTGAGGGGAACTGGGATCAAGGAAAAGGGATTTGGGGTGCAGGAAAGCCTGAGGAAGTGGAGATGGGAAATTTTGAGGGGAACTGAGAGCAAGGAAAGCCTGAGGGGAGCCTGGGGCTGTGGGAAGGCCTGAGGGGAGCTGGGAAGACCCGAGGGGAACTGGGACAGTCTGAGGGGAGCAGGGAAAGTCTGAGTGGAGCCTGGGAGTGTGGGAAAAGCTGAAGGGAGCTGGGGGTGGAAATGGGAAAGCTGAGGGGAGCTGGGAAAGCCTGAAGGGGAATCTGGGGGTGGGAAAAGATGAGAGGAGCCTGAGGGTGGGACCTCCCCCCGTGCGGCCCCCCGCGGCCACCACGGCGACCGGACACGCCATTCGCGCCCACGTGGGTGTGTGTGGGGTGGGCAGGGTGCAGAGGGGGACACGGGGGTGTTTGGGGAGTGCAAGGGGTGCAAGGGTGGTGTAAGAGGGTGCAAGGGTCTGCAGGGGGAGTGCACGTGGGTGCAGAGGGGTGTAAGGGGGTGCAGGGGGTTGCAAGGGGGTGTGAGGGTGCAGGAGGGGGTGTGAGGGTGTGCAAAAGGTGTGCGTGGGGTGTAGAGGGGGTGTAGGAGTGTACACAGGGCACAGGGGTGCAGAGGAGCTATAGGAGTGCAGATGGGGGCACAAGGGTGTGGGGGGGGTGCAGGGAGGTGGGTACAGGGGGAAGTATTTGTGCCACGCGTGGGTGCAGAGCTGTGCCAGTGCACGGGGGTGACAGCTGAGTGTGCTCGAGAATCAGTTGTGAGTGTGCGACTGCACAAGTGTGTGAGAGCATGAGGGCTCGAGATTGTGAGTGCATGGGAGTGCGTGTGCATGAGTGCAAGTGTGTGAGTGCAAGCAGAAAGGCACTGTGCAGTTGTGCAAGGGTGTGAGTGCACATAGGGTGAGTGCACATAGGGTGAGTGAACAGTGCAGCTGTGAAAGGGTGTAAGGGTGTGAGTGCACATAGGGTGAGAGCATGGTGCAAGGGCGTGCAAGCGTGTGAGTGCACATGCACACTTGAGTGTACAAGAGAGGGCAAGTGCATGGTTGTGCAACTGCACAGGTGTGTTAGAGTGAATGAAGCAGCACATGAGGGTGCAAGAGCGTGAGGGCTCAACACTGAGTGCAAGTGAGTGCAAGTGAGTGTGAGTGCAAGTAGACATGCCTGGTGCAGTTGTGCAAGGGTGTGAGTGCACGTGGGGTGAGTGCACAGTGCAGTTGTGCAAGGGTGTGAGTGCACGTGGGGTGAGTGCACGGTGCAGCTGTGCAAGGGGGTGAGTGCACGTGGGGTGAGTGCACAGTGCAGTTGTGCAAGGGTGTGAGTGCACATGGGGTGAGTGCTCAGTGCAGCTGTGCAAGAGTGTGTGTGCACGTGGGGTGAGTGCACAGAGCAGTTGTGCAAGGGTGTGAGTGCACATGGGGTGAGTGCTCAGTGCAGCTGTGCAAGAGTGTGTGTGCACGTGGGGTGAGTGCACAGAGCAGTTGTGCAAGGGTGTGAGTGCACATGGGGTGAGTGCTCAGTGCAGCTGTGCAAGAGTGTGTGTGCACGTGGGGTGAGTGCTCAGTGCAGTTGTGCAAGGGTGTGAGTGCACATGGGGTGAGTGCTCAGTGCAGCTGTGCAAGAGTGTGTGTGCACGTGGGGTGAGTGCACAGAGCAGTTGTGCAAGGGTGTGAGTGCACATGGGGTGAGTGCACAGTGCAGCTGTGCAAGAGTGTGTGTGCATGTGGGGTGAGTGCACAGTGCAGTTGTGCAAGGGTGTGAGTGCACATGGGGTGAGTGCTCAGTGCAGCTGTGCAAGAGTGTGTGTGCACGTGGGGTGAGTGCACAGTGCAGTTGTGCAAGAGTGTGTGTGCACGTGGGGTGAGTGCACAGTGCAGTTGTGCAAGGGTGTGAGTGCACATGGGGTGAGTGCACAGTGCAGCTGTGCAAGAGTGTGTGTGCACGTGGGGTGAGTGCACAGTGCAGTTGTGCAAGGGTGTGAGTGCACATGGGGTGAGTGCTCAGTGCAGCTGTGCAAGAGTGTGTGTGCATGTGGGGTGAGTGCACAGAGCAGTTGTGCAAGGGTGTGAGTGCACATGGGGTGAGTGCACAGTGCAGCTGTGCAAGAGTGTGTGTGCACGTGGGGTGAGTGCACAGTGCAGCTGTGCAAGAGTGTGTGTGCATGTGGGGTGAGTGCACAGTGCAGTTGTGCAAGGGTGTGAGTGCACATGGGGTGAGTGCTCAGTGCAGCTGTGCAAGAGTGTGTGTGCACGTGGGGTGAGTGCACAGTGCAGTTGTGCAAGAGTGTGTGTGCACGTGGGGTGAGTGCACAGTGCAGTTGTGCAAGGGTGTGAGTGCACATGGGGTGAGTGCACAGTGCAGCTGTGCAAGAGTGTGTGTGCACGTGGGGTGAGTGCACAGTGCAGTTGTGCAAGGGTGTGAGTGCACATGGGGTGAGTGCTCAGTGCAGCTGTGCAAGAGTGTGTGTGCATGTGGGGTGAGTGCACAGAGCAGTTGTGCAAGGGTGTGAGTGCACATGGGGTGAGTGCACAGTGCAGCTGTGCAAGAGTGTGTGTGCACGTGGGGTGAGTGCTCAGTGCAGTTGTGCAAGGGTGTGAGTGCACATGGGGTGAGTGCACAGTGCAGCTGTGCAAGAGTGTGTGTGCACGTGGGGTGAGTGCACAGAGCAGTTGTGCAAGGGTGTGAGTGCACATGGGGTGAGTGCTCAGTGCAGCTGTGCAAGAGTGTGTGTGCACGTGGGGTGAGTGCACAGAGCAGTTGTGCAAGAGTGTGTGTGCACGTGGGGTGAGTGCACAGTGCAGTTGTGCAAGGGTGTGAGTGCACAAGAGCGCGAGTGCACGAGGCTGCACGTACATGCATGTGAGTTTATGGGGATGCCAGCGCACAAGAGCGTGCAAGGGCACACGTGTGAGTGCACGAGCTGGAATCAGAGCCCACCAACGAACCTCTCTGGTAGCACGAGAGCCGTTTATTGCCGGATGCGCCGTACAGCCCGGCGAGCGCGCGCAGCCCGCGGGAGGGAATAAATAAGGCAGCTGGCAGCAGTTTAAAGCTAAGTGGGGATTTTGGGGGGGTCACGGTGCGTGAGCAAGGGGTGGTCAGGCCTAACCCCGCTCGTGCTGCACCCCAACAGGTGCTGTGGGGGCCCAGGCTGCCTCCCCCCAGGCGTTGGCCTCGCAGCCAGGGTCCCGCTCCTCATAGCTGGGATTGCGACGGCCGGGGGCCAAGCGGCAGAAGCAGCCCCCTGGCACCCCCGAATAGTGAGCCAGGAGGGCAGCCACGCTGGCAAACTCGGCGTTGGAGTGCTGGCGGCGCAGGGAGAGAGGGGAGAGGTGAGCACCCAGCGTGCCAGGAGGCTGCAGCAGCCACTGGGTCTTGCTGGGATGCCCGTGTGCTGTGCACCCATCCACAAGCGCACCCAAGAACCTATTGCACCCCCAAACTGAAGGCACCCGTGCACCAAATAGGTGTGCACCTATTGCACCCCCAAAACTGAAGGCACCCATGCATCAAATAGCTGTGCACCTATTGCACCCCAAAACTGAAGGCACCCGTGCACCAAATAGCTATGCACCTATTGCACCCCAAAAGTGAAGGCAACCATGCACCAAATAGGTGTGCACCTATTGCACCCCAAAAGTGAAGGCACCCGTTACACCAAATAGCTGTGCACCTATTGCACCCCAAAACTGAAGGCACCCGTGCATCAAATAGCTGTGCACCTATTGCACCCCAAAACTGAAGGCACCCGTGCACCAAATAGCTATGCACCTATTGCACCCCAAAACTGAAGGCAACCATGCATCAAATAGGTGTGCACCTATTGCACCCCAAAAGTGAAGGCACCCGTTAATCCAAATAGCTGTGCACCTATTGCACCCCAAAACTGAAGGCAACAATGCACCAAATAGGTGTGCACCTATTGCACCCCAAAAGTGAAGTCACCCATTACACAATGCACCCCCAAATCGAATGCACCCATGCACCAAAAACCTGTGCACCCATTGTACCTGTGCACCCCTGAACTGGATGCACCCATTGCACCAAATAGCTGTGCACTCTTTGTATGAATGTACAGAAGCACCCATGTATTGCACCGTGTACCCCCAAACTGAAGGCACCCGTTACACCAATGCACCCCCAAACTGATTGCACCCGTGCACCAAATAGCTATGCACCTATTGCACCCCAAATCTGAAGGCACCCATTGCAACCCCAAACTAAGTGCACCCATGCACCAAATGCCTGTGCACCCATTGTATCTATGCACCCCCAAAGTGAATGCACCCATTGCACCCCCAAACTGGATGCACCCATGCACCAAATAGCTATGCACCCCCAAACTGAAGGTACCCATTACACCAATGCACCCCCAAAATGAACGCACCCATGCACCAAATACCTACGCACCCATTGTACCTCTGCACCCCTAAACTGGATGCACCCCTGCACCAAATAGCTATGCACCCTTTGCACCCATGCACAGAAGCATCCATGTACGTGTGCACCCCAGAATCTGGTGCACCCACACACTAACGACCAAGAACGTACAGGCATCAAACACACCCGTGCACCCACTGCACCCACCACCCACACCCCAGCGCATCCACGCACCGACGCATCCTGGTGCACCCACGGAGCAACGCAAACACCCCCAGACACAACCGTGCACGGCTGCAGCCACGCAGCAAACGCACCTGTGCCCTCGCGCATCGAATGCACCCACCCACGCTGCACCCACCCCCTCACCTCCACGCAGAACCTGCCCTGGTTGGTCCTGAAGAGGCAGTAGGGGACCACGCCGCAGGGCGCCCGCACCCACAGGCACCAGCGCTTGGCCAACCCGGGCTCGGGGCGCAGGAGGAAGGCACCGGGCACGTCCCTCCGCAGCAGCGCGATGCCACCGTCCCTGCGGAGGGGACGAGGGGGCTGTGGGCACAGGGGAGGGTGGGGGACAGCAAGGAGCTGGGTGCTCCCGGGCACTCACCTGGCGATGCCGGCGAAGGACCACACACTCTCGGCGAGGATGTTCTCGTTCTCGGGCAGGAAGGCCAAGCTCCTCACCCCTTTGCTCTCCCATCCCGCTGCTACCGTGGTACCTCATTAATCCCTTTTTACCCCCCAAAAATACCCACACAATGGGGAGGGGGTTTCTGTGCCTCAGTTTCCCCTCTGGCACTCACCGGGGTCGCGGGGTGGCTGGTGGAGTTGGCTCTCGCCCCCGCAGTCCCGGTAAGCGCCCGAGCGCAGCACTTTGCTGCGAATCGCCTTCTTGCGCACCAGGACCGGGGAGCAGTAGGGGTTCCCGGGGCGCCAGGCACCGGCTCGGCCCTCGGCATCCGGCCGCCGCTCCTGGGGGATGCAGGGGTCGTGAGGGAGTGGGCTGAGGATGCTTGTTGTGCAAGAAAAAAAAAAAAAAGTGCATAAAAGAAGCCATGCGCAAAACGCCGTGCAAAAAAAAAATCAGTGCAAATTGTTATACAAAGACAGACCTGTAAAACAATGCCCTGCAAAACAACTCACAAAAAAAACCTGCTGGGTAAAAAAATATTACCTAAAAATATCTGTGCAAAACAAATACCCTGCAAAAAACTACTGGGAAAAAATATTACCTAAAAATATCTGTGCAAAACAAATGTCCTGCAAAACACTCTGCAAAAAAGTGCTGTGCAAAAAATATTACCTAGAAATATCTGTGCAAAACAAATACCCTGCAAAAAACTACTGGGAAAAAATATTACCTAAAAATATCTGTGCAAAACAAATGCCCTGCAAAAAACTACTGGGAAAAAATATTACCTAAAAACATCTGTGCAAAACAAATGCCTTGCAAAACACTCTGCAAAAAAGTGCTGTGCAAAAAATATTACCTAAAAATATCTGTGCAAAACAAATACCCTGCAAAAAAAGTGCTGTGCAAAAAATATTACCTAAAAATCTGTGCAAAAAGAAAATACCCTGCAAAAAAGTGCTGTGCAAAAAATATTACCTAAAAATATCTGTGCAAAAACAAAATACCCTGCAAAAAAGTGCTGTGCAAAAAATATTACCTAAAAATATCTGTGCAAAACAAATGCCCTGCAAAAAAGTGCTGTGCAAAAAATAATACCTAAAAATATCTGTGCAAAACAAATGCCCTGCAAAACACTCTGCAACAAAACTGCTGGGAAAAAGATATTAAGCAAAAAAATAGCTGTGCAAAAGAAATGCCCTGCAAAACACTCTGCAACAAAAGTGTTGGGCAAATAAATCCAACGCAAAAGACCACACAAGAAAAGGCTGTACAGGATTGGGCCTTGCAAAAGGTGCTGTGCAAGGAAAGCTGTGTGAGACACCACAGGAGAATGTGTTGTGTAAAACGCTGTGCGAGGAGAGGCCGTGCAAAAAAAACATCAAGGAATGGTTTGGGTTGGAAGGCACCTCAAAGCCCATCCAGTTCCACCCCCCTGCCATGGGCAGGGACACCTCCCACTGGATCAGGGGCTCAAAGCCCCATCCAACCTGGCCTTGAACACCTTGGGGACCATTTTGTTGGGGTTGGTATGAATGGACCCTGGCACAAGGGCCACGATGTGGGGACACTTGCATTGGAGTCATGACTTGGGGACCACTGTACAGGGATCACAGCATCTCCCTGGGATGGGAAATGGTGACTCATGGGGGCAGCTTGTGTCTTTCTAGTCCCTTCTGTGACCAGGGGCCAGATCCTGCTCCCACTGCTCACTCCCACCCCACCACCCTGGATAATCTGGATGCAGCACCGGACCTGCTTAAACCCATCCTGATCCAACCTTTGCCCTGAAACCCCACAACCATGAAGAAGAAACCAGCCAACGGGAGGGGGACGGATCCTGCAGCCCCCCAGCAGCGAGTGCGAGGCATCACCAAGGCAGCCGAGGTGATTTGGAACCATGGAATGGTTTGGGTTGGAAGGGACCTCAAAGCCCATCCAGTTCCCACACTCTGCCATGGGCAGGGACATCTCCCACTGGATCAGGGGGCTCCAAGCCCCATCCAACCTGGCCTGGAACACCTCCAGGGATGGGGCAGCCACAGCTTCTCTGGGCAACCTGGGCCAGGGCCTCCCCACCCTCACAGCAAAACATTTCTGCCCAAGATCTCATCTCAATCTCCCCTCTTTCAGCTCAAAACCCTTCCCCCTCATCCCATCCCTGCACTCCCTGATCAAGAGCCCCTCCCCAGCTTTCCTGGAGCCCCTTTCAGTCTTGGGAGGCTGCTCTAAGGTCTCCCCAGAGCCTTCTCTTCTCCAGGGTGAACAACCCCAACTCTCTCAGCCTGTCCTTGTACAGGAGATGCTCCAGCCCTTGGATCATCTCCATGATCTCCTCTGGACTCGCTCCAACAGCTCCCTGTCCTTCCTGTGCTGAGGATTCCACAACTCAAAAACATCTCCCATGAAGACGTGGTGCAAGCAAACATTGCACGAAGCCCCTCGGAGCATCCCTTACCCCTGCGCCCAGGGAGCCGAGGCTGGAGAGCGCGGGCAGGCGTCGGAAGGAGACGAGGGCGTTGACGTTGCGCGACACCTCCTCGGGGTTGAGGGGCTCCCGCAGCACCCCCGTCCCCAGGGACTCCCCCTCGCCCTCCTGCTCCTCGGGGTGTGCCAGGAGGTAGCAGAGCTGGAAGGAGCGGCAGAGCAGGAGGTGCAGGGTCTGGACCTGGGGGAGGCAAAGGAAGCTGCTATATTAATTTATTAAACTATATAAATAATTCTGAATATTACAACTAATAATAACTGATTAAACTATTCGAAGATTTATCAATATTAAAAATAATATTGATGGTGGGGGGTTTAGGGGGGAGAGGTTGAGTCACGTGCCTCGCCCGGGGGTCCCACGAAGAGGTGGCAGAAGAGGGTGCTGGCGGGGCTGCGGGGGTTGCGGGCCACGAAGGCGAACTGGTGGTGGGCGTGGTGCCAGGTGCTGTACAGGATCCGGCGGAGGGCGTGCGCCATCAGCAGCGTCTGCGGGGACAAGGAGAGGGGCTGACCCTGGGACTGAGCCCCCTGCATTCCCCCCCCCCCCCCCCCGGGGTCACCCCTTGACTGCAAGTCAGGTTGCAACCCTGGTTGTAAAGGCAAAGCCGGCTCCTGCGGTGGTGCAGCCCCTCCCACAGCACCGACTTGGGATAAGCACTGGAAGAGCCTTCCCAGAGCAGTGGTGGAGTCTCCGTCCCTGGAGGGCTTCAAAAACTCTGTGGCTGTGGCACTTGGGGACAGGGTTTAGCATCCCCAACCCCCCCCTCCCAGTGCAGCATCTCTGAACCCCAACCAGCACCCCCAAAACCCCTCACTCCAGCACCCCTGAATCCCCCCAGCACCCCCAACCCCTCCAATCCAGCACCCTGAACACACCAGCACCCCCAAACACCTTCAGCACCCCAACCACCCCCAGCACTCCCAATCTTCTCATCCCCCACCCCAGTCCAGTGCTCCTGAACCCCCAGCACCCCTGAACACCCCCTCCCCAGCATCCCTACCTCCCCATCAGCACTGTAGACCTTCAGCCCCTGCAAGCTGAACCTCAGCACCACTGACCTCCTCCTGGGGCAATCCTGGCCGGGAGAGACACAGCATTGGGGGGGTCCAAGCTGTGCCACAAGGGGTCCCTCCTGCTATTTGGGGACCCCTTCTTATCCTGGTGAGGATGGGGGATGCCTGACCTTCAATGCCCTCAGTTGCTCCTCCAGCCGCCCCACTTGCTGCTGCAGGTCCAAGTCCTCAACCATGAAGGAACCCACATACTGGGGGGGGGGCAAAAACCCACCCATGTCAGCAACATCAACCCCCCGGGGCAATCAGACCACCCCTAGGTGGTGGGTTGGGGGCGCATGGGGATGCACCCACACCTCATGTGAGGGTAAATTGTCATGGGTAAATTTTGGGGTTGTTCACCCTGGAGAAGAGAAGGCTCCAGGGAGACCTCAGAGCAGCCTCCCAGTACTGAAAGGGGCTCCAGGAAAGCTGGGGAGGGGCTCTTGATGAGGGAGTGCAGGGAGAGGATGAGGGGGAAGGGTTTGAAGCTGAAAGAGGGGAAATTGAGATCAGATCTTAAGAAGAAATGTTTTGCTATGAGGGTGGGGAGGCCCTGGCCCAGGTTTCCCAGAGCAGTGGTGGCTGCCCCATCCCTGGAGGTGTTCAAGGCCAGGCTGGATGGAGCTTTGAGCCCCCTGATCCAGTGGGAGATGTCCCTGCCCATGGCAGAGTGTGGGAACTGGATGGGCTTTGAGGTCCCTTCCAACCCAAACCATTCCATGGTTCCAAATCACCTCGGCTGCCTTGGTGATGCCTCGCACTCGCTGCTGGGGGGCTGCAGGATCTGTCCCCCTCCCGTTGGCTGGTTTCTTCTTCATGGTTGTGGGGTTTCAGGGCAAAGGTTGGATCAGGATGGGTTTAAGCAGGTCCGGTGCTGCATCCAGATTATCCAGGGTGGTGGGGTGGGAGTGAGCAGTGGGAGCAGGATCTGGCCCCTGGTCACAGAAGGGACTAGAAAGACACAAGCTGCCCCCATGAGTCACCATTTCCCATCCCAGGGAGATGCTGTGATCCCTGTACAGTGGTCCCCAAGTTATGACTCCAATGCAAGTGTCCCCATATTCTGGCTCCTGTGCCAGGGTCCATTCATACCAACCCCAACAAAATGGTCCCCAAGGTGTTCAAGACCAGGTTGGATGGGGCTTGGAGCCCCCTGATGCAGTGGGAGGTTGGATGGGCTTTGAGGTGCCTTCCAACCCAAACCATTCCGTGGTTCTATGATTCTGAACTCCAACCCAATGCAAGGGTCCCCATGTCCCCACCCCCAGCATCATGCAGGGGTGCCCACATCCCAGCTCGAGCCCAGGAGTCCCCCTGTGACCCCAAATGCTGCTCAAGGGTCCCCACAGCCTGACCCTGACCCCAACGTGATGGTCCTCATGTTCTGACCCTCATCCAAGAGTCCCCTGAGCACCACATGAGGGTCCCATCTCCTTTGCCTTGAGCAGGATGCAGATGGTCCCCACATCCTGACCCCAAGTGTGATGCCAGGGTCCCCACATTCCAACCCCAAATATAATGCATGCGGTCCCCACATCCCAGCCCCAAATGAAACCCAAGTGGCCCTGTGCCAGCCCCCCCAGCAAGATGCAAGTGGTCCCTGCAGCACTCTGGGCATGCAAACCAGACCCTGAGAGATGTCCAATCAACCCCACACCCTGCATCCCAGTGAGATCCTTAGGTCCCCCCATCCTGCTTCCCATCAGCCACGCAGCACCAAAACCTCCGCGGCAAAGCCATCCCTTGGGATCGTTCCCCGGCTCCCCAAGGCACCAGCGATGGGTACAGCAGGTTTGGGGGTGCTTTTTCAGCTCGAACACCCACCAGGGGATGCTCCCAGGCTTTCTCCACACAGCCAAGGGGGGTTTACACTCCGCAGCCCTTGGCCGTGCTGAGGTCGGTGCAACTCGTGTCACCGATGCCACAGTTGCCTGGCTCAAACCCATGGGAATGGGGACCCAGATGCTCCAAGTGCCTTCTAACAGGGCGTGGGGGTCCCTATGATGCCCCCATCCCCTTTGCAAGCTCACGGTTGCCCTTCTCCTTTCCAGCCCAGTTTGGGGGGGGTCTCCCCCCACCCCGCCCCAGCCAATCCGCAGGCAGGCAGCCCCCAAGCCCCGCCCCCTTTTCCCCACGCTCTATTTCTCAATGGAGCCCCCCAGCCCACCGGCCACCCTGGAGGTCCCCAAGGAAGGGAAGCTGACCCGAAATTAGAGGGGGAAGGGGTCCAATACCCAGACACTACCACCCTCAGGTACCATCCCCCCTCCCATCCCAGCGTCCCCCACCCCAGCTCACGAGCTGCTCGCTTGGATGGCTCCAGAGAAACGCAGGTGCAAAAAATTCCTGGCTCTTGGCCTTGGCCGGTTGTTCTCCTTCCCGGGGTGGCTCCTCCAACAGCTTCTCCGCAGCACAGGGATGCTCGGCCCGTGGGCGTCAGGCGCTCTCCACCAACCGGGCCCAGGCGAGCCCGAGCCCCCGGGCACGGGGCAGGCAGCGAACTCTCATTTCCTCCCTCCGATCTGCCCGCGATGAATCACTGCAATTTACCTCCCCGCGTCCCTCCGTTCCTTGGAAGCGACGGCAAGCAGAAACGCTCAGGCTTTTTTGGAAAAACGCAGCTGCAGGGTTTTTTTTTCCTCTCCTCTCCTCCGGCGAGCCCAGCAAGAGAAGCAATTCCCAACCCTGACGCACACACGTGGCCGCTCACTCGCCACCCCCTGTCCTGATGCTCAGACCCTTCTCACCTCAGCTGCTGAATTCCCAAAGGAATTTTGCCCACTGCTATCCCTGGGAAAAAAATAAAGAGGGACAGCTCTGATCTGGCTGCAGAACTTCCACTCAAACCCTGAGCCCCCTGGGTCCTGCAAATCCTCCAGCTGGGGTTGAAGCAAAAGCTGCCCCAGGGATGCGCTTGGATCCTGGAAAGGGAAAGCAGCACTTTGAGGGGGAGTTGAACTGCTTGTGGGGGCATCCAAAAATCCCTGTCTCATGCTCTGGTGCTCCCGAGGGTGTGAGGAGAAGGGGTTGTTCAAGCCTTGGGCTGCTGCCAGCACCAACTGCTTTGAGATGCCCCGGCAGAGCCCGCCGGAAGAGCCGATAGCATAGAAACGGGGGAGAAAAGGAAAAAAACAGGACAGATGGGGCTGAAGAAATAACAAGGGGGCCCAGTCTGGCCAGGAAGTGGAGACAGGAGAAGAGTGAGTGGAGGGCTGGAGATTTTCCCATTCAATCCCAGTTGCTGTCCCTGGGAGGCAAGGGTTGGCCCTTTTGGTTAAATACAACCATAATCATGGCTTTTAATTTTTTTGGTTCCACATGCAGAAATCACCTAATGAGCAATTAAAGCTAAGTTTGATGATGACCAAGGGCTGGTTTGGGCACAATGCTCTGAATCGAGGCACCTTGCAGCAAAATGAAGCTGTGCTCATGTGTGAAAACTCAGTGTTATCCCAGGCAGTGCTACAAAAAAATCCTTGGGGTGGTTGGTGTGGGAATGTTACTGGGAAGGAGGAGGTTGCAAAATGCCCACAGGAGGGAGAGGACTCCTTGTCCCCAGAAATACCCAAGTTTTTTGTCCCATTTGACTCCCTGCAGCACCCATTGGGAGGAGGGCAACAACAAACCCACTGTTTGGGTACAGGGAGCCCCAGGAAAGAGCCATTAACCAATGTTTTTAATTGCCTTTCATACCTGTGGATTACTCTTTGATGGGGCTTTCACTTTCCCAGTTTCCTACCAGCTGTGGTCTTCCTTACCTGCTGTTCCCAGAGCTGGGGACAATTCAGGGCAGTTCTATTGGAGTTTTCCACATGCCCGGCTGTCAGAGGGCAGCTGAAAAGAATCAACTCAATAAAGGCTGTTCTCTCCTGGCATTTTATTTCTAGAGATACCACACTCCTCACTGCACAGTAGGTGCAAAGCTCTTTCCAGAAGCGTGGCAAAGGAAAAGCCTGCCAGGTCATGCCCAAATCATGGATGTTGTCCTGTCCAAGGGAAAGCCAGGATGGGTTTTGCACACGGGAGCTGCTCTGCAGGGCAGAGGGGGAAGAGGCCAGCTGGTCATCTCTGTCTCCACTGGCCACAAACTGGGGGCAGATGGAAGAGCAAGGAGAGGCTCAAAAAACACAAACACAGGCTGGGCAGAGAAAGGGTTGGGAGCAGCCCTGAGAAGGGGGAGGAGAAGCTCCACAGGAGCTGCAACGAGGGCTCCCAGCCCAGAAATCCCCCGTGTCCTGGGCTGCACCCAGAGCAGTGGGACCAGAGGGGAGGGAGGGGATTCTGTCCCTCTGCTCTGCTCTGGGGAGACCCCACCTGGAGTTCTGTGTCCAGTTCTGGAATCCTCAGCACAGGAAGGACCTGGAGCTGTTGGAGCAGATCCAGAAGAGGCCATGGAGATGATCCAAGGGCTGGAGAACCTCTGCTCTGAGGACAGGCTGAGAGAGTTGGGGTTGTTCAGCCTGGAGGGGAGAAGGCTGTGGGAAGACCTTAGAGCAGCCTCCCAGGACTGAAAGGGGCTCCAGGAAAGCTGGGGAGGGGCTCTTGATGAGGGATTGCAGGGAAAGGATGAGGGGAATGGTTTGAAACTGAAAGAGGGGAGATTGAGATCAGATCTTGGGGAGAAATGTTTTGCTGTGAGGGTGGGGAGGCCCTGGCCCAGGTTGCCCAGGGAAGCTGTGGCTGCCCCATCCCTGGAGGTGTTCAAGGCCAGGCTGGACGGGGCTTTGAGCCCCCTGATCCAGTGGGAGGTGTCCCTGCTCACGGCAGAATGTGGGAACTGGATGGGCTTTAATGTCCCTTCCAACCCAAACCATTCCATGATTCTAACATTCTTCTTGCTTGCCTTTATCTGCAGACAAAAGGGGGAAGGGTCACAAGTTGGTCCAGCACCACAGTGTGGCAGGGGCTCAGGCTGGAACAGCTCCCCTGTCACCCTGGCACTGTACTTATAACCAAGAGTTGCCTCTGCATCAATCCACGGTGATGGTAACTCCCTCCTCTCCACAGTTCCAGGAGGAGACAGCTGTGGCAAGGAAGGACACACAAAGCAGGCCTGGAATCTAATTTCATTTTATTTTATTTTAGCAAACTGCATGTTCTTCACTTATCAACATCTCTACATTAGCAACTGTATAGCTCTCCAACTTTTCTTTAAAAAAGGGTAAACAAGAGGTGACAAAACTCAGGCTCTTCATCTCTTAAAAACATTTGAAAGTTGGATTCAAGAAGACTTTATATATTTTGGTTTTAAGGTAACATATGTGGTGTGGAAACACTAATTCAAATCACCCGCCTCACGGAGATCTGCCCCTCCTGGAGCCCCTCTGGCGTCGGCCAATCGGGAGACGCCGCGGCCTCCGTTTACGGAAGATCCGACTCACCATACAAACCTGGCTGGTCTGCAGCAGCCCAGGGTCTCCTTGCTGAGCAGGAAGCACCTCCTGGCCTCAGTGCAAGTGCTGTATGTACACTGCTTCTTCACAGAAGCATTAGGGACCTCGTCATGCAGTGGGGAATTAGGGATCTGCTGTAGGATCTGCTCATTGAGAACCACATCCCCCAGCCAGCCTGTTCCTGCTGTCTAAAGATAAAGTTCTCTGAAGAGTTTGTAAAAGCCAGTGCCTTCCCCCAAAATCAAGAGGAAAACAGGTTATACACGGCCTAGGAAAGTCCTAAAGTGATTGCAGAAACTACAGATGCCTCGTTCCAGGGAGGGGCAGGCAGGAGGCACAGCACTGAGCTCTCACACGCGCGCACGCGGGGCGGTTTGATTTTGATTTAGTTTTCAGCTTCCCCCCCCACCCCATCATTCAAGAAAAAAAAATAATAAAAATTAAAGAAGAGTTTAAGCATCAGAACTAAAATACAAATGCACATTGACTTATAAAACAAGGTTGTGGGTTTGCCCACGGGATTCCCTGACAGCAGAAAATCTTTACTTTTTTGCCCGGAGAGATTTCCTCATGGCAGATTTGCCCTTGGCAGGGGGTTTTGCTTCCTTCCTCCCGCTGGCTGCTGGTTTCTTGGAAGAGCTGCCACCAGAGGGTTTCTTGATGGCTGGGGCTGCTGGTTTGGCTTTCTTTGCAGGGGTTTTAACCTTGGGAGGGGGCTTTGCCTGCCCCCGGCGAGCTGCGGGGGTTTTTCTTGGCTTGGGCTTGGATTCCCTTCGCTTCATCGGAGGGGCCCTGCTCTGTGATTTTGGAGGCGGCCTCTTCTGCATCCTGTCAGGAAGAGAGAGGGAGCAAGATCTCAGGGGAAGTGCAAATGCTACCCAGAGCAGAGCTGCTGTCATCAATTTGCATTAATGAAGCAGATCTTGGCATCCTTGTCCTTCACCACGGATGTTCCCTTATGCAGGAATACATTTCATCAGCTCAATCCCACAGAGCCAGAACTCCGTTGTTGGCAGTTCCTGCCACGCTAAGCACTTCCCAATCCTCATGGTGCTCTGCCAGCCAGGTTTGGAACTCCTTTGTTAGGCAGATAAACATACAAATAATGACAAGAGATCAAAGTCAATTGTCAGAGCAATTGGATACCCAAGCACCATCTCTGCTCTCTAAGTGGAGTTTTATTACTTAACAAACAACACTTCAATCCACATTCTTCATGTCTGCCTACAGACCTGAAAAGAAGCTGTAGGGAAAAGTCTTCCTAAGGAAATAATAAACACACAAAGTCCCATGTGAAGTGTCACAGTTTTCACAGCATAAAAGGCAACTTGAAGGGATTCAATGCAATACACAGAATAAACAAAGGCTCTTCCCATCTGGTGGAAAAAGAGGTGAGCTTCATATGGTGGAGTAAGGGAGACCGGTATCTCCAGAGCAAAGGCACTGCTTCTGTAGACCATGTGCATCCCAGAGAAGTCCTGATCCTGACAGTGCCCCAAGAGCTCAACCATAACAAGGAAAAACATCCTGACAATGGCCTTGTGGACAAATGACCACAGCAAGAGACAAACCTGGGCATTCTACAGGCACTTCTATTTCCTCCAAAGGAGCCCTTTTCTCTCCCATACTGCCATACCTCTTCTTTGGTGGTGGGTCATCCTCCTCAGACTCTTCCTCTTCAGATTCTTCTTCCTCCTCAGATTCTTCCTCTTCTTCCTCATCGGATTCCTCAGAGTCCTCATCCTGCTGCTTCTCTGGGTAGAGCACATCTGGGCTAAAAGAGGGTTCTTGTCAGAGCGTGACTTACTCCTAAGGATACAGCTCCAGGGTCAGCAAGCCTTGGGTCACCCTGGCTCTCGTTGGGCACTGCTGCCCACCCTCCTGGAAGGTCATAGCTCTGAGCCTCACCCAGAAATCCCCCTGGGGCTTCTGTGTTTGCTGCTATCTGTAACCAGGGTTATCCAGTCTCTGCAGTGGCACAAGTGTGACAGGTTGTTAGTCACCAGGAGCGCCCCAGCCTAAGCTGTCCTTTTCTCCAGTTCTCTTCTCACTGCTCCTTCTGTGATAACCAAGGGGCAAGATCAGACTTCAGTGACCCTGAACGTAGGCCGAAGCACTGGGGACTTTGTGTGTATGGAGTAAAAGGAAGGTGGGAAGCAGACACTTCAATGACTACACTGCCACGTGGCTCTTTGAGGGACACTAAGTCACCATCCCTGGGCTCTGGGTGGCCCAGCAGAAAATACACTCACAGCAAGAGAAGAATGGTTGTTTGAGTCTCACAGAAGCCAATCTAGGTCACCTGCCCTCCCCCACCTCTCCACCACACCAGCATTAAGGAAGGCAAACAGCTGGGTAATAGACTTTGAGCATCCTTGCATTTAGAACACCACACTATCCACTCATGTGCATTTGTTTAAGCACTTAAATAGCCCTCATCCTGCAGAAAAAACATCATGATAGAGCACCTGAGAACACCGAGCCCCATGTTTTTATGGCCCTTAAAAGCTTCCCTTGCTCAGTCAGACACCCAGGTAATGACATTAGATAATGTACGGGTGACATCGTTGTGTTCATCAGTAATTAAACCCTTCACAAACTCCCCTGAAAACAGGAGGTTGGCCTGCAAATTCCAGCTCTGCTCTCTGGCTGACCCATGTGACTGATCTTGAACATCATTTTACAGCCAAGCTCTTTACCTTGGGTAATAAGGGAAGCAAAGCTGAAAGGTTCCACTGAAGCCCTTTCCAGAAATCTGCTCCATCCAGCCATTCTTCTCGCATTTCTGCAGGGTTCTCTTCAATAGATGCACTGTGAAAAGAAAAATGAAAGAAAGGTTGTGTTACTATCTTTATCCACTTGTCCCACCTTACTGCTCCCTGCAGGGCCCTCTGAAATCAGGGATGGAGAGTCAGGATGGAGCCTCTTTTGCTCAGGACACCTGCAGAGGAGCGAAACAGTACTGGAGACCTGAAAGTCACGAACACATCACCACAGGCTGCTTTCTGCCCTCAGCAATGAGCAGTGGCTGTACAAAACTCAGTCTGATCATTTAGGAGTTTTACTACATCTCATTTAAAGGGAAATCCTCTTGCAGTTAATTTTCAGGAAGAAGATACAAGCTTTAAGTGTTCCTGGACTCTTAGCAAGCGTGGTTATGAATTATCCAAGGAAGACAAGAACAGTGCAGGTTTTTGATATTGTGATCAAAGGATCCTCCTTTATAAATGTATTTAACAGCACTATGTAACTACTGCTGTCCAAATTTAATCCCAGCCTCAGCTTTCTTCAGCCTCTTCACCAAAGTGTTTTTTAAAACAAGTCTTTACCCTGTGATTTTCCCCTCCTCCAGTTCTAAACTTCGCGTGGTGCAGCTTTCCCCCTTCTGTGGTTTGGGTTGGTTGGTTTGTTTGTGGTTTGTTTTGGTTTTAAAGGGAAAACACTTGGTCTAGAAAACTGACAAATGCACTTTTGATTTCAGTTTCCTGCTCCATTGTGCACCCTGTAAGAATGGTAACCAAAAGTGCTTAAATACAGGGGATCTTTGTCTCTGGCTGCAGTCGTTTAGTCAATTCCAAACCCATTTTCAGCTTGGTTTAGAGAGACCATTTACATATTTAGCTCCCTCTAAACCAAAGGAAAAGAAAGACATGCCCTCAAATACGTTCCAAAGATTTTCACTTGAGGAACAGAAAGACCCAAAGAAACAACACTGGCTGAACTGAATCCATTCTATACAATTAATCAAAGGTATTCACTCCATCTGCTTATTCAACACTCCTGAAATTGACTTTTATCAAGAACTGACCTTTCACAGCAAGAAAATCCTTTTGGACAATGCCATACCCTCACCAGCCTACAGGCTGCCTCTGTTAGAATGTTTTAATGGATGGCACTGGAAGAGCCTGCACAGCAAATTGAGTTGATTGTAGCCATAAATTACTTGTGTGAACCTCCTAGTTCAAGAACTCTTGAAAACCCTCATATTTTCTTAAGCAGGAGCAACACAGGAAACACAAAGCTGTTTCTACTCCGGGTTGCAAAGATCAACAGCAGCTCATAAAGGATTTGCCTTCAGCCAAGTCCAGTTGTAACAGTGAGGTATAAAATAGGGAGTGCAGAGCCAGCTCTGCAGTGTGTACCCGCCTGCTTTTACAGCTCACCGGATCTTCCTTCAGTTGCTCTTAAAACAGAGCTCAGATCATCAAAATTCCTTTTATGTAATGGAAGGAGAAAGAAAACAACAGATTGCATGCTGAGATTTCCTTATCTGACTTGCAAGGCTGACAAGCGCTGGAGGCTGGCAAAGCACAGGCCTCCAAGGACCAGGACAATTCCCAGTGGTCCTGAAAATAAATCATGGCAAGGTTTAGTAAGCCTGGAAACACTTCCAAGCCCCACGATTAAGGAGTCACACTTGAGACCAGCCTCTAACTGCCAGAAGGCCTTAAGCAGCAGCTTTATCTGCTGCAATGGAACCTGTGCTCCTCCATACTGGTAAGGCCTGCATCAAACAGCCTTGCTGATGCCTTGCTTCAGCCCCAGGTGAGGAGTGTGGGATCAGCAATCTCCTCTCCCACACCACGTCCTGCACCAGGGAACCACAGAGACAAACTGATCTCCTGTGAGGTCTGACTCCAGCAGAGATCACTGCGAGCTCACCCTGCTTCAGCCTCAGTTAAACCACCACATCAGGGCTCAGACCACGTAATGCAAACGAGCCTCTAGAAAAATCTACTCTAAAGGCTCTGACAGCATTGCTTCTGCTAATGTAAACATCAAAACAGATGTTTATGTCATTCCTGGGAACACAGATGTGCTAAATTCCTTCCCAAATACAACAGGATTAGTTTCTTTCCTCACTTGCTTGATCTTTTAAAATCAGAGCTAAAGAACAACCTCGAACAAGGCAGTAAGAGGGGTGCTTGTGGATTTTTAGAAGCCAGGCTATGTGACTTCTCTCAATAAAAAGCCACCAGGAGCTGTGTGTGTGCCAAGCTGCAGGCTTTCCAAATAGAGAGGGACAGACAAAATCAACTTGGTGATTTAAGAACAATAAACTGCTCGAATGCTGTTCCTCCTTCCTGGGAGAGTGCTATAGACAAGAGAAACACGAATTATGTCTCAGAAACTGGCCTTTGCCAGGCTTGAAAGGAATTGATGGGAATTTAAAACACTGAGCATCTCTGCAGCACAAAGAGCCGAGCTGGCTGTTCCCCAGCAGGCTCAGTGGGATAGTTTAAAGGTGCTGCACAGCCACCTCTGCAGCTGCAGAGCTCTCCTCCGGTGTGTAAAGGGGAAGTGCTACATGGATCAGTACTTTACCCTGGAAGTTGGAGTTGGTCCCTGGGTAGTTTTCCAGGATATACTTCTTCAGTGCTGTGGTGGAGCAGGTCTTCGGTTCGTTCATGGCCGCAATAGCAGACAGGATGGCATCTTCCATCAGAGTCCCACCCAGCAGGGGCTTCTCCCCTGATTTCTTCAGCTATTTTCCAAGGAGGAAGAGAAAAGCATCAAGACAAAATTCTCCCAAACCAGGTCAGGACAAGCTCCTCTGCACCAGGTGGGTCGGCGCTCCTGCATTAGTACAGATATGTTTTATATTAAAACACTGCACAGGAAACGCTGCTCTCCCAGTTTTAATTGGGAGGACAGGCCTTTTCAACTGGCCTGGAGTGCTTTTTACCGGTAACACATTGTCCCAGTCCCCAAACACATTGAAAGGATGTGACAATCTAAGGGTCTATTGCTCAGGGAAGGAAATAAATCTAATTTTCTTCCATCCCACAGACCAAATGTGTCCATTTGGTACTTCTACAGCATAGACACGAGGAAGACATCGCAGACATCTGGGGTACCTACTGCACTTACAATTAGTGATGGAAAGGAAAGCTTACCCCACCATCTCCCCTACTGTGCTAGTGAGTCAGAGCTGAAGCAGCGTGTGGAGCACGCTGAGCAAGCAAGGCAGGGGGGTCTGCTCCAGAAATGTAGACCAAGAGGAGAATAAGAGTCCTACAGCTTCAGAGTTTGACAACTCCTGAATACGACAGGCTGCTAGAGAGAGGTGTACCCAACAAAACCGGGAGGGAGAGGGCGCGTTAACTTTTATCCAGGCTTGTGGGTAGCGCAGTCAACAGAAGGTGATGAACTCTGGCTCTGACCTGGAATGTTCCAGACGCTCCCTTCCCTGTGATCTGCTCTAACTGGCCCTTCTCTACAGCTCTCTGCAGGGCGTTCTTCAACAGCTGGGGTCTGAAACACAGGAGGGTAAAGCTTTACTGACGCGCACTGACGGCTTGAACACAGAGAGACAAGGCTTTGCACAGAGTGAGCAGAGCAGTACTTACGAGTGGTGTCTGCCTACAGACAGACATTTTGAATGGAGATCTGTCAGCCAGGGCTGATTACATAAGAACAAGGTACCTTAGTGGAAATTCACAGCACTTTCCTGGTGTCACTGCGTATCCAGAAACAGATAAGCTTCATTGGGAAGGATTTATTCATTTTGAAAAGCACACTTGGCTCAGGGGGCAATGACTCAGCTTGCAGACACACAAGGGGCTGAGTACAGGCCGCTGGAAGAGGTGAAGCACAGGGTTTTCCTAGATTTGCTTCCTCCTCAAGCCTTGACCCACTCTGTATGGGCAAACTTAAAGATTATTGTGAGCATGGGCAAAATTAAATATTATTGTGAGCAGGTGCCAGCTAAAGCATCCCAAACCAAGTGGGACAAGATCCCAAGGAGACGTGTTCACATCCACACAGCTACAGGGATCTGGAGATGTTAAAGGTGGAGATGGTTGAGCAATGCTGATCTCAACGTCAGGGTGTGGAGGGATGCAGAGAAAGGCACAGCCTTTCCTCTGCAGGCAGAGCACCACCTGCCTGCTGAAACACTGAACCAAACCACCGTGCAGCGAGGCACAGCCAGAGGAAGGCTGTGTTCACTGCTTCTCTGCAGCTCTGCTTGCAGAATTGCACTCCTGCACCTACCTTATGTCTACTTTGAGTTTGGGATAATACTGAGACACGTATTTCTTGATCAGGCTGTAGGAAGCTTCCTTCGGTTCACACAGGCGGGTGAAAGCCAGAGGCAGGACATCTTCCAGCTTGACTTGTTGCTCTGTAGCCAAAGTGGAAGTGCTTTTCTGAAACACACGTATGTTTATGCATCAGTGAGGCCTAAAACTCTGGGTATTCTGAATCAGCAATGCACAGGTGATCCTCACACCAGCCACAGATCTGGAAAATCAAGGTCTGTAAGGCAGCCCTTTGAATTAACGATTTAAAAAATGTAACCATTTAAGAAAACTCAAGCAAATTTGGCTGCAATTTTCACAGGTGTCTTAGGGAAGTTTTACAAAGATAAATTGCTGAGTATTTAACAACATCCGTATTTTTAATGGTTTCCTTCCTCTTTTCATAGACATTTTCCTCTGCTGCCCTTCAATGAGATGAGTGAAAATGATAGATATGGACATGAAACATAAAAACCATCAGAGGCAAGACCTGTTTACACAGGTCAAATCTTCCCAAACCAGAATGGGTGAACAGAAGTGCTCCTTTTTTTTTTTCACCTGACAAAATGAACTCTTGATTGAAGCAAACGCTCCCTTCCCCTGGATTTTCCTCCATCACTTTGTTACCGTGAGAAGGTGATGATCAGGAAAAAAAAGGTCTGTTCTTTATACAGAAAAGACAGTGAGGAAATGTGCTGAAATTTAATGATTTGATGCTGAACAGCAGCTTTGCAAATGGTCAAAGGGGTGAGGGTGCTGCTCACCCAGAACAGCTGCTCGACTGCCAGCTGAAGTTACCAAAAGCAAAAGCAAGCTGGAGTTTTCTCTGCAACAAAGGGAAACACACACCCAACATCAATGGTTTTCTCCCAAAGCCCTAGGACATTTTCTTCTTCCTTCCTTTGCCTTCACAGCTGGTGGAAACACGTTAACCTGACAGTGTGGAAGAGTAATGCCATCCATTTATCTGCCCAACAACAACAGCACCAACTTCTCTTACGATACCTGAGAGGTATCTCTACCAGGTAAAGTCAGAAGAGGAGCTTCATGGTTTTCTGCCTCTGAACCAAAGCCTAAGGGTTTAATGTAAACATTTTTTAACTAAGATTTTTATTATTCTGCTTGGTTTTAATCTCCCCTACTGGCTGTCTGGTTCTGATTTTAGTGGAACAGGTGTTTTATTCACAATATTTGGGGAGAAGTGCAGCAAAAAGGAGAATGCTGTTTGGGTTCGGGTTAGGCCATGTTTTTTTAAGACACATGTGTTTCAGTGCAAGATTCTTCAGAGCATTGTTTAAAATGATGCATCTTACCTTTCTGTCTCTGGCCTTTGGAACAGTTTTTCCTGCATTAGACACCACCACAAAGCTCCCAGAAGCTCCCTTTCCTTTCACCTAGATGGAAAGAAAGCCCAATTTCAGTCTTTATCAAAGTAACTCAGAATAACAACAACCTGAAAGAGACCAACTGACATCATTAGGCAGATTCTGAATGCAGTTGAATGGGCTGGTACAGCAAAGGCTCAATTTGAATCCACTGAAACTTCAGGAAGATCAGAAACCACAGCCAGACATGAACATACTCTGCTCTGCTGACCAGGGGACCCTAATGGATATCACAGGCACAAATTGCAGTTTGAAAAGAAACCCACTGCTGGGCTCTGTTTGAAGACACACACTGCTGCAACACCCTGTGACACAACACCAAGAAACAGTCTCAAATTGCACAAGACTGCACAAAGTACTGACTGGCAGAACACATGGAATCACAAGGTTGGAAGAGACCTCTGAGATTGAGTCCAACCATGCCTGTCTCCTACTAAACCATATCCCTAAGGAACTCATCTACCTGTCTTTTAAACACCTCCAGGGATGGAGACTCCACCACCTCCCTGGGCAATCTGTTCCAATCCCTGACAGCTCTCTCAGTGAAGAAATTCTTCCTGATGTCCAGTCTAAACCTGCCGTGGCACAACTTGAGGCCATTCCTCCTCGTCACTTGTGGGAAGAGAGCAGCACCCATCCTGTCACAGCCTCCTTTCAGGCAGTTGTAAACAGTGATGAGGTCTCTCCTCAGCCTCCTATTCTTGAAGCTAAACAACCCCAATTCCCTCAGTCTCTCCTTGTAAGGCTTATTCTCCAGCCCCCTCACCAGCCTCACTGCCCTTCTTTGCACACTCTCCATGTCTTTCTTGTAGTGAGGGGCCCAAAACCGAGCCCAGTACTCGAGGTGTGGCCTCACCAGTGCCGAATACAGGGGCACAGTCACCTCCCAAGTCCTGCTGTCACCAAAATCCTGTCAGCATCTAACAAAGTGGAGACAGAGGCTGATTAAACTCCATGAGGGAGAACAAGGTCACCTCAGAGACTGCTAACTCCAATTCAGTACCAACACCTCCAGTGCTGCTCCACAAAGCAACTCGTACCTGTCTGATGATTCCTCTCTCCAGCTCTCTTTTCAATGCTTGCTTTAGGAGATAGCCTCTCCTCTCGAGCTCCAGGGAAGGGTATTTGTGGATGATGTATTTCCGTATTGCGACAACTGATGCTCCAGTCTTCTGGAAGCACGCCTGAAACAGAAGCAAGAAGTCAGTAGAAACCATGTGCACTGAAATGATCTTGCTGTGGGACTGGAAGAACAGAGACTGAACTGATAGAGGCCAGCACGTGGGCACAGGAGGTCAGGGCTGGCTTTCTCCCCACAATGACTCAAGAGGATAAAATATGACTCAAAAAATACTTAACTTTCCCCTTCAAAGTAGCTGAAGGGCAGACAGCACAAAAGCAGCACAGCAACATCAACCACTCTAGTATTCTGAAGCACTTATATGGATGGCTTAAACATGACCTGCTACTACAAAACACAGTCACCCTCTGGCAAACTGACACTGCGCAATATTTTGCTCATGTCAGACAGAGTAAGCACTCATAGCATCGTGGAATGGTTTGGGTTGGAAGGGACCTCAAAGCCCATCCAGTTCCACCCCCCTGCCATGGGCAGGGACACCTCCCACTGGATCAGGGGGCTCAAAGCCCCATCCAACCTGGCCTTGAACACCTCCAGGGATGGGGCAGCCACAGCTTCTCTGGGCAACCCGGGCCAGGGCCTCCCCACCCTCACAGGGAAAACATTTCTTCCTAAGATCTCATCTCAATCTCCCCTCTTTCAGCTGAAAACCATTCCCACCCATCCCATCCCCACATCCTCCTCAGCTTTCCTGGTGCCCCTTCCAGTACTGGGAGGCTGCTTTAAGGTCTCCCTGGAACCTTCTCTTCTCCAGCATCAACAGCCCCTGCTCTCTCAGTCTGTGCTCATATGGGAGGTGCATTGAGTCAGCACAAGATGCAAATTATTTTTTTGCAGCACATATCAAATAGATGGATTAATGAAGGTAAATCAAGTTAACTATTAGAAGACACACCAAATTAAGTGATGACAGCAATTGACCACGTTATGCCATCCTAGCTGTTTCTAATAATGTAATTAGGGAGAAGAACCAATTCTAAACAAAGAAATAAGCTACAGAGCCCCTCACCATCATCACCCTCACCCTTTCAGCTCCACGGCCTTCCAGGCAGAAGCATACAACCCTTACACAGTAAGTTTCCTGCTAACAGACAGCACTACCACCTGTACCATTAGCAAGCTGAAACTGAGGATCTTAGGTGTACAAATTATGCTGTTTTGAGACAAATGAACAAAAGAAACATTTGTCTCCTGCTTACCCTGATGGCCTCAGTTAAAATAGCATCCATCTTGGGACGTGAGGTGGCAGCCATCTGAGTCTGCTTCTGTGCTCTGGCTAGCTGGCTGGCAGAAAGAGTAGCCCACGCAGGAATGGTCTTTTTCACCTTCTTGTCCTTTTCCTTAGACTGATCCTTCTCACTTAGGAAAAAAACAAAGCAATAGTAAGACAAAAGATACTGCAAAACAAGCCAACAAGGAGAGCGATCACCAGAACAAGCACAGAACATCCAACACAGCAAATAATGTAAAGAACATTTTGATGTTACTATCAGAAAAAAAAAGACCCTGTCTTGATAATCAGTCTCACACGTGTTCTAGAACAGCAGTTACACTTGACTATTGGTTTCTCCCTAAGCACCTTTTCAAGGGATTCATCCTATTTTCCCCATCCTTCCCACCATCTTTTCTATCTCTAGAGGCTGACTTTCTTCAGAATCCTATCCAAATCCCTGGATTCGGCACTAAACAAGCCTTACTCCTTTTTGGTTTCTTCTGAGGACTTTGTCTCCCCCTTCGCTTCATTCTCAGGTTCCTTTGGCTGTTCTGGTTCACTGGATGCAGCAGGCAAGGTTTCACTCTCTTGTTCTTCTCCAACAGAGGCAGATTCCTCAGAGGTGACTTCTGCATCTAAGAGATGGGAAAATGCATCAAGTTTCTGCCTAAAACCAGCCTTTATTCTTCAAGAAGGCAAAGGGGGGGAAACAGAGCTTAAGAACACACCACAGAAAATATTTCCCACCAATTTCTTTTCCCTAATTTAAACATGTTTTGAATGTAACTTAAGAAGTGAAAGAGCTTCAATAGGTGCAATCAGTCACCAAATGCCAGAATAACTGCAAACAACACCAGGTAGCATTTTCACAACCGATTGCCCCAGCTCTCACCTCCTGACTCCAGAGGTTACTGTTGCAATCACCCCTCATCCCAGAGGCCAGGCAGGGAAGGGAGGAGGAATTGGTAACACCAAACACTAAGATTTCCCCCCTAGGTTGAAGTTTATATGATTCTAACTTGGAAGGGTGCAAAACCATACAAGAAATGTGGATAGATACATACAAGCAACTTTGTTTTCCACCAACTTGTCTTCAAACACCACTGTTTCTGCACCACAGGCTGCAGCACCTGAAGGATTTTAACCATTCAATGACATTTTTCCAGACCTGGCAAAGCTTTAGACTGCACATGGATTTGCAGAAGCACTTGTCTATCAGCGGGATCAAACCCAGTCAGAAATCACCTTACTAAGCAAATTAATCCCAGTATATTTAGCTGAGAACAGGCCATAGAGACTGGACTGCCTACTAGATAGGATGCGTGTGAACTGCATTACCCACTCCTTGGATACAGAGCTGCTACCACGACTGCTCTGTGTAGTAAGACAGGTTTTCTAACTCTGAGAAAGAGCTCAAGTACTCCTGCTACATTCCTGTGCACCGTTTTCCCGCAGAGGCATCGTATATTTTAAATACAGTGTATTAATAGCTAGTTTTGTTCATAATTTGCTTATTTGTGACACCAAAGAGGACAAAGTCGGTGAAATCAACTCAGTATGATACTGAAATGACACATTTTGAGAAACTGTAGTGAAGCTGCTAAGACCAGGCACATTAGTATGGGACTAGATTTTATGACACATTGTGGTAAAACCCTTTTGTTCAGGATAAGAAAGAAAAAAACATTAACTACTGTGTTTTTCCACTCCTTAACTCCACTTTTTGATCTCAAGGCATTTTTCTGACACTACTGGAACTTCCCAATTTCTACCTTTATTCCAAGGAATGTGTAAGCTTAATGGGGACCATAATCAGCTCTGTTTTCTTGTCTGGAGTGTCAGGGCTTTGCCAGAGGATATGAAGGACAAAACAAATGGGTTCAGACTGAAAAGAGCAGCTGCAAACCCCAACTTCCCAAAAATTCAGAAAAAGCCTGTGCAAAGCAGCTAAGCATTAGTAATATTTTAATCACAGCAGCAAGTTTTTTTTTTCAGGACTTTTAGCACAAAAGCCTGTATTTGGATCCATTAACAATCCACTACAGAACTATTATCATACCCGCTTTGACCTCTTCACCTTCAGCAGGTTTGCTTTTGGGAGGAGTTTCCCGGGAAGAAGAATTCACCGTGCGACGGATCGGCATCGTGTCGTCCTCAGCCTTCTAGAACAAGCACACAAAAATCAGTACAGATCCTGGAAAGAACCAGAAAGTATCTGAAATGGGATTAAAGTAAATCAAAGCAGCGTATGTAGAATTATTCTGGTTACATTTGGATTTTTCAGAATTTTAAAGGACAGTAACCCTCAAACCAGCTTTTTGAAGCATTCTAGGAGAGGATAGTTTCACATTTTACAGTTATAAAAGACATAAGGTTCTTTAATTCCAAATTAAACGAGATGAGCATTTGAGGATTTTGACAAATACATCTTGGGGAAAGCAGGGAAGGGGGAAGGAGAGTGCCTACAGGGTTTATTAGACTCCCAATCCAGTTTCCTACGAGTAGGGAAGCAAGAGTACCGAGCAACCTTCAGCAGGACTGGAAGTCAAGGACTGATCCAAGGGCAAGCTTGGAGAATGGGCCAGCCCCTACCTCACTTAACTTGTCCGTGTGGATCAGCTGAGCTCCCGCTAAGAGTGGAAGCGCCTTATGATGCACGGGTTCAGCTTCAGGCAGATCAGTGGCCATTTAAATTAATTTCTAGCCCCAAGTGCAGGTAACACTGTGGAGCCCCAGGTTTTAACCCCAAGGACTTTTTCCTAATGGTTTTCACAGTGCAGTGAGGAGTCAACCTAAAGTGCAGAAAAGATGTGGTGTGAAAATTAACAAAACAAAAACAATCTACGTCTATGTATCTAACAAACTAAAGATTAAAAAGAAAAGAAGGGTAAATGACTTACAGCTTATGACTATAACATAACTGACAACACTTGCATTCAACAGAGAAGGTAAAACATGTATGCAAACTGCAGTGCTATGAATGTAGCAAAAATGGGAAGGGTGTAAGCCAGACCCACAGCCTGCTCCATTAAAACATATCTGAAAGAATAAAGAGGCTCTTTAAATTAACAGAAAGCGTTAATGCAAAGCAGACAATCACCCTGGAAGGTGTTGAGGTAACTAGCAAGTCGTTCACTTTGGGTAAAAGCAGAAGCTGACACATTGACCCAGCTTCTATCAGCCTAAGGAATGAAATTATTAAATCTGTTAGGCAGAAAATACACACACAAACCCTGCCCTCCCAAACTAAACCCCATGAAATGCAGAGAGACAAACAACTCCTTGGACCCAAACATATCCATCAAACCAGCAGCCTCCAAACCTTCCACAAAAAAAACCACCAAAGCTTTACAAAACTCTCCTCCAACACATGCACGGCCACAGGTCCTGAGTGGGTTACACCAGGCTCCCCCCCTCCTCGATACCTCACCCCTTGCTCCATTACACTCCACAACCCTTCTTACCTGACACCTGGCTGCTCCCACCAGCCTCTCTGGAGCAGAGATGCCCCACTATTCCTGTCCCAAAACACAGCGTTTACTTGCTCCTTTACCTCCTCTTCTCACCAGCCTCTTTGAAAACCACAGCAGCAAAACCTCACCTCTAGCAAACCAGGGCTGCACCATTTCCCCCAGTCCACCTAAAGACTGAGGTCCAGACCGCCTTCTTCCCTTTCTTGCAGAGAAAAAGCCAAATGCTCCCACTTTCTCCCTATTCCGGATGTTTTCTTTGCTCAGACAAGGCAGCAGGTACTTACCACACACTTTCCCTTTCAATAGGTGCTCCCCAGCCTGAGCCTGTCTCTCTTGAACACAGACACAACACCACTCCTGACGCTGTTTTCACAATAACTTTCACCACAGTTTCAGCACTTTGTACCACATTCTCCACTGCAGGGGTGGATGCTCCCAACCACATCAATACCACCACACTCACTCTGCATTCTTGCCCCCATAAGCAGCCCTCTTATCTCCCAGCAGTGGGGACTCCTAATAGATCAGAAGGATATTCTCTACCTCAGTTATTTTCCCAGGCCAACCAAAACCCAGATTGCCTGCACGGAGCATCCTTGTTACCCCTCCAAGCTGTGGAGGCAGTTTCAATTCAGAAACCAACAATGGAGGAAAGAAGAGGTGAGGGGAATGCACGCTGAGACCCATGGCACCCAAGGACTGGCGATGCAGAAGGCTACATCACTGTGCCTACAAGATCTGCTCCCCAAAAAACAAATGGATAAATTAAAGGAGCATCAGGTCAGCTGCTGGCACCCATGGCACAACCAACCAAGACTTTCACTTCAGTCTGATTGCAGAAGGAGGACCAGGCATCGCTAGGCAGCTCTTCCACAGGAGATGCTCTAAAAGGTATTCTTCATGCTGGCCAACCTTAAAACATAGCACTTCTGACAGCTACAGGCAGTCAAGCTGCTTCAGCAACACCCAGGGCTTCTCCTTTGGCATGGAACCAGTCCTGCTTCAGCACCAGTACAAGTAAACGAGCACACCAGTGCTGGATGGCTTCTTCTGAGACAAAATAGAAACGCCAAAACATGCTACATGCCAAAAGCAAAATAAATGAGATGAATGAGGATTTCTTATGAAGTTTCAGAATGAGGGAAAAAAAACACCAGCAACATACAAACGATAGCCCAGCACATTTTTCTTTTTTTGGCCTATGTTAAGGGACTTTCCTCCCTCAAATGCAGAAAGTAAGAGGAAAAATGAAACATTTTTCCAGGCTTCAGCTCAGTATCAAATGCTTTCTCTAGCAAGTGTAGCCTGAAAGCCTTTAAAAAAACACCAGGATATTGAAGTGAGTTCCAAAATAACCAACTCCAGACCCACCATCAGTTGAGGGCTACAAAAGATGCCTTCCCTGGGGTTACTCACACAGACAGGCATATGCTGTGGCTGACCCACTCCTGGGGTTTATTTGTTTTTAAACTGTACGACCTGCATGTCACACACTTGCTAACACAGTGTTCCCAATTCTGACCTGAAATTCCCCATGTCCAAAAAAAACCTTTTGTTTAGCTCGCAGTATAAACTGCTTGAGTCCTTTTGCTCTCAAGAGTGAAACTTAGCCCAATTCAGAATTTCAGTGCCTACCACCCATGCAAACGAGCAACCATCCAGCAGAAATTCATAACTGATTCCCTCTGCATTCCCATGCATGGATCACCTCTTGCTCAGGAGGCCAAGGAAATTGAAGGGGCAGGAGGATAATCTCCAGCTGACTTCAAGGCACTGATATTCTCAAGGGGCAAAGTCACAAGCACCGCCTTGGGAAAGTGTCACAGTCCAAGGACTGCGTTAGCCTGGCCTCTTTCTTTCCACAGAGGGATCAAAAGGACTTCTCTGGACTGGGCATGAAATGTCAACAACAAACAGGCCTGAATTCAGTTTCTCAAAAAGATAACAGGAAAGACGCCTGCAGAAAATCTGGGGAGGAGCTCTTGATCAGGGAGTGCAGGGATAGGACAAGGGGGAATGGTTTTCAGAGAAGAACGAGATGAGATCTTGGGGAGAAATGTTTTGCTGTGAGGGTGGGGAGGCCCTGGCCCAGGTTGCCCAGAGCAGTGGTGGCTGTCCCATCCCTGGAGGTGTTGAAGGCCAGGCTGGACGGGGCTTTGAGCCCCCTGATCCAGTGGGAGGTGTCCCTGCTCAACCTTTAGTCTCACATGAAGGAAAATATTTCAGGATAAGATGAGGTCTCAAATGTGATGAACTACTTGTCAAGCTGGTGGAACTATCAAGTCACAGGAACTCGGGGTAGGGTGCCCGGGCTGGGCAGGATGCAAACAAATATGCAATGGAAAAATGAGAAAGCATATCCAACCCTGCACCGCTAAGAGTGTCCTCTTACCGTTACGTGACACGCACCCTGGTGACTGATGGGCTCTTAGACAGGACTTGGTATACGGGTCAAGAATTCAGGTCAAAAAGGGCTGGAAAGAAGTTTTTATGTTCTTGCAAATTTGAAGGCAGGGTGTCAAGGGATGCAAACCCATCAACCTTGCAAGCAACGTAAGCATGAATGACTGGTTATTATCAGAAAAGCTTAAAAAGCAAAGTAAAATCAAACCCAGGCTATTGATTATTGTGCAATGATCTACTACTACACAACACTGTCCTGAGCAGAAGAGCATTTCAACCTCTCAGAAAAAAAGCACAGGAAATGTTATTTCTGCATTTCCAAATCAAGCATGCTGAAATATTACCTCTCAACTGCAAGCTGGCCAACTTTTTCAAGACTTCTGGCTCTGAAATCCTCAAAGCTCTTCTCTAAAAACCCAGCTGAGGTAGAAGACACCTTACCAAGACCCTCAGTATCTCTATTGCTACAAAATATTTCATTCAGCAACATCTTTGGTAACAATTTGCTGTATAAAATGTATCTGTCACAAGCTCTCAGCCTACTTCAAAGGGATGTCCTGCATTGACTGATCTCCCTTTCGGTTTTGCAGTTCACCCATCTGCCTGCTGTCTGGATTAAGTAGTAGTATTTAGTCATTTAAAACAGCCTAAAAATGTGCAGAGTAATAAAACAATGTGCTGAATACAGAATATAAGTTAGTCCCCACTTCTAATCCTTATCTGGCAACCTGCTCAGAAATCCACTCCTGTTTCACATCTGGCTGAGCATTCCCTCACAACCACCACTCCCCATCGTTTTTGTTGCCATTCAACAAGTTCTGTACTAACTCTATCCTGATCTTGACAGCCACCAGTCACACAGATTTCCTGGGAAATGTCCTGGTTAAGTGGACTTTTCAGCCACCTGCCTCCCCATTAAGCCACAAGAGCTGTATTCACAGCTCTCCCAGAGATCTGTTGCAGGCTCAGCCCCACGCTGCTGCATCACAAACCATCTTGCTCTGATTAAAGAAGAATAACGGTCCAATACAAAGATCCAATTGCTCACCACTTGCCAGGCAAGAAATTCTTTGGTTTGATTAGTGTTGCAGTTTCTATTTCCATCCATGCCTTCCCTACACAGAGCTAAGGAAAGGAATCCGAAATACCTCAGGGCTCAGCGGAGCACAGCAAAAAGCTTCCACACCTTAGTTTCCAAAACCATGCATTCCTGCACATGCAGACCCAAAGGAGATTTTTTTTTTCCATATCTAAAGATTCTTTTCATATTTCATTAGCAGGAATTCCACTGAATTTGGACCTTTGCCTCCCAGCGCCACAAATGAAGCTTGACTTACATCTTGCTGATCCTCTTGGCTTTTCCAGAGTAAAGCAAAGACCAAACACTGTCCTTCTGCACACAGAGATGCAAAACCAGGCACGCTACCAGTGAGACTGACGCTCTGCCTCCCCACCTGCACAGAGCTCAGCATCCCATCTCTGCCAGCATACAACACCTGCAACTCAATGTCAGCCTGATCTCAGCAGACATTTACTAAAATACAGGTAACAATCCCTCCCTCATGCCCACTACTCTTCACCAAGAACTCCAGACCAATATAAAAAACACTGCATGTTTCAGACTCTTTCTCCATCAATCTTCGACCTATACAGCAAAGCATTTCCATGGCCTGGATTACCTTCTCTTTGGATAACCAGGAGTTTTAACTCATGTCCCCAAACACAGAGCCAAGCCCAGGCAGTGCAGAACTTGGATTACACCACCATCCTACCTATAAAATCACAAACACTTCAGCTAAGGGACTAATAGGAAGCAGAATGCCTGCTTGCATAGCTGTCTAAAAACAATCCTTCTCCACACCGACACTCGATATTGCGACAGGGACAGTCTGTGGGACAACAATTTGTGAACAATTTCTGGCTGTATGGATTACATTTAAAAGCACTATATACACTCCTCCCAAACTATCCCTTATTCAGCCATCACTGATTACCCCATAGTACAATAATACACATAATAAAAGTGAATATTTCTTTGCAGTCTATACAAAATCTAATCACACCTCACATTAGAGCCCACCAATGTAAAACTTTTCTTATTGTCCCTCATGGAAGTTAAAATCCTGAGCGCACCCAGGACACCAAAACACTGACAAAAGACTCACACATCAGTTTCTGTTGAAAGGGAGAACACCAGAGAAAAAGTTATTCCAAAGACAAAAATCATTCAAGCATCTAATACCTGAGGGCAATAAACATCAAAAAGCTAATTAATTAGGAGGTACATTCAGGTAAAAGGGAAAAAGGGTGCAAAAGCCTTGTTTCACGGCATAAATACTCAGTTCTTCCTCCCAACAGAAATTCTGTTTTTTTGCCTTACCCATTCCTGATTTCCAAGGACTTCCCACTCTATCCACTAATCCAAGTCCCTCCCAGAGAAGGCAAGTGCTCTTCTGCCCATCAGAACACCTCCCTTCCTTAACTGAAGATTCACTCACCAGTAATGCCTTCCTCTCCTCTCTTATCCCCTACATACACTCCTCACCTGGAGCAGCTTAATAGCCTGACAGTGTCTTAGAGAGCACTTCTGAACCCTTCCCGCCTCAATGAGATAGCTGCTTGCCAAAGACTGTTGGCCAACTATTTCTTGTAGATGCTAAAAATGCTATTTATGGTAAAAAAAAAACCCAACAAAATAAAGTCACATGCTTGGAAATGAGTGCAACTGTTACTCAAAGGGCCTGCTAAGAGCTGAGAAGTGACACACTTGTTAACCCAGAAATAATTCAGCAGCCAAAAAAGACTCCTGAAAAGAGTAAGGTGTGAAATGCCACAGATATCAGCAAACTCTTGGTCTCTGCCACACTTCAAAAGGAGCAAATACACCCACAAATCCACAGTATCCAGCTTTCCTTCTCCTACAGCACAAGCTGAGCAGTTCCCTGTGATTAGCAGACAATGGTAACTGTGAAAACAGAATACAGGTGGGAAGGATCTGTTCTGAACAGCGTTCCCAGCCTGGAGCACCGTAAGCCTAGCAAGAGCTACTCCAGCTCCAACCAGCTAAGATTTTGGTCCACTGCTCCTCTCTCCTGAAGTTTTTAACACAAAATCACAGTCCAGAGTGGCAATGAGGATTAATGAACCCAGAATGGAAGTCCCTCTGGAACAGTCCCATTCATGCCTGGAAATTCATAGCTTCCTCTACGGAGCAGCACGTGACGTGAAATGAGGAGGGGAATTAACTTCTTTAAGGAGGCTGTGACCACCCGGGGTTCCAGGGAGGAACTCCGATGTGCCAAGTGCTCTGGCAGCACAGAGAGCTCCTTTTTGGAAGCAGAGCCGAACAGAAGTCTTGGACAGATGATTGCCTCGAGCAGTGGCGCCTCTCCAGCCTCTGAGGAAGTGACTTTGTGGAGAGAAAACAGATAACCTAGCAAACAAACCGCAGCGAGGCTTCATCGGGAGCAGGGTGCTTCCAGAGTTGATAAACAGCGATGATTTCCTGCGCTGCACGGCCATGGGCCCTGTCCTCGGGCTGTTTACTGGCTGTCAGCGGGGCAGGAGGGGCCGATTTGACTCCTGCTGTTCCTCTGTGAGGGACAAGGAGGGGCCGGGGGAGGGGAGGGCGGTTTGACCTCTGTTGCTTTGCTCTGTGGGACAAGGAAGGCCCAGGGGAGTTGGCCTGAGCCCTGCTGCTCTGCTGTGAGGGACTGAGAGGGCCCGGCCACGCCAGGCCTGAGGCCACGGCCTGGCACAGCAACACCCACGGGCCAGAACCACCTTCCCAAGGCTCAGCTCGGCACAGCGTGGGACTGAGCAGGGTACAGAGCAGGCCCGGAGCAGGACATGGAACTGGGCGCAGAGTGAAGCCCAGAGCAGGATAAGGAGCAGGGCCTGGAGCAGGCACAGAGCAGGGGACAGTGTGGGACATGGAGCAGGGTAAGGAGCAGAAGGAGCAGGCCTGAAGCAGGGCCAGGAGCAGGGCCAGGAGCAGGCACGGAAGAGAGGTTGGAGCGTGGCCCAGAGCAGGGTAAAGAGCAGAAGGAGCAGCGCCCAGGGCGGGGAAAGGAGCCGGGCAAGGAGCAGGCACGGAAGAGGGGACAGAGCGGGTCCCAGAGCAAGCACGAAGCACACCCGGAGCAGGCCCAGCACAGGGTGCGGAGCAGGCCCAGCACAGGGTGCGGAGCAGGCCCAGCACAGGGTGCGGAGCCGGCCCAGCACAGGGTGCGGAGCCGGCCCAGCACAGGGTGCGGAGCCGGCCCAGCACAGGGTGCGGAGCAGGCCCAGCACAGGGTGCGGAGCAGGCCCAGCACAGGGTGCGGAGCAGGCCCAGCACAGGGTGCGGAGCAGGCCCAGCACAGGGTGCGGAGCAGGCCCAGCACAGGGTGCGGAGCAGGCCCAGCACAGGGTGCGGAGCAGGCCCAGCACAGGGTGCGGAGCAGGCCCAGCACAGGGTGCGGAGCAGGCCCAGCACAGGGTGCGGAGCAGGCCCAGCACAGGGTGCGGAGCAGGCCCAGCACAGGGTGCGGAGCAGGCCCAGCACAGGGTGCGGAGCAGGCCCAGCACAGGGTGCGGAGCAGGCCCAGCACAGGGTGCGGAGCAGGCCCAGCACAGGGTGCGGAGCAGGCCCAGCACAGGGTGCGGAGCAGGCCCAGCACAGGGTGCGGAGCCGGCCCAGCACAGGGTGCGGAGCCGGCCCAGCACAGGGTGCGGAGCCGGCCCAGCACAGGGTGCGGAGCCGGCCCAGCACAGGGTGCGGAGCAGGCCCAGCACAGGGTGCGGAGCAGGCCCAGCACAGGGTGCGGAGCAGGCCCAGCACAGGCTCGGAGCGGCGCTCGGAGCCGGGCCCGGAGCGGGTCCGGTGCAGACACGGAGCGAGCTCCGAGCAGGCCCAGCACAGGCCTCACCGCCACAGCGCCGCTGCCCGCGCCGCGCCCCCTCTCGCCACCCCCACCGCCCCGAGGCCTGCCGGGCCGTGCTGCGGCGGCTCCCGGGCCCCTGGCGGGGCGGGGGGGGGGTCACTCACCAGCAGCCCCGGCGGACACAAAGCGGCGCCCGGCGATGGCGGTGGCGGAACCGGCGGGGGGGGAGCGGGCGGGGGGGTGGTGGGGGGTGGGGGGGGAAGAGACGGGGCACGGGGCGGGGCCGCGGCGCGCCGGGGGGCGGGGCCGTGCGGAGCCGCCGGCCAATGGGAGGCCGCGGGCATTTTTCGAACGCCGCTCCCCCTCCTCCTCCTCCACGTTGCGCAAGGGCGGGGAGCGCGCGCGCGCTTGGCCACGCCCCCTGAGCGCGCTTGGCCACGCCCCCTGAGCGAGCGCGCGCTGGCGGCGCTGAGGCGTTTCCCGCCTCCCAGTCCTTGCCTCAGCCCCAGCTCCAGCACCTCCGAGCCCTCAGCTGGGCTCCAGCATCCCTGAGCCCTCACCTGGGCTCCTCAGCCGCCACCTCAGCCCCAGCATCCCTGAGCCCTCGGCTCCTCACCTGCCACATCAGCACCTCTGAGCCCTCACCTGGGCTCCTCACCTGCCACCTCAGCCTCAGCACCTCTGAGCCCTCACCTGGGCTCCTCAACCACCACCTCAGCCCCAGCACCTCTGAGCCCTCAGCTCCTCATCTGCCACCTCAGCACCTCTGAGTCCTCACCTCGGCTCCTCACCTGCCACCTCAGCACCAGCTCCAGCACCTCTGAGCCCTCACCTCGGCTCCTCACCTGCCACCTCAGCACCAGCTCCAGCACCTCTGAGCCCTCACCTCAGCTCCTCACCTGCCACCTCAGCACCTCTGAGCCCTCACCTCGGCTCCTCAACCACCACCTCAGCCCCAGCACCTCTGAGCCCTCACCTCGGCTCCTCAACCACCACCTCAGCCTCAGCACCTCTGAGCCCTCACCTCAGCTCCTCACCCGCCACCTCAGCCCCAGCACCTCTGAGCCCTCAGCTCCTCACCTGCCACCTCAGCACCTCTGAGCCCTCACCTCAGCTCCTCACCCGCCACCTCAGCACCAGCTCCAGCACCTCTGAGCCCTCAGCTGGGCTCCAGCATCCCTGAGCCCTCACCTGGGCTCCTCAGCCGCCACCTCAGCCCCAGCACCTCCGAGCCCTCAGCTGGGCTCCAGCATCCCTGAGCCCTCACCTGGGCTCCTCACCCGCCACCTCAGCCCCAGCACCTCCGAGCCCTCAGCTGGGCTCCAGCACCCCTGAGCCCTCACCTGGGCTCCTCACCCGCCACCTCAGCCCCAGCACCTCCGAGCCCTCAGCTGGGCTCCAGCATCCCTGAGCCCTCACCTGGGCTCCTCAACCACCACCTCAGCCCCAGCATCCCTGAGCCCTCACCTGGGCTCCTCAACCACCACCTCAGCCCCAGCACCTCTGAGCCCTCACCTCAGCTCCTCACCCGCCACCTCAGCCCCAGCACCTCTGAGCCCTCAGCTCCTCATCTGCCACCTCAGCACCTCTGAGTCCTCACCTCAGCTCCTCACCTGCCACCTCAGCACCAGCTCCAGCACCTCTGAGCCCTCACCTCGGCTCCTCACCTGCCACCTCAGCCCCAGCACCTCTGAGCCCTCACCTCGGCTCCTCACCCACCACCTCAGCCTCAGCACCTCTGAGCCCTCAGCTGGGCTCCAGCATCCCTGAGCCCTCACCTCGGCTCCTCAACCACCACCTCAACCCCAGCACCTCTGAGCCCTCACCTCGGCTCCTCACCCGCCACCTCAGCCCCAGCACCTCTGAGCCCTCAGCTCCTCATCTGCCACCTCAGCACCTCTGAGCCCTCACCTGGGCTCCTCACCTGCCACCTCAGCACCTCTGAGTCCTCACCTCGGCTCCTCACCTGCCACCTCAGCCCCAGCACCTCTGAGCCCTCACCTCAGCTCCTCACCCGCCACCTCAGCACCAGCTCCAGCACCTCTGAGTCCTCACCTCAGCTCCTCACCTGCCACCTCACCCCCAGCACCTCTGAGTCCTCACCTCAGCTCCTCACCCGCCACCTCAGCACCAGCTCCAGCACCTCTGAGCCCTCACCTCGGCTCTTCACCTGGCACCTCACCCCCAGCACCTCTGAGCCCTCAGCTCCTCACCTGCCACCTCAGCACCTCTGAGCCCTCACCTGGGCTCCTCACCCACCACCTCAGCCCCAGCCCCTCTGAGTCCCCACGTCAGCACCAGCCCCGCAACCTCCCAGCCCTCCCCCCAGCCTGCCTTCACTTTGCCTCATCCTCTCTAGGGAACGGCAAGAAGTTCTGCCAGGGGAGGGTTAGAATCGTAGAATCCTTCGGTTGGGAAAGACCTTTGAGATCACCAAGCCCAACTGTGCCCGTCCACCACTAAACCACCCGTGAGCACTTCATCTCCCCATCTCTTAAACAGCTCCAGGGATGGTGACTCCACCACCTCCCTGGGCAGATGTTCCAGTGCCTGAGAACGCTTGCAGTAAAAAAATTTTTCCTGATGTCTAATCTGGAGCTGCCCTGGTGCAACTTGAGGCCATTTCCTCTCATCCCATCACCTGTCACTTGGGAGAAGAGATGAGCACCCACCTCACCACAGCCTCCCTTCAGGGAGTTGTAGACAGTGATGAGGTCTCCCCTCAGCCTCCTCCAGGCTAAACAACCCCAGGTCCCTCAGCCACTCCTCACAGGAGGAGCTGCTTTGCCTCAGCCTCTCTAGGGAGTGGCAGCGGGGTGACCCACACCAGTGTTCTCACCGTTAGGGTTATAGAATCATAGAACGGTTTGGGTTGGAAGGGAGCTCAAAGCCCATCCAGTTACACCTCCCTGTCATGGGCAGGGACACCTCCCACTGGATCAGGGGGCTCAAACTTGACCTTGGACACCTCCAGGGATGGGGCAGCCACCACTGCTCTGGGCAACCTGAGCCAGGGCCTCCCCACCCTCACAGCAAAACATTTCTGCCCAAGATCTCACCTCATTCTCCCATCTTTCAGCTGAAAACCATTCCCCTCATCCTCTCCCTGCACTCCCTGATCAAGAGCCCCTCCCCAGCTTTCCTGGAGCCCCTTTCAGTCCTGGGAGGCTGCTCTAAGGTCTCCCCGGAGCCTTCTCTTCTCCAGGCTGAACAACCCCAACTCTCTCAGCCTGTCCACGTACGAGAGGTGCTCCAGGTCTCAGATCATCTCCTTGGCACTGAAAGTATTAAAAAAGTAAATGCATTAATGTATTTTTTTGGGCTCTGTGGTACCTTTTACCCTCCTGTGTGCAGTAAGCCCCCCTGTGAGCACTTACACCATTTAAAGAACCACGGAAGAGTCTTGTTTCTGCAATAGTGCCTTGACTATTTCTTAATCTAAGCTTTCACCAACTTTCTCCCTCCTTAGGTGACTGCTGCAACAGTGTCCCACACCGAGAGCATCACCTTCTAAAGCCAAGCTGTTGTGACCAAGTCCTGGCCCTGCTCCACGATCACTTCTCCAGACCAGGTTGTCTCCGTGATGCTTTGCTCTCATACAGCCCTTTGTCTCCTGCACTGAACAGCCCTGGAAGCGCCTTAGCCAGATGGCTCCACCTTGCTGAACATTCCTGCCTTGCTTGTGAGTGTGAAACAACTACAATGCAGCTGCAGAAAAAATGCATTCTTTAGCCTTTCTCCCCTTGTGGTGCCTCTGGCAGGAGGGGAGGGATTGGAAGATGAAGGAGAGGGGAGCGAGAGGGAATGTGCTCCTTTACTGCTGCCTTTTGAGACATGAAGAAGGAAAAGATGAACTCACCCCAGGTGCCCTCCCCTTGCTCCCTGCAAGCCTTTGTGCAAACCCCAGCACCTGTGCTGGCTGAGCAACAGGCTGAGAGGCAAGGAGAGGAGGAGAAAAGCTGTTATTGTCTCCTTCCCTGTTTTTTTACCTCAAAATCCATCCCAGAAGGGAGCTGCGGGCCCTGTGCATTCCTCAACAGCCACACGCCTGCCTGACCAAGGTGTGCCCTTGCAAAAATACCACACCTGGGGAAAGCAGCTTGGGAAATTCCGCAGAATCAGGGAAACCCAGCACCAGGGAGTCTCACTTCAGCGGGGGCTGCTGTCAGAGTCAAACTGTGATTGTGTATAGAATCATAGAATCATCTGGGTTGGAAGAGACCTCCAAGATCATCAAGTCCAACCCTTTGTCCAACGTCCTCATGATTACTAGATCATGGCACTGAGTGCCACATCCAGTCTTATTTTAAAACCTCCAGGGATGGTGACTCCACCCCCTCTCTGGACAGGCCATTCCAAGGCCTGATTACTCGTTCTGTGAAGAACTTTTTCCTGATATCCAGCCTAAACCTTCCCTGGCAGAGTCTAAGCTCGTGCCCTCTTGTTCTGTTGCTGGCTGCCTGGGAGAAGAGACCAACCCCCACCTGTCTACAACCTCCTTTCAAATAGTTGTAGAGAGCGATGAGGTCACCCCTGAGCCTCCTCTTCTCCAGGCTAAACAACCCCAGCTCCCTCAGCCTCTCTTCACAGGACTTGTGCTCAAGTCCCTTCACCAGTTTTGTTGCTCTTCTCTGGACCCTCTCCAGCACCTCAATCTCTTTCTTGAACTGAGGGGCCCAGAACTGAACACAATCCTCAAGGTGTGGCCTCACCAACGCCGAGTACAGGGGAAGGATCACCTCCCTCATCCTGCTGGCCACACTATTCTTGATACAGGCCAGGATGCCACTGGCCTTCTTGGCCACCTGGGCACACTGCTGGCTCATGTTTAGCCTCCTGGCAATCAGTACCCCCAGGTCCCTTTCCACCTGACTGCTCTCCAGCCACTCTGTCCCCAGCCTGCAGTGCTGCTGGGGTTGTTGTGGCCAAAGTGCAGGACCCAGCACTTGGCCTTGTTGATCTTCATCCCGTTGGACTCAGCCCATCTCTCCAGCCTGTCCAGGTCACTCTGCAGAGCCCTCCTGCCTTCCAGCAGGTCAACACTCCCTCCCAACTTGGTGTCATCTGCAAATTTGCTTATGATGGACTCAATCCCCTCATCTAAATCATCAATGAAGATGTTAAACAGAACCGGACCCAACACAGATCCCTGGGGGACACCACTGAGCACTATCACCATCAGAAACTAATTTTAGTAGGTACTAAGCACTTTTAGTAAGTACTAAACCCTTTCAGTACCTTTCCTGCCTTCCCAGGTACCAGGCTCTTAGGACTCCAACTGTTTTGTGGATCTTTTTCCCCTTAAAACCCTTCTGTTTGGTCACACCTTCCTGCAGCCCTAGAGCTATTACAGAGCAGCCCCCAGCTTTGGGTGTTGGCTGTGCAGTTTAAACCAGCTCATTCAGACACATTGCTCCTGTTCCAAAGGAGAAGCTGTAAAATTTGCATGGCAGGACATTTACAGTTTTCACCCTGCTCACAGAGCGATGCCTCGTGTTCTTATTCTTCTGTTAGACTCAAGAAACCTGTCATATTTCTGTTTTAAATACACCTGATCCATTCCAGTGGCCACTCTGTTAACTTTGTTAACCTCGTATTTTCCCCATTTTGCCACAATTTTCACTTAAAGTGACCCCTTCTTATATAGTAAGCACTGCCCCTGCTGCATATGGTACAACACACAAGATTATCATTACCTTTCTTTATTACCTTTGTCACAGTGTGCACCTCATCCTCTGAACTTGGCTTCTGCTGATGTGTTCCTGATCCCACTGAGTGAGCACAGCATCTTTGTCACCAAATTCTGGTTTAATGTTGGCCTCCACACTTCAGCTCTGATAATATTTAGGCCTTGCCTTGGTGTCACCCCAAGTTTTTACCTCAACTTTTGCATTTTTTTGTATAAAGATTTTTATACATTTTTGGCCCCTGGTCTGCCTGATTCAGGGAGAATTTGATCCTGTCTCTATTTTATCCCCTGTCCAGTCATCAGCGAGCTGGGGAGCTCCTTCCCATTGGCCTGATCCTTCATCCCTAAAGCTCCACATTCTGCTGCTGCTTCTTCAGCTCCTCATGCTTTGAAAAACAAATATTCTCTGAGAAGCCATCACCCAATTTAAATTGGGTATCACGTGTCTGCTGCTTCTTACCTCTAGATCTCTCTGTCCCTAAATGTGTACCCGAAGGGGGTTGTTTTGGTTTGATGGGCTCGCTCAAGTAGGACCCTTGTTCTTCTGCCTTGGTGCTCCTGTTCAGCTGTCCTGGCTGTGATGGGACAGTCACTGCTGGTTTTCATTTTTGACTATGACTGTTGCTTGAAGTGCACGATCAGCTCTAGTGCTGCCTCGCTTGTCTCTCCATGGGAAACCCTGTCAACTGGCTTTTGTTCAGGATGTGTCAGCCACAGCGCAGCTCCTGCTCAAACCATCCGCCTCGTGATGCTGGAGGTGACCAGAAGAACCCGATGTGTTTCACTGGAGGATGAGTAAAACACTCAACCACCCTGTTTTGCAGAGAAGGTGTGTGGAATTCTTCCTGGTTGATGCTCGTGGTGTATGAAGACCCCCCAAAGCAGGGCTGTGCAGCAGAACAGAGCTGTGCCCATCACCAGGAACCCCCGCAGCGGGGTGCAGAGCGCTGAAGAGGCTGCGTGCCCGCTCCCTTCTCAGGCCAGAGCTTTTGGTGAAGTAGGGGGTTTCCAGCAGGACTTGCTCGCACACAAATGGGAGGTGGCTGGCACTGACAGATTATTCACTTTAGGCTGTCTTTGATGGCACAGAGCATTCAGCCCAGGTGTTATTTCAGAAGAGCTTATTCTACAACACTGAAATGACCAGTTTTCCTTCACAGGCGAGATCCATAGGTACCAGCTGCATCTGCTGAGATGATCTTTTCAGCTCCTCCCAGTTCTTCTCTGCAGTGCTGTGCTAAAACACTTTTAACAGTGCTTAGCTCCATGTTTGTTAATGCTCTGTACTCTGCAGGCTTAGAAAAGCTCTGCTTCATGACAATATTCGCTGTTAAACCTCGCAGGGGGCTGCAACCAAGCGTGCAAGAGCCAGGCTCCACCATTCTATCGGCTCGCTCAAGGATTGCCTAACTTACAGCACCAACCACCTTCCCCAGGCCCCCTCTGCCCTTCCCAATTTGCAGTCACAGCACAACCATCCCTGCAGCTGGGACTGCACTGCACCCTTGGACAAATTCCTCTTTGGAAAGTACTGATGGAGCAGGAGCTGGCTTTATTTCTGTTGCAGTTTCAGCGCAATTTTGCAGCTGAAAACGAGGAATACAAATTGGTGCCTCGTGACCAAAGCTTTCCACAGATCAGTTGGGCATCCCTACATCAGCAGTTAAATAAGCAGGACTTATTCCAGCTGACCACAGTTGATGGTGATCACCAAAGGGGCCAAGTGGACAAGGGTAGACAACTTTTGAGTTACGTTTCCTCACCTATTGGCAGGGATTTAGTGACACCGCTGGACGCCGACTGGGCTAATCAATCTCTTGCTGCATTTCCTTGCCAGTCACGGTGGTTCTCCTGGAATGGCTCCTTGTGGGTTATCCCCATGGATGGGCAGCCACACAGGACCCTCTGGGCTGATGCCTCCTCATCCCCAGGTTCCATCCAATGGTTGTTGAAGCTTGCACGTGCACCCCAGGCCATGTCAAACTGTTGCTTGGAGCATCCATCAGCACATGGCACCTTGTGCAAGGTTCTGGGTTTCTACCTTCTTAAAAGAAAGCAGCGTGCAAAGAGCTCACACTCCTGCTGATGGTGCTCCATTGGCCTAGGATCAGGTAGCAGTGGCCAACATCTTCCAATGAGCAGAAAGGCCAAGCTCTCCCTGTCAAAGTGAGAGCTCAGAGTACCTGCCAGCCTGAACATCTCCTGATGGTTTCATCCCCACACAGTGTGCACCAGCCTTGACCAAACTCCCAACCCCACATCTCACCACCACCACGTACCAACCCGCGGCCAACAGCCAACTCACCTAAAAGCTATCCAGTGCCTCAGCACCAGAGATGTTGGATCTAAGGGCACAAGAGTGCCCTGAGGGGTCTGACTGGACCTTGCTGCCCCAAAGCTGAACCCTCTTGTGCCTGTGAAACAAATCAAGTGAGCAGTGCTGGGGGCAAGGCTGTAACAGCTTCTCTGCTCTGCAGCAAATGCTTCTGCAGGGAACCAGCTTCAGGTCCCTTTGTAAAAGCTGCTCACATGGCAGGAACCATCACAGCCACCCTGCTGGCAGCAAGACACTGACAGCTGCAGATGGTTATAAATGGCTTAAACCCACCTTGTGCACACCAAAACAGAGAAATCCCTTCTTCCAAGCCTCTCCTGCTGCACGGCTGCTTTGGCTCCAGCAGCTCCTGCACCAGGGAGTGCTGATCCCAGGTGAGAGGTATTTCCACACACCACACACTCCTGGACCCGAGGCCTCTTCAAATAAGAAGGTCAAAACCTAAACATGTTAACACAAGCAGAGAGAACACAACCTCTGGTATTGGAGCATTCCCTGCCCTCGGTCACAGAAGCAGCCGATTGATGCATTTCTGAAATCACTTTCCTAGAAAGAAAGCAGCCTTAGGCAGACACCTGGCCTGGAAGTTTTCAGTTTGACTGCTTCAGGTGTGGGGACATTTTTTGGCAATGAATGGGGATGTAAGTGATGCACCTGCTCCTCCTCCCCTGTGCCTTTGGGTGTGCAGCCTCCGCACACGCCAGGCTCCCAGCAGTGGGAACGGCTCCTGCTGAGCTGCATTAACTCCCTGCCACGCTCAAGAACCTGCCCAGAAGATGCTTCTAAATGTCTTGCAGGACCAAGGCTGGGAGAAAATAAACCCCAACACGCTCAAAACGTTTACTATCCTTGGGGGAAATTTGCTGTCCTTGCTGCTTAGGCTTTGCTGTGCTGCCAGGTAGGAGCAGCCACCGCTCACCTCTCCTCACTTCCTTAAAACGAGGCAAATCACATTCCCATGGGAATCTCTTGTAATTAATGATCCTCTTTTCTCTTTCATAGATCTCTTACAGGTTTCTGTATTTTAAGACCCTTCAGGAGGAGATGTGTGGCAAAGATCTTGTGGGCCCAAAAGGCCACATCTCAACGAGCCACAACAGCCTCCAAACCTGAGCTGATCCAGAAGGCAACGGAAAAGCACTCGGATCTCGGAAGAGGTGCAGGGAATCAGCAGCACAGGGCCAGCAGTGCAAGGGGAGCAGGGGAAGCAGTTTTGGTCCAAGACTGGTGTCAGATACCCTCCTTCTTGGGCCACCTGGGAAAAGCTGCACCTCAAGGTAACGTACCCACAGCTGGAGAGCTCAAGGTCTCCTGCACAAGCTGCTCACAGTGCTCCTCGTGCAGCTGAACTGACCCTGCTTCAGAGCACACAGAGCTTGTCACACCAAATCCCCACCTTTTCAGAGCCTTTGGGTAATTCTGGAAGAAACCTTATCACTGCTGAAAACCTGAGCACCTCTGCAAAACCCTTCCTGGCATCTGCAGGACACAAACAGGCCACGTCCTCACCCCTTCCTGAAATTAGAGGTTCAAACAAGCAGGGGAGAAACCTTCTCGGCTCTCCTCTACCCATGTTCTCGCCATTCCCATTTCCTCCAACCGGTGGTTTTCCAACTCTTTCAGCCAATAGATTCAAGGTCCCCAAACAAACTCCCCTGCCCTGACACACTTTGATCCACGTGGCCGATGAAAAGCTCCAGCAATTTCTTCCTTTCTATTCCAAGGTGCCTGATAAATAAACCACAGTCCTCGCATGGCGTTGGGTCCAGTGTCACACACGCTCCCAGTGGGATCCAACACTGCCCATCCTCAGGGCAAATCCATCAGGTACACACACCAACTTGGCAAATATTTGGCCTCATTTACATACAAACTCACATCCATTTCATTAAATGGCTACAAACCACGTACCAGCTCCCATTTTGGCTGAAAAGTGACTTTTGGGAGCAGAACACCCACGTGCCCTGCGGAGCTTTAACTCACAAAGCTTGGGACCCGCTGGGGTTCCCTGAGGACTGATTTTTGGAGATGCCAACAGTGCCCATTGCCAAAGCACTGCGAGGCCAGCACGGGAAGCGGCCGCGGTGGCGCTGGACGCCGTACAGCGGAGACGTACAGATCCATACATTGAGGGTGAGAATATTTTTTCTTTCTTTTTTTTTTTTTTTAACAAAACATCAGAGAAAAGTGTTTTATTGTTACTAAAAAAAAAAAAAAACCCAAACAATGCTCTAGTGTTGTAGGCCATGGATTCTCTCGCTCTGACTCATGGCGTGGAACACATTATCAGGGCAAGTGTCTCATGGACATCTCCCCTGCAGCCACAAGCAGGCACCCTCCTCCCTTCCCCAGGGTGATCAAGTCATGTCCTTATGCAAGTACAGCAATTCTTTACATGTAAAAGTAAGATTAGGAAAGTATTTAATGTATTTGTAGCTTTTTTTCTTGTTTTTTTTTTTTTTTTCCTGTTTTTTGTTGGTTTTTTTTTAAAAAGAAAAGATTTAGCAGCTGGAAAGAAGACGACAGCATCATGTGAGCAGCCAGTGCTGCAGACCACCAGCGAATGCTCCACAAGGTCTACTCGCGGTCCGCGGACCACAGTTCACAAACCACGTGTTGGGGCTTCACAAACGTTGCAGACCGTGCCATGGTAGATGCTTCTTCACAGTGAGAGCCAACGGGTCATCTTTGGTTGTTGGAGAGAGACACACGAGAGACTCAACGTGCTCAGTCGGGAGGACTGCGCAGCATCGGGGCGCAGGCGAGAGGTCCCTTCGGGCATGGAGAACGCGCGTCCCGACTGCACCGCGGAGCCACCGCCGCACCCAGCTGCGCTCGGGCAGGGTGGGAAGGACCAGGAAGAGCACCACAGCGTTTGTTCCACCTCTTGACTCGCGTGGGGCGCTTTCCTTTCCCCCTGTGTGGGTCTGTAGGCTCCACAGGCAGAGCAAGGCACCCGGCAGAGGCGAAGGCTCGGACGGCAGCGGACGCAGAAGCCGTGGCGAAGGGCTGTGGGTTCTTTGCTCCAGCGGCCGCGACCTCCGCAGCCTCCAGGATCCCTGGGATGACACCACCAATCCAAGTCACACGAGACAGCGATCGTGGCCGCACGGCTGGGAAAACCAAGCTGGGATCGGGCACCGCGTGCGCCGAGGACGTCGCCCAGCCTTGCCACAAGGTGCTGGGAACCAACCACACCTACAGGTAGAGCTGCCCAGCCGCTCAGTTCTCTCTGCAGAAAAGGTCTCCCCAGCAGCAACCCCCTCGGTGTTTTTAAACAACAACTGCTCTCACCCCTGGTTTTTTTTTTGGTAGACACACACATACACACGCTATCTGTACACCACTTGGAACCGAGGACCTACACCCTGCAAGGAAGCCAGCACCGCTCGGAGGTGGGGCACACATTCAGCAGCTGTCAAAGGAGAAGTCATTTTTACTTTCTTTTAAACTTGCAATGTTTGTCTTTATTTTGTTCTTTTATATTTTGAAAGTGAAAAGAAATAGTATCGAGTCAATTTCTTTTTTTGTCTTTTTTTTTTTTTTTAAATATTTGTTCTATGTATTTACAAGCCTTAAAGTTGCTCTAAAGTTTCCAAAGTATCACTAGGACTTTTTTTGTTTTTTTCCCCCGGGGTAGCACTGTTTTTCATTTCAATGAGTTATTTTCGGAGCGCTCTGGTCCGCAGCGTTTTTTTTTCCTCGAATGCGTTTCCTTCCGTTCCAAGGTTATGTACGTTTTGATTATTATTTTCTTTTTAAATTTCAGAAGCAAGCTGAGAGGCAGGCAGAAAATTCTGATGACAATTAAAAAAAAAAAACCCAAAAAGGATCTCTTCCTCTTCTAGCTTACCCCAACCCCCTTGAAAATTTTATCTATTTATCATGCTCTGAGACAAAACTGAGGTGCATATGAAGGGGAGGGAAATTTATTTCTCTGCTTTTGTTCTATTATACAATTTGTTTACAGAAACTGCAAATTTAAAAATTACACTGGCATTTGCAGTCCTTAAAATAATAAATTAAAAGTTTTCAACTTTTGTTTTTTTTTTTTTTTTTTGCTAAACAGATTTGTTTCGCGTTCTGTTTTTTTTGCAAGTTTTGAGTCCTTGTTTAAAAAGAAAAGAGAAAAAAAAAAAAAGAAAAAAAGATTAAAACAGAAAATATTTTCTATAAATAACACATGTATTTTGGTTTAGTGCTCCCGCCCTCAGGTTTGAAGTTTACTGGTTTGTTTTTCAAGTACCTTTTTTTTGTTTGTTTGCCTCCATGATCACCTTTATCTATTTTGACCTCTCCCACTCGTGCGTGCGTGGGGAAGGGGGCTCTGCGCGAGAATTGGCCTTGCTGCACTGTGATTGGCGAAGACGTGAAACTCCTTAAAAAAATACTTAAACTGTTTCTTTTTTTTCTCTTTTTTTTTCTTTTTTTTTTTTTTTTTTCTCATTTTTAATCTGTATTTTAAGTTTTAATTATCCTCCGACTCCTCTTCGGCCTCTCGTAGCCACGTGAAGAACGCCGTGACAGATTTTAGCGCTACTCCTTTCCCGTTCTGCTCCGCTGGGTCTTTGCTGCTTTCCCACTTGTAGAAGGCATCCTCTGAAATTACCTCCTCGTCGTACAGGCAATCAAAAAACATCCGCAATAGATCTGTGCCAATGGAATAACGGGAGAGAGCAGCTGTTAGGGCCGCGCGGACAAGGACGCGGCGACGGATAACGGGATTAACGTGACCTTTAACGCAGACACGAGGGAAAGGAGGCTCTGCTACTGAGTTATTGCTTCCTGGCTGAGAGGGAAAAGGGTCCCTCTGATGCCCTTGGGTAACACATGCTCTGCAGAAAAGGGAAAGCAGCCGTGGGAATTGTATTATCTAGGGATTGGCCGGCAAGCAGAGCCCTCAGCAGCCCGTCCTGCTCCTGCTGGACCGCCCACCCTGGTGGCCTGGCTGCTCTCCAACCCTGGATTCCTGGTGGCTCAGCAGGAGGGATAACGAACCACCAGTGCCTTAAACAGAAGGACAACCACGTAGGGCTTTGTGCTGCAGGCTCTGGGAATCCCTATTTCGACTCTGGGAACCCCTATTTCTTTGCAAACTCCCCCACATCTCTTCCAACAACTTTTCTGCGGTTCCTCTGGGAACTCATCACTGTCCGTCTCATTTTATCCCTCCAAGGCCAAAGCAATGCAATGTCCTCAGTGCTCTCACCCGCCCAGGTGTTGTAAACTCAACAGATTATTTCTTACTGCTCTTTTCCCTTTCTTTTTATCCACAGAGCTTTGTCCTCCCTTCTGCACAGCTGCCTGCAGGAGCAACCGAGAGAAGAGCCAGCCTCTGGGTCTGCCCTTCTCTACGAGCTGCAGTGTGGACAAGCAGAGAGCACTGTGCCCTGTTCCCTCTCATCTGCTGTGTAAGGAAGAGGTAAGGAAGAGCACATCCTCTTCCAGCCACTACCAGTGGACATCATCCCCGTGGAAACAACCTTTCCTTACATCCTCAGGGTCTAAGCCCCAGCAGAGAGGTGACACTTACTAGGAGGCTGATCAAGTTTTACTATTGATGCTTGTAGTGCATAAAGTGCTTGTAGTTCCTTCTCTGTGTCTGAGTCCAGGTACTTGAGTAAGATCGGCACCCTCTGTTTGATCACAGCAGTGTCCACACGGAAGCTGGAAGAGTCCGCTGAGAGGAAAGAGAGGAAGACAGGGTCAGCTTGGGCACGGGGCTGCAGGGGTGGATCTTTGACTGCCTTTATTTATTCCAATAGAAATCACAGAATCATGGAATGGATTGGGTTGGAAGGGACCTCAAAGTCCATCCAGTTCCATGGGCAGGGACATCTCCCACTGGATCAGAGGGCTCAAAGCCCCATCCAACCCGGCCTGGAACACCTCCAGTGACACCCACAGCCTCCCTGGGCAACCTGGGCCAGGGCCTCCCCACCCTTATTGTGAAGAATTTCTTCCTAATGTCTAATGTAAATATTCCCCCTTCCAGTTTAAAGCCGTTCTCCCTCGTCCTGTCACTACAAGCCCTTCTAAGTCACAGCTACAAGCTAGCGTGGAGAGAAAAGAGGACAAGAAACAACAGTATTTCTTATTAATGTCTTTTTCTGGAAGCCTTGGTTCTTCCAGTTCCCCAAATTGAACCAGGACCTGCAATGCCCCTGGCCCTGCCCAGCCTGCTGGCACACACAAAATTATAACCTGACTTGGCACTGCAAACCATTGTGTTTCCACAGACAATTGATCTCCAACAATGGTTGGGGCTAAAATTTCAGTTATAGAGAAGGCTTTTAGAAAAGTACATTGTTTTCCCTAAAAATACAAAGGCAGACACAGAACCATACACTGCACACAGCTCAGGAAATCAGGGTTATGTGAAAATACACCTTAGAAAGCCATCAGCAAGACGGATAAATTATTTCGCAGCTTTTAAGTAGTTCACGTAAAACAATTAAGTGGTGTTTTGAAAACAAAAGGAAAACCCTTCAATTAGAGGCAAGGTAAGAAAGCAAACCAGAACAAGATGTTCCTGAAACACAGCAGGGATCCCTTAAACGTTTGGAATCGGGCCCTGGGCCGCTCTGCCGTTAACACTAGGTGGCATCAGAAGGGTTCTGCTCTCAGGGAGAAAGGAGCTGGGCTGGCTTTCCCCTTGAAATTCAGGCTGCTCTCTCCACCAAGCGTGACTCTTACAGCTAAGAGGAGAAGTGGGTGTTTAACAAGCACAATTTTTTGCCTTGCCAGATGCCACCAGTAAAGTTTAAGCAAACAAAGTGAACAGACCAGATGTTTCTGGCTGTTTCCAGCCCCCTGAGGGTCTGTGGCTCCCACAGCTGTGAGCCCGCCCTTCCCTCCACTTCCAGCCCTCTGCTCTCCGTTCAAGCAATCCACACAAACCATAAACTCTTTCCAAAATCCCAGTTTTAGACATATGAACAAGACAGAGATGCAGGCTGCCTCCTCCTCTGCAGCCCAAGCTTCCAACTTGCACGTGGCAACCTTGCACGGGAGTGGCAATGCTCATTGTCTGAACAACCTCTACCGCGTTGTCACCTTCACTTAATAAAATCAGGGAACAATCTGGAGTTACTGAGATCACCCCAAACAGTACCAGGACACGTCGGGGCCTCCAGAACACGTGGCTGTCACAGGGGACAGAGATCCTGCTGGAGCATTAGGATCCAACACAGTGCAAGAGTCTTAGGGCAGGACAAAAAAACAGCCTCGGGGGAGAGAAAAGTGACACAAACTTGAAAAACACAAAAGAATCCTTTGCACTTTGGGTGTTTTCATTGGGAGTTACTCACCTATAATAGCTGCTTTACAAACTGCTGTCATTAAAGCTCTAAGGAATGTAGGTGAACTCATCTGGCTTTCATCTAGATTAGCCTGAAATCAAGAGTAAATGGACCAGTTAAAACATGCATGAGAGCAACCATTTCTAACTCCACTGCTGAGTTTGGCAGCAAGTTCAAGCTGCTGCAGAGGAATCCAGCTCTGCAGTGCCCTGACACATTTTCTAAGAGTTTCAGGCTCTTCCAACAAATTTTAAAGCCTGCTCCTTGGGTGGAGATGGGTTTGCTTTGTAGAAGTTCAGAGAATGGCAATGTAACTTGTCCAAAACTGCAAAGAGCCTGTGGGTGGCCCTAGTGCTGCTTTCATTCTGCTCTTGAGATCTCTAAAAGCAGCAGAAAAATGACATTTCTACCAGGAACAGAAATAACTGAAATCGAGCCAATCAAGACCCTGCTCTGAGCACAGATTTAAATGAAACACGCTGGGTATAATTTCAGACACTGGATTTACAATCTGGTTTAGAGGGTGCAGCCACAGACAGAGGACAAGGTCAGTGGGTTGGTTAGGCTTCTTTTTCTTTCTTTCCTTTCACACTCGCTGGTCCCATGCACTGGGAGTGGCACAGGTACCCTCAGCATCACAGCAGGTGGAATTTGGTAGGTTATGTTGCAAAAAGCCAGGAGAACCTTTTACCTCTTATTTTGGGTAGAAAGAATGAAGCTGTGTTCACCCTCTAAAATATAACACGTGCCCAGAAGCAGTGTCTGGAGTCAAAAAATCTGCAGTGTGTGTTAACACAGCTAGAATTGTTTATTCCTAAAGCTTACTTTGAAATAAGCAACTGCTCATATTTTACATCTTAATTCTTCGGCAGTGTTGATCGCACAGACCGTATCACCTTTGTGTCCTGTGCCTAAGGAGGAGCCTGCAGAAATGCTCCTTCAGATGAGAAAACATTAATGAAAGCATCTATGAGCTGTGGGAGGGTGAAAACAGTCTTTGTACCTCTACCCAGTCAAAGATTTGTTCATCGTTCGCCTTGTCCTCAACGATGAGTTTTTCCAGCTGCTTGCTCAGCTCTTCCGCAGAGAATTCTTTCTCTGAAAGTGCTTCTGAGGAACTGGAACAGTCGGACTCCGTGAAGTCCAACTTCTGCAACAGCAGAAATGATGAGGAGAATTAGTTAAACATACTTTCCTGCATGGAATTACACCACGTTGAGGCAGCAAGCCACACTTCATCCTGCTTTCCTGGCATCTTTCGACTGCTAAGTTATCATTACAACAATTTATACACTTTCTCTCTTCCAGAGCATTTTAAAAACATGTGGGAATGACATTATTCCACAAAGGCAGCCCGGCATCCCAGAGCAGCTCCAGCCCTGCACAGCAGCAGCATGCACAAAGTGCAACTCAAACAATGGGGAGCTGGAATGTTGGCACCAGAGCTGGCATTTGCTCAGAGAAACTCCAGTGACCACTCCAGTTGATCGCCAAACGTGACACAGAATCTGCAGTCCCCTCTCTGAGCCCCAGGCCTTGGTAATCCATTTCATTTCTTGCAGTGCAGCACTTCCCAGGTGCTAAAAGAGGGCTGTGGATCACTTGGAGCTCCAAAGGGAGACCTCCAGCTTCCACCAGCAAGAGCTGCAAGGCGTCCTCCATCAGGCCTGGCTCAAGCTGGTTGTGAACCCCCCGTGGGATCATAACACACGGTGGGATGAGTGAATAATCACTGCCATTTATCCCTGCCCTACTGCAACACTCATTCCTGAGCTTGTTCTTCCCAGCTGGAGAAAGAGATCTCCTCGAGGAAGCCGGCTGTCGGGAGAAGAGTGCTTGGAATGGAGTGGGGGACAAGCCTGTCCTCCTGGCATTTCAGAAAGGAGATGCTGGAACAATCTAACCCCAGCTTGGTGAAGGGGACACATCACCCCATGTACCAACCATACAGAAGAATAGGGTGGAAGAGGAGGAACAAACAGGACATGGGACCAAAAATGAGAGTGCCAAACCCGTTAAGAGGATGCTTGCTCTGGACTCACGTGTTCCGCGAGAAAGGTATGTACATCCTCCTCTTCGGGTAGGAAATCCTTCCAACTGAGGCCAGTCTCCCTCCATAAGGCTCCCACTTTCTTATGGCTCTGAAATACAAACAGTTCATTCATTTTAAAGCCTTGGGAGACAACCGGGGGAGCTTCCGTGAGCCGGAGCGGTGCAGCTGTGTCAGGAGAAACACGGAACCGTTTCCGACGCCTCGCGGTGGAGCGAACACGTCCAGAAAGCCTGTGCAAGAGGGATCATATACACAACCCTGCCAGAGGGAACAAGGGTCTTGTCAAGTGGTCAAACGCCACAGTGATGGGCAGTAAACAAGGCAAAACACCACACGTGGGGTTCCCAACAGCTTCAGCCGACACATCGGAACAGGGTACGGTTTCCCACAACCACAGGGTTCTTCCAACCCTGCCACTAACTCTGTGACTCACTCTCCCCCTGCCCTTGGCATTAAGGCACAGGCAAATTAGCTGCTTTCAGAAAATAATTATGCACAGGGCTGTTTTCTGTGCAGAGACCAAGCCTCACGTTCCAGTAACTAACACCAAGTTCACTCTTCAACTCCTAGAATTTACGGCAGACCTTGGGAAAAGCTCCTTTGCAGCACACACAGCTCCCCCTCTGCAGCCCCTTTCACCACGCTGACCTGAGAGGGCACAGACACAGCTCTGATAAGAAGAAAACCACTGGGAACAACCACCTCTTTGCACCCAAATGCTTAGCAAAACCCTTCACCTACGGCACCTGCGCGAGGGAGACGATGGCATAGCCCAAGTTAAACACTGTTAAAAGCAGTTTACAAAGCAGATTACAATTTTAAGGTCACAATGCAGATCATTAAGAGCTAATTGGGCATAGTTCCTGCTACAATTAGTCAGGATTTGGATTAGGTGGCTGACATTACATTGAAATACCTGAGGCCAGGACAAGACTGAACTAGAGAGACAGAAACCCAAGCATGTGTTCCAGCCCCCACAGCACAGTAGCTTTTTTTTTTTCCACAAAACAGAGGAAAATAAATGGAAGCCACTGTCCAAACAAGGAGCAAATAAACCAATAAATAAGAATTCACTCTTTGCACTGCTAGACTGAAACACTCCTGGCACACTCAACATCATTTGAACGTGTGCTTTAACAAAAAAAAACAAAGGCAAGTGAAGGGTTTTACAGGGTTGAAAACAGGCTTTGTCCAAAGTGTGGTACTGAGCTGGGTTAAAAAAACAAAAGAGAGACAAAGAAATGGAAACAGGGTTACAGGGAAACCACCAAACTGCTGGGACACACAGCTGTGAGATGTGGAAGAGCTCTGGGAGCTACAGGGTGAGGTGGTGTCACTACCCCTAGAGCTGGGTGGATCTTAGAGTCGGCGGGTTTGGTTTGGATAAGCACCCAGAAGTCCCAGAGGCCATCTGAAGCTTATCTGAACCCACCAAACCTCTCCAGTCTGCAAGAAGAGCTCTCTTGCAAGATTCCCAGCACTTGCTGCTTCTGGTCAGCCCAGAAATACCTGGAGAATGTCCCTCTTGCAGTTTGTCAGCACGCTAGCTTCTGCAAGAAGCCAGGCGCAAAGGTACCTGCGAAAGGGAAAAGCGATGAGAAAAAGAAGAGTTAACTCAGCCCTTGGGCACCTCGGGAGGCTCAGTTTGAAACTGGGGGTGAAGAGGTGGTTTCCTGGGTTATCTGGACTGCCTGACCCATCCCTGAGTATCTCCACGTGGGAAATGTGAAGGCTTCATGCATAAAGGTGTGCTCACTGCATCCAGCTCCCAGCGCCTCACGCGGTCACTCACCATTTGTTTGCATAGAAGGTGCAAGATTTCAGCAAGCAAGACGCCGGCTCTTCCCACAGGAAGCAAAGGTTTGCTAAATTCTCTAGAATGGAAGAAAACCAAATGTTTTTTTCCTTATAATTTGAATTTGGAATGCGAGGTGAGGGGTAGTGATCAAACTGAGGGAGGAATCTCCCCTTTGATTTCTGCCTGGGGGAAAGGATTTGCTCTCCAGCACTGCCAAAAAAAAGGGAGTCTTTACTTTGGGGAGTCTTGTCTTTATATAAATGTTAAATCTCTCAATTTTGTGGGATGCTGCACTCTGGCAGCAGAACCCTTTCTGGGAAAGAGGCTATTATTGTTACTTACAGGAAAGGGAACCAGTCAATGGGCTTCTAGTTAACCCCCAAATATAAAGGACATGTATAAAATACAGAAACTCTGCTCTTGAAAGCACTTTCCAATCTGGTAGCACTTTCCAGTCTGTTTGTGGCAGTGCCAGGGGGGTTCTGGCACTCTGAGACCTAAAGGCTCTTGCATGGCACCTCACTCTCTTCACATCTAACTCTCAGAGCTTCCCTGTGCTCTGACTGTACAACACTGGGGTATTTTTCAGTTCAGCTGAAATGAACAGGGTTGAAGTAGATCTATGGATAAAACCCTCACCCCTGAAGGGTGACTGTAGAGCCACAAGCTCCCTCCCACCACAGCTGCCAGCCTGCTGCAAGTCCCAAGCGGTGCCAGAGCCTCAGAGCAGCTCCTGCAAGAGGCCTCTGTGAAAACACATCCCCAGAGCCAGGCAGCCACTGGAAAAGCACAGCATCACTCACTGTAGAAGTTCTCTCATAGAGATTCCTCCTTCTTTTAACATGGGGGTCACCAACTCGGCCAGGTACAACCAGATATGGGGGATGTCTATGGCCATGTCGTCTGCCATCTCCAAGGTATCTGAAAAACTGCACAAAAAGGAAGGAAAAATGTCAAGCATGAACTACAATTTGAGGTTTTTTCTGCACTTTCTAAAATCCTTTTGTTCCAAAAAAAAGAAAAAATAAAAAGGAAAAGAAAAAGAAAAGAAAACCACAAAGGTAACAAAGAGCACTGTTGGGGTCAGATGCTGCCAGGGCTTTGGAATCACCAGGAGTGAGCAAAGTGAGCTCCTCTATGGGATAACCTCGAGAGCTTGAGGAAAAGGCATCACCTGCCTTTCCTGCACCTGGAAAGCTCCATTTACAATAATTCTTATATCCTGGTAACAAACACTTTGCTAACAATAAAACTTATAAAAGTAAAGAAAGCATTTTTCTCATTAACTACAAAGCATCTCATATATGGAGCCTTCTGAAAACCCAAATGTTTACCAAAGGGGGATTAATAATGACAGAATTCCAAATGTAATCAGCGAAAGGTCTGTAAGCATGTAAAACAGCACAAGAAAAGTGCTCAATCCAGCAGAGGGAGGTTTCTTCCTGGAACAGGGAACGTGGTAGGATGAGTTATGGGATCTCTCCCCAACACTGGATGCAGTTTCCAAAGTTGCTCACAACTCCTCTTTCCCACAGAAGCCTCACAGGTGGCTTCGCTTCCCATGGCTAGGACAAGATGATCATTTTTCTGCCTCTCCTGTGGGTTTTCATCATGATTTATCTCAGGATCCCCCCAAATCCTGGGATCCAGGTCAGTCTACAAATGCACATTTTCTCTTGTGCTTCAGAGGGAGCAACCACCTCCTTCACTTTGTTCTCCACGTCCTCCGCCGCCAGTCCAACCTCTGTTTGTCCCAAGCCTTTCTGCCCGAAGCTGCTTTCCTGTTGGGAATCTCTCCAGACTCACTGTGACCAATGCTCATCCCAGAACCCCTCATTACCCAGTAATTTGTCTTGCATGAATAAGCACAGTGGGTTTTGGTGTCCTTCTCCTGTGCCCACTGAACACCCCTCGCCCTTTCATCACCTTCAGGAGCTGTCGCACTGTGTTTACGCCGCACGCAGGCCGCGTGTCCCCCTATTCCATCAAGATCCTACTTCTTTGGCATCACAACCACTTATCCACACTCCAGGAAACATAGGAACAGCTTTAATCATGATCTATTATGGAAATATATCACTTCAAACGAGTTGTTTCAACCACCAGTGGCTGCATGGACACTGAGAAGGGCACTCCCTGTGGCTGTGGATCTCTTAGTGTTTTTCCACATGATTTTGAACTTGGGCTGCCTGAACCCTTCCTGGATTGCATCATGATGAGATTCATGGCCAGAGACAGGCACAGGGAAACCAACAACAGAGCAGCCATAGAATCACAGATTGTCCTGAGCTGGAAGGGACCCACAAGGACCATCCAGTCCAACTGCTGTCCCTGCACAGGACAACCCCAACATTCACCCCGTGGGGCTGAGGGCCTTGGCCAAATGCTGCTGGAATATTGTCAGGCTGGGACTGCTTCCCTGGGGAGCTGTTCCAGAGCTCCACCACCCTCTGGGGGAAGAACCTCTTCCTAATGCCCACCCTAACCCTCCCCTGGCACATCTTCCTGCCATTCCCTGGGGTCCTGTCCTTGGTCACCAGAGAGAAGAGCTCAGGGCCTGCTCCTCCTCCTCCCCTTGTGAGGAAACAGTAGATGGCTGTGAGGTTCTCGGTCTCCTCTTCTCCAGGCTGAACAGACCAAGTGCCTTCAGCCTCTCCTCATACAACTTCTCCTCCAGACCTTTCCCCAGCTCTGTGGCCTCCTCTGGACACTCTCCAGTGGTTTGATGTCCTTTTTATGCTGTGGTGCCCAGAATTGCCCCCAATCCTTGAGGTGGGGCCTCCCCAGTGCAGAGCAGAGTGGGACAATCCCCTCCCTCTCCTGGCTGGCCATGCCCTGCTGGATGCCCCCCAGGACACGGTCGCCCTTCTGGCTGCCAGGGCACTGTTGGCTCACGTTCACGTTGCTGTCAGCGGTACCACGATGAGGCAGAATTCAAAGTTCAAATAAACTCAGCAAGACAGGGCTGACTACCCAAAAACTCTGTATCCAAAAGCACTGCTCCATCTGCTCATTCACTGCCTGCTTTTTGTGTTTTCCCTGTTTTACTGATCCCACTCCAAGCTCCAGTGAGGACTGAGTGGTGCTGCGACCTCCCTGGCAGCACTGATCCTCTTACAACTGGACATCAGTTCAAATCCAGGCTGGAATCACAAAACCCAAAGAGCTGGAATGAACCTGTGGCTGAAATTCCTGAGGAAGGTCTGACCCATCCAACCCAATTCTCCTTCCCAGCCCCTCCAGGACACGTCCAGTCCTTGCAGTCGAGTTCTTCTGAGGAATGGCACTGCCTGTCTCACTGGTGGGAGAGTGGCTGTGGCTCTGCAATGTGCAGGGCTTTGGGCTACCCAGCTCCCAGGTGAAGATTTCTGACTACCTCCTCTCTTTTAACCATATTCAGTGATGGTGCCAAAAGGCAAACACTGCCAAACACCTCACCGAAAGGAAATCTAAACACACACATTTGAATACAAACCCACTTAGGCTTAGGAGTGAACACTTCCATCAATACAAAAATATTTACATTTGTAATACAACTGTATTATGATAATTATATTGCTTATAAATACACCTGGGTGAAAATGCTCTTCAAAAATGGATGCGTGGAGGAGGCAGGAGATCAAAGGAAGGTGGGAAACCATCCCTCTCCAACCCTCTGCTCATCTGCAATGACCACTCAAGGGAAGAACCCATCTCTACGTGCAGAATACAAACCCCTTGAAGAAATCCTGCTTGTTCAGCTTCCCCGCCTGCACGAGCTGGTGCAGTAACTGGCCCAGGTGATCCCTGGTGATCTGGCTCCTCTCCAGCGTCGCCTCCACTCCCACCCGCACGAACACCGGCAGCAGGTTCTGGGTGCTCAGCTCCTCCACGCACTGCATGGCTTCCTGTTCAAATGACACACAGGGGCATCTGTCTGAGACAAAGCCAGCACAAAACGGGACAGGAGATGGGAAACCATTCCTCTCCAACCCCCTGACCATCCGCAAGGACTGCTCAAGGAAACCACCTGTCTCCAGGTGCAAAATACAAACCCCAAAAAGACCTTGAGGGGCTGGAGAACATCTGGAGAAGGGAAAGGAGGTGGGGAAGGAGCTGGAGAACAGGGGTTGTGGGAATGGCTGAGGGTCCTGGGGCTGTTTAGTCTGGAGAAGAGGAGGTTGAGGGGAGACCTCATCGCTCTCTGAAAGGAGGCTGTGGTGAGGTGTTTGCTGGGCTCTTCTCCCAAGGAACAAGTGATGGGATGAGAGGAAATGGCCTCAGGTTGTGCCAGAGGAGGTTTAGATTGGATGTTGGGAAAAATGTCTTCACTGAGAGAGTGGTGAAGACCTGGCAGAGGCTCCCAGGGCAGTGGTGGAGTTTCCATCCCTGGAGAGGTTCAAAAACCATGTGGATGTGGCACTTAGGGACATGTTCTAGTGGTAGAGTTGGCAGTGTTGGGTTTATGGTTGGACTCAATGATCTTCAAGGTCTTCTCCACCCTAAAGGAGTCAATGATTCTATAGTATTAACTGGAAGCCCCATGAGGTGTGAGCAGTGACTCTGCTCTTCGGGTTCCGAACCAGAAACTCCCCAGCGCTGCCGTTTCAAACCTGGCAGGTTTTTAACTCTTATTTCAGCAGAAGACCAGAAGATCAGCTTTGCAGTGAACGCTGCCCTTCCTGCCAACTCCCTGAGCAAGTTGCAAACCCATTTATGAGGCAAACAAAACGCCAACCTTTAACTAGGAAGTGATGACAGCCGCTCAGTAATGTTCAGTGTTTATCAAAACCACTCCGGAGTGGTTTGTTCAATAGTTAGGATTGCTTTATCTGCCTCCAGAGCAGAGCAGAGCATGTTTTGATAACTGAATGAAAACCTGTTTATTTTCCCACTAGCTTTTCTCCTTCCAAAATTGCTGTTATTACGGAGCTGCTCGGTGATTTGACAGATACACATCCATCCTGCCACTCAAAACACACAAGCTGGGCGATTCTTCCTACTACTAAGAGAGCAAAAAACAACTTTGAGGGACAACTGTTCTAGGGATGCTCATGGAGCAGCTGCTGCTGCCTGAATTTTGACTGGTCCCACTGTTCCCTCTGGTGCTTGCAAAGACCCTGTTCCTGGACAGAAAATGAAGAGAAGCCTGTAGGACTTGTGTGAGGGAGGTTTTCATCTTGCTTACCTTAAAATCATTAATATGCAAGAACTCATCAATGATAGATTTGCATTTCCTCTCTATTTCCTCTTCTGATAGTGAAGGCTTTTCTTGTGCTGGAGCTGGGGGAGCTTCTGGCTTGGCTGGTAGATAAGACAAAAAAACACATTTGAAAAAGGAAATGCAGGGTCACTTTCAGAGAGGACATCCTGCAAACAGCAGGGTGCGTTCCCTGTCCCATCACAGGCTCCTTTCTTGGCTACATCCCCCCAGTATTTCTGCAAATCACCCTCCTCATAGAACCTTGGTTGGCACTGACACAGGATGCAGCACCTCCAAAGCACTCCATCAACACTGAATAATTGAACTGCAAACCTAAAACATGCAAGCTGCAACAGGCAGCAACCCAAAGCAATCTGATCACACCCCTAAAACCTCAGTGCCTCCAGGAAGTTCTGTCCAAAGCCCCACAGCTCGGGATGGAGCACGTGCTGCGTGGTGGCAATCAAGATGCATTCCCTGCTGGAGCAGTTCCTAGATGTTGCCCAGAGAAGGAGCAGAACCTGTCCACAGGGAATGTCACTCTCAGTTGCCCTCAGTATTTTCTCTCTAACAAATCAGCTCAAGCTGTCAGGAGCAAAAAGGGGGAGCTTCAGCACCAATGAGGTGACACCTTTGGGTGCTCACACCATGCATGGTCTATCCCGGACCTAAACCACTGGGAAACATTTGGAAAGGGCAGACATGGCTTCAGAGGGCACTGAAGAAGAATTTCTGCAGAACTGATGCTGCTTTTGGGGACTCCTAACCCAGAAACCAGCAGCAACAGTGCCAGGACATGAGCAGGCTGGCCAGCCTGGTGGAGCTGTGTTTGCTGGTATCTCCAGCCTTTCAGTTCAGATGAATCCTAAGGAGGAGTCAGGGAGAGGAGGTGACACCAAGGCTTGTTGAATCAGTTGTGTTACAGACTGTTGGGAGGCAGATCCCAGCGATCCCAACGCGACGCCACAGGCTGAGTATTCCCCCCTGCTGCACAGAAATCCTGACTGATCACTCCCTCCTGCCTTTTCACCCTCCCAGTAAGATTCCCCCCGAGCACGGAAGAGCCGCTTACCGGATTCCTTGGCTTTGTTCCTCTCTGCCTCTGTGCTGTTCCTCTCCACCTCCATTCCGCCCGTCAACTGCTTCACCGTCTCCAGCATCTCCCTCCGCTGCTCTTCCTGTGCCTGATTGTCGAGCAGCAGCTCTTTACTGCTGCTGCCCCTCAGGAAGGTGTTGGGGCGGGAGAGGGAAGGTGGCAGAGGTTTGTCATTCTTCTCCCTGCCCGTGCTCCCGCGACTGCGGAACAGAACCACTCGCGTCAGCCTTTGCGGTACGAGAAACCCGGGAATGGCAGCCGAGAGCTTTACAGGTATTGCAGAAAAAAACCACAACCCACACCCCACCAGGATTGCTGCCTCGACTTTTTAATGCTGTGGCTACACAGAAGAGAATCAAAGTTAACTCAGGACTCGGAGATGCACGCAAAAGAAATGCCCACAGAGTGGACAGGCAGAGCCAGCGCCTCCTGGAGAAGACACAGAAAGGCAATAAAGTCCTTACCAGACCCATCTTACACCTTGGACAGTGAATTTCATAATGTAAAGGTGCTGCCTTACTGTGAAACAGTCTGAGTGGTGGATTTTTTAGCCATTTATTGAAAAATAGGTCCAGAATAGGGAAGGTTACCAGCAAGAGGTGACAAGGATCTGTCCTACTAATTACTGTATTAATGAATAAGACGGGTGTCTCCCCCTCTACTCTGCTCTCGTGAGACCCTCCCTGGAGTCCTGTGTCCAGTTCTGGAATCCCCAACATGAGGATATGGAACTGTTGGAGTGGGGCCAGAGGAGGCCACGGAGATGATCCAAGGGCTGGAGCACCTCCTGTACAAGGACAGGCTGAGAGAGTTGGGGTTGTTCAGCCTGGAGAAGAGAAGGCTCTGGGGAGACCTTAGAGCAGCCTCCCAGGACTGAAAGGGGCTCCAGGAAAGCTGGGGAGGGGCTCTTGATCAGGGAGTGCAGGGATAGGACGAGGGGGAACAGTTTTGAGCTGAAAGAGGGGAGATTGAGATGAGATCTGAGGGAGAAATGTTTTGCTGTGAGGGTGGGGAGGCCCTGGCCCAGGTTGCCCAGAGAAGCTGTAGCTGCCCCATCCCTGGAGGTGTTCAAGGCCAGGTTGGATGGGGCTTGGAGCCCCCTGATCCAGTGGGAGGTGTCCCTGCCCATGGCAGGGGGGTTGGAACTGGGTGGGCTTTGATGCCTCTTCCAACACAAACCATTCTCTGATTCTATGACACCAAAATGGAATAACCTCCATATAAGCTGGGGTTTTGGGTAAAACAGCAGGGAAAACATCAGCTGGACAAACCCAAGGAATCAACCTGGTTGTTGGTGTGTGCTGGAAGGAAGAACCAGTGCCATTTTAACTGAGCTGAACCTTCATAAATCCTGTCCAGATTTAATAAATTATTCAGGATTAATACATGTTTTATGCCATAAGCTGGAGCTGCTGCAGCCCTGAGGAAATCAGGGTGTGTGGAGCAGCCTCACGCATGCATGGCAAGATGGGCAGGCTTGGGGACACCAATGGGAAGGGTCAGGCACGGCCAAGCCTTGCTGAATTTCTCAAGGTTTCAGGCATGGTTTTCTGGGTAAATAAACCTACTGACCCAGTGAATGCAGGGCCATTGAACCCAGCCTGCACACCTATTTATTAGAACATCTTATCTGAAGAGTTTTTAGGCTGTTAGGAACCACCAGCAAATGCATCCTTCGGATAAAAGAGGAGACGAAAAGGTTCACCGCAATGGCTTGAAAAATTAATGCCACCGCCTCTCCTATGAGATTATAAAAGATGCATGTGTTTCAAGTTAGCTCAAAGTACACAGCTAGGGTAGGGAAGACCCAGCCATTCCTGGAAAATCCATGAAATTCCCTTCCTTCCCTGTGCTGGGAACTCAAGCAGCGAGTGAGAAGCACAAAGCGGAGCTTACCTAGTTAAGGCCCTGCGAGAGTCTAATTCTGAGGATGCAGATGAGGCAGATACAGATGAGACTGGAGGCTGCAGTGCAGAAAATCTGTTCAAACTAGTGGCACTTGGTCGTAAGGAGTCTGGGAGATTGGAAAGGAAACACAGAGAAGAGCGACAACACGGTCAGGAGCTGCTGACACATTGGCATCACAAAATCAGTTCAGCCACAGCTGCTTTCGGAGCACTGGGGAGAGAACTAAAGGGAAAGGGCTGGTATTGACCCACTTGAACCCTGCTCACCAGGCAACTGCACACCCAGAGGAAGCCTCTTGCCCAAACCCATCCTTGGCAAGGATTGCTGGCATCCACGTGGAGGGTGAGGACCCGTCCTGACTTACCCATCTCGCTCGCCTTTGCTCCACCACTGCTGCCCTTTCCCCAGCTGCCCAACTGGGCTTTAGGCACAAGCTGAATCTTCTCGTCTATCGTGGGCTGTAAAACACATCAAGACACATCAATCACAAGGGGAAAGCAAAGATCTTGATCACAAATGGGGTATTTTTGGGGAATGATCCTCTCCTGCGAATACAAAAGGCACTTTAACACATTCTTGGAGGAGAGGGGCAAACACGGAGGACACAGGAGCTTCTTTTTACTGGGAATGCTGAAGCTCTGTAAGGAGGAAAAAGTGCAGGGAAAGATTTTGAGTTGGTTTATGATGAATAAATGGTCCTGCTGCCAGCTCCACCCACCAGTCTTGGCTTTGGGGGGAATCTGAATGGCAACAAACAGAACCCAGAGGGCGAAGAACAACAACTAAGGGAGAACCTGGAGGGAAAAAGAGCATCTGACAAGAGGAGAACACTGATTTTGCAGTGCTCAGCAGGGGAATTTCTTCACAGGGAGGTTGTGACCCTGAAGGTCTCTCTGTGAGCTCCTCTCTCCCTCTGACAACGCGGCTGCTGAGGAGGCAGCTCTGTGTGTGCTGCACTTGTACTGAGAGGAGTAGGAGGCCTTTTCCCAGGTGAGCTGTAAGGCCAGACCAAAGCTGGCTGAGCCCCTCCTGTTAATTGAGTTTTGGAGTCTGTTTTATGACTTTCACAAGGAACAAACTTGAGTCTGATCTGTAGAAGTCTGGTCTGTCCAGGTTCTGCTTTACAGCCTCGAGCAGCCACACACTGAGAGTCAAACGCGCGGAGAGGGACATTAACTGGGACAGGGGAATGTCAGCTCCCTGATTTATGTGGAAGACAGAGCTCTTCTTGGCAAGAAATCCCAAAGCTGTTCTGAAGATCATTAAAAAGGAAAAAATTCCAAGCTTGCTTAACCAGCAGCTTGAAATAAATGTCCCAAACCCACCACTTTAATGGTAAAATAACTGGAAGATGCAAATCTTGAGGATGGGTGAGGGAGTTTAACACATACTGAGGGATGCAGCTGTACCAGGGTGAAGCCCAGGAACACTGTAAAAGTGGACACAGCTCTTCTTGTACTGCTTGAACCTTTCAGGCCTGGAGTGCTGCTGTCTTTGACACATCAGGAATGTCTCCTTTTCAAACTGAATGTGGCCTCCTCATTCTACTACGCAGCAGCGTCAAAAGGGTCTTGAGAACTTGGGGCAGGAAGGGATTTCTATCAGACAGGAGTCTGAGGCACCATTGCACACAATATCCAACTCTCCTTCCCCTTTGGCCTTTTAATAAACAAAGATTTTCCAATTTAGAGAACTCCTGGGTCACTAAAGGGACACTATGAACCTGAGAAGAAGGGTATGTCCACTCCTTTCCCTTAGAACAAGCAACAGGAACATTCAGAAGACAACAGAGCCTTCCCTTGTGCTTTATTTATGCACAGCACCAACTCTGGGGATGTAAAATGTCCCAAACCCCAAGTTTTGACCTGCAAACACCACGATGGTCTTTCCTCAACAGACACAGTAAGACAAGACATTGTTTTTTTGTTGCTCTGAAGGAGTCTCACACCAGCACCTACCTTGGTGATTTTAAGGAACTTGGTGGGGTCCAGCACTCTGCTGTTCTTTGCCCCCTGCACAGTGTTCCAACCGCCTTCATCAACCCGCTGGACACCTGGAGAACAAACACACCTGCCTTTAGCTCAGCTCTGCTCCAGAGAGGCCCTGGGAGAAGGCAGGTCATGCTCTCCAAGTTCAGCAGGAGGAGGAAAAGAAGATGGCACATTCCTGCTGAGCCTTGGCACAATTCTGTGCAGAAATCATGTCTTTTGGAGTGCTTCCTCAGACTATGATGCCATAACTAGCTTGCCTAACTTTATTGCTATAAAATACCCTGGACATAAAAGATCTCAGTATTTACAAGGGTTGGTTTTGGTAGTGACTCTCCCTGGATAGGATTCCCAATGTTTGTTACTGTGATCTGGATACAGCTGCACATCCTGTGCCTTGAAAAGCTCACAGAAGGAGCAGACAACGGTGCCTTTACTAACTGAAAGCTGCCCTTGTGGCACAGATTTCAGGGCTGGGCTGAAAGACCCAACTCAGGCATCCTGGGTTCCTCACCTCCTCGTGATGTCAGCTTCAGCATAATTAAAACAGTCTGGGTGTGTTTTCTGCATGCCCTGTTTTCACAGCACTTTCACTTGACAATCCTTATTAAAGGATCCCAAAGGTGACTCTCTTCTCGCCACGCTCAGTCATCCCAAATCCACCTTCAGGTGGTGTCAGCCTCAAGGGCTGGGAGCAATTTAAACTCCTGCCAAGACACTTTCTCCTGCCGAGTCAACATCTCCCTGCTTTAACAGCTGAAGACAACACAATTACTCTTGAAATTATCTGCCTGTTACAACAAGCTTCTGGCAGCCCATCACAAAATCAAACATGGTTTGTATGAACGCAAAACTCAAGCACTATTGGCCTGTGATCATTTAGTTTTACTCCTTGAAAAAATCCACACAGTCAATTCAGGGCCAAGGCTGTTCCTTCTCCAGCCTCAGCCATAACCAGGCCCCAATTCCAACTGCTCACTACATTTAGGAAAAAACACTACTTTTTTCTTTTCTGTGGGATTCCCTCTGTGACCACTGGATGTGAAATGAGTGAAACGAGCAGCCAATCTGGGTTTTACTTTACCCGGTCTCCTCTTCTCTTTGGTCATGAGTTGTTGGACCTTCCTCTGTTCTTCCTGCTCTTCAATCTTGGCTTCTTTATGAATCTGCTCGATGGTCTTCGGGCCCTGGTCTGCTCTCCGTGACACCCAGTTGCACTAAGAGAGAAGGAAACCTGTGCTCAGGGATATTTCCAGGGGAGCATCGTACACTGGGTATCCTGAACACCGCGAATGATGCCTCATCCTCTCACCTTGGAGGGGCAGCTCCCCCAGGAACTGGGGAAAACTTTGTGGAGCTGGTTTATCCATGAGGATCTGGGCATCTCAGCACCACAGGTCACAGCTGTGCACGCCCATACACAGACTGTGGTATTTGTTCTGGGGGAGAATGGAGGCTGCAGTGAAGATCTGACTTTTGAGAGGCGTGACTGAATTCAAGACATTTTTAACCCCTAGCATCCTGCACATTCCCAGCTTTCCACTTTTCCAAGGTTCAGAGGAAAGAGATGGATAAGAGGGAGACTGCTGCCACTCTGTTCCTTACTGACAGAGCTCATTGGAGCCTCCAGGCTTGAGGGAAAAATGAAACCCTGAAAATAAAGAAGTGAGAAGCGACGGCATTTATCTGGAGACAGTGCTTTGCCGCTCCAGGAATTGTGATGGCTGCGACAGGAATCCTGCAGAGAGAGGTGGAGCTGTCTCTCCATAAAACATTTCCACTTCTTGATGTGTCTGTTCAACCATACCCTGCATGGATCCAGCCATCCATCCCATGATAACCACATTGACTCTCCATCTCGCTACAGCCTCATTAGAGCTTTCAGGGTAATTAGCTCTGCGTACCCTGCGGCCAAAACGGGGACTCCAGCCTCTACAAACCCCAAACCAAGAGCTGTCTCAGGTACAAATAAACCTGCTCAGGACTTCAGTTAAGTGCTGCCTCGTGGCTGAAGCACTCACATGGGTAAGGCTACAGGTGCTGGGGAAGGTCTGCGCAGCCTGCGGTCACATCTGGGACAGAGATGCCCTTTGCTGCACAAGACTCCAGCTTTAACACCTCAGCTGTGTTCAAAACCAGTGCTTGAGGGCAACAGGGAAAGGACCCTGGACAAGCTGTGTGCTTGTCTACATCAGGTTATCTCCTCCCTGTAACCTTCAGAGCTCAGCCTGGACCCACCCTCACCACGCTCGGTTGGCACGCGGACCCCACTTGCTTTTGTCTGCACAACAAGGCCAGGCTGGATGGGGCTTGGAGCCCCCTGATCCAGTGGGAGGTGTCCCTGCCCATGGCAGGGGGTTTGGAACTGGCTTTGAGGTCCCTTCCAACCCAAACCATTCCATGATTCTATGCAGACAGCCAGCAGATGCCTGGCTGTGCCAGAAAAACAGGCAAAGGCAGGACCACCTTTCCATGGAATCATGAAGAAGCCCTTGGAGCTCTTACAGCCACACTAACCGGCCCCCTCAATCGTGGGGTACCCAGCTCGGAGCACTCTGGTCCCAGTGGCACAAGTAAGTGCTGGCAGGGAATGGCTACACCCAGAGTGTGTGGAAATGAAGGCAGGAAAGCAGCACGAGTGATGCAGACAAGCCCTGGGGGTGCTGTGGGAAGGACACCCCAAATTGCTCCTGGGGCAAGAGCTCAGCTGTTGTGGTGAGGCTGGACGAGGAGGCAGCGTGGGCACACGCCCAACATCAAGTAAAGCTAAAACACAAGGCACAAGCAGCTCACCCATCTCCCTACCAACCTTGGCCTTCAACCAGGCAAAATGGAGAGATTCCTGGTCTTTAGACAGCCACACTTTTGGGATAAGGGGTGCAGATCTCCCCTAACACTCCACTTCTGCTGCAAATCCCTGCTCTTGCACGAGAGATCTTCCAGCCTGGACATGAAATGGAAATGCTCTTTGACTTACTTGAGTTGGTACCTACCAGCCTTAGGTCTATTACATCCTGGAGCATGAACCGAATCCTTGAAGATGTTTTCCTCTCTTTCACAATCTTCTCCATCTGATTAAAATACTGGTCCATGCGAGGCTAAACAAGAGAATCATCACCATCATCAGTGTCTGGGAAGGAAACTCCCTCGGGTGGGGACTGCACAGGTTCCACAGCATTTCAGCTCAGTTTGCACCAAGACATGAAATGGTATCGTTAGAGAAGCCTCAGTTAGGTCTGAATTTGATTTGCCAGGCTGTAAAAAGCCTTTTCCCTCAAAAATGCAGGTTCTGGCTGTTTTAAACAAAAAGCCTCACGGCAGTTTTATAAAATGCTTCCCACTCCCTTCCCTAAAAACTGGCTAAAGCTTTAAACAAACAAGAAAAACCCTAGTAAAATTTGGTCCTGGCCTTGCCTTGGAAAGTTTCAGCTCTCAGCAAATGTTTCCAAAGTTAGGAATGACAGGGAAAATATTTGAAATGGATTTTGTCCAGAAGCTTTAATCATAACGATCACTAATGCTTCAGCTTCAATAAAAACGTGTAATAAAACATCTACCCTGTTACTTGAAAATAAACAACGGATTCTCCCTCAATCTTGACAGAAATAACAAATCCCAAGGACAGGGCAGGGGCAGCTTCTCCCAACGGATAACACGGCATCTGGAAGCATTTCCCCGCCGCGTGCAGGCTCCGTGCAATGCGGTGCCAGGGCTCGAGGCTGCAGTACACCAAAATGTTGGCTTTTACAGCGTTTCCATGCTTGCAAAGATAAAAACAGTGCTCAGGACTCATGCAGCATGACCTCAGCTACTGCTTAAAAGTCAGTTTTCTTCTCAAAACACCTGGAGGAATTTAATCCCTGCTTCCGGCACGTTCAAACATCGCGGTAACAGCGCAGGGGGATCAGTGAGAAACCTGGCTGGTTTGGTGAAGGCTCCACATTTGGAAGGCTTCACCATTTGGAAAGCTGCTGCCTCATAAGGATCAGGATTGATCCACAGTGATCCCAGCGCACTGCAAGGGAACTCCCTTCCCCAAGCAGCTGGAAACAATCAGCTCAGTTTGTCTCCAGAGCTGAGTCCGACTGATTTCTGGCGAAGCCGTCGAATGCTTTTTCATCCCAAGGCTGGCTTTTGCGAAGGAGAAGGGGATTGTCTGTGCCAAGAGAGGCTCATGGAGTGCGTAACGCTCCGTGCTGCAGAGGCAATTGTTGGAAAACCAGGAGGAGGATGCTGGAGCATTGCAGTTGCAAAACAGCTGCTTTGTTCCAGCAAAGCTGGAGATGATGATCACTCAAAATAAATGCAGCCACCAAGGGCCAGGTGGTGTTTTAGATGAGTAACAAGAAGGGATTTTAGATTTAACCCAAACTATACGTGCAGGGATAGATTTTGTAGGTGATGTCAACCTCCAGTGGCAAAAAACTCTGAACCTTAATGTTTTGGAAACAACAAGGTAGGAGGTGCATTCTGGTTGAAAAAAGTAAATGCTGAGTATTTCTAGATGTGTCTTTGGATGAAATGGTTGGAAACAACAAACAATTGGAAACCAGCATTGAAAACAACACAGAATCTATCAGAGAGGAGCAGAGAAGAGGGAGTGAGGTCAGGTCGTGATCAAACACCCGCAGAAGAGCGGCTGATTTCCTCATGCTGTACAGAAATTCCTGAAGCAAAAACCAACTCCTCACATGAAACCAGCCCACACCCATTCTTCCAGCCCTGCCCGGAAAGCCTCATCGCTCGCTCCCGCTCCTGCCCTACCTTGGCTTTCTCAAAGTCCAGGTCCTTGCCAATGGTCGTCAGCAGGCGGCAAAGGCACTCAAGGGACTCCTCGTCGTGGTTTTTCAGCAGCTTTACCACGCAGTCGTGCATGATGGCCTCTGTCAGCATTTTCAGTTTGAAAAGCTCACCAATGAATTTTATATTCCCGATGGATCTCCGTCGGGCTTTGTCCTTGGCCTCTTCCAGCTCGTCGTGGAGCCGCGTCTTCTCCTCTGGCTGCAAAACAGAAGAACAGCTCTAAAAAACCACGTTCAAGGAGCACTGAATGCTTCAAAAGATCCAGTTTATAGTTGCTGTTGTCCCTGTTTGCCCTTTTTCTCATGGAAAACAAAGAGAGGCTGGTACAAACCTGCTAAGCAAGGCAAATATTTTTTATAACACTCAGCCACAGTGACAGAACGAAACTCTCAACTCCAAAATCCCCCTGCCCCAAACCAACTGCCATCTTCCAAAGAGATCATTTTCAGAGGGGAAAAAGATCACTCACAGTGGTAGCAGCTTCAAGTTCTTTCTGCTTCTTTTCAAAGACGTCGTCGTCAGCCTTGTCCTTTTCAAATTCCTTCTGGCAGCGATTTAACAGCAGCTTGCGGAAGTTCACTGTGCTCCCAGGTTTGTCTGCCATGGGCACTTTGAGCTGCAGGAGAAGGAAGAAAACCATTCAGCAGAAATAGGGCTGATCTTGACACAGGGGTGAGGGTTCCTGTCACCCATCCGTTCACATTTTATTGTGCACTTCGCATCCAGCCTGCAAGGCTCCGACAGTTCAGCGTCGCGTCAGCGTTTCCAGCCCAGATTTACATTTCATATGTGAAGTCGCGCTCAGAACTTGGCTGACACCACCTCCACCCGCAGACAGATTGCATTTCCATTCACAGGATCTCTTCAAAAAAGACACCACTGCTTAAAAACCACCTCGTTTATGTGTTGAGGACTTCGCAGCCGTGCTCCTTCGTTGCATGTCATGAAGCAACGGCGGGGAAGCGGGGAGTTATTTTGCCCCAAATTCACCATCTGAAAACGAGCCTGGTGCAGCACCTTGGGCTCCCCTTTGGAATGAGAGAGAAACCAAACTTTGCAAATGTGACCCATTGCATCTTTCCATTGAGACTGATTGGTAGTTTGGGTCCAGAAGAGGCCATGGAGATGACCCAGGGGCTGGATCACCTCCTGTATGAAGACAGGCTGGGATTGGGGTTGTTCACCCTGGAGAAGAGAATGCTCCAGGGAGACCTTAGAGCAGCCTCCCAGGACTGAAAGGGGCTCCAGGAAAGCTGGGGAGGGGCTCTTGATCAGGGAGTGCAGGGATAGGATGAGGGGGAACAGTTTTGAGCTGAAAGAGGGGAGATATTGAGATGAGATCTTGGGGAGAAACGTTCTCCTGTGAAGGGTGGGAGTCCCTGGCCCAGGTTGCCCAGAGAAGTGGTGGCTGCCCCGTCCCTGGAGGTGTTGAAGGTTGGCTGGATGGGGCTTTGAGTCCCCTGATCCAGTGGGAGGTGTCCCTGTCTGTGACAGGGGGTTGGAACTGGATGGGCTTTAAGGTCCCTTCTAACTGTTCTATGATTCCATGATCTTGCAACCAAGCAGAGTGAAGCATCCTCAATTCCAACCAACCCATCGCTCCAAGCTCTCTGCCTGCAGGCACCACCAACGAATGTAGAAGAAATCCATCATGTAAATAATTTGTATTTATGTTTAGAAACTAACATTTACCTCTATTCTTGCCACATTTCTATCCCTGCCAATCAGTTCATGGGGTTAATGTGCAGAACATCCACCTCTACAGAGGAATTTCCTGTTTGACTTCGGCTGCTCTTACCGTTACAAGACACCTGCACATGTTGGCGTAAGCGACCGAGAAGCTCGGCTCATCGATAGCCTTCTCGAAGACCAGGTCGATGACTCCTTTCAGCCTCTCTTCTGTATCTACCGTCAGGTCTGTCACTTGCTTCATCAGCTGATTGAACATCTGGGGCGTCAGCTTGTTCAAGATGCTTCGTACCTTGCGGAACAGCTCCTAAAAACCAGAAAACTCTAAGTTAAAGCACAAATCGAGCAGGTGGCTCTCAGGAATGAGCTAGGATGTGTCTCCAAGGTGAACAGAGATATCCTATTGGAATTCCTAACAAGTTGAGTTACACACAGATAAACAGCCCAGCTCCTGTTCCAACTCAGCTGTCAAAGACCAAGGCCATGGGGCAGGATTTTTGGAGATGTCCAAGGTGACAGAGGCACAAAGGGCTGTCACCCAGCTGAAACGCTCTTCTTGATATCAATTTAGCCATAAGATATAAATGCCTTCTCCCTCAACCAGAGGTGATCAACTTCTCTATTTAAGGCACTTTTTTTTCCTATCCAGAAGGATAATTAGGTCAACAACACTGGTCCAAAGAACAAATTCCAGTGTCCTTCAAAACTATCCCACCTTATCCTACAAATTACAACTCTGAGCACCAAGCAAACACCTCCGCCCGGAGCAGCTGCTCCGCAGAGGACAAGAGGGGGAGACAGACACAAAGAAAGCTTCAGAGGTGGCGTTGTTGGGCTGGGCAGGACAAACTGACAGAGGAACCTCAGTACTGCTGAGGTTCAGGGCAGAAAACGTGGTCTAAAAGGGGATGAAAAGTAACTTCTGTGCTGGAGATTTGAGGTTGTTTGCTTTAGAATGGAGACAGAAATATTGTAGTGAAACAGCAACAGAAACCCAGTCCTGGCTGAGAGGTAGTAGGTTGTCTGGTGTTCCTGATTTAGACTCACTTCAAGCACAGCTCTGCCATTTCAACTCCAGGTTAAGAATAAACACATGAAAAAAATAATCAGGTTAGGGGAAAGCTGTGATTCCAACTGGAATTCGTTGCCCTTTCTCACCGTCTTACACAACAGCAAAGGCAAATTACCACCCTCTTCCTCCTCCAGACCACTGTACTTGGACAGCCTGCTAACAGAGCACCTGATCCAATGGGAAGTGTCCCTGCCCACGGCAGGGGGTTGGAAATGGATGGACTTCAAGGTCCCTTCTGATCCAAATCATTCCATGATTCTATAATTCTAATGTTCTCACCTGGGTTTTGACATTTTCCGGGTCCTCGGTTTGGTTTTCTCTCTTCAGGCTTGGCTTCCAGGCGTTCTCCGCCTTCTTCAGGTGGACATCCTCCTTCACACACACGGTGATGATCTTCCTGGGCTCTCTCCTCTGGCCTGGCTGAGATCTCCTCGGTCCAACATTCAACAACTAGGAAAAAACATTCCTTGTTATATCCCCTTTTAAACTGACATCTTGGTCAAACACTCCAGGGTGCATGCCAACACCTGCTGATGGCAACGCCGACCATCAGCAACTCATCCAAGGGCTCTGAAGACCTTCTCCAACCCAACACACCAGTCTGGGTTGGTCAGAGGGAACAGGAAGACATCAAAAACATTTCTCTCAGGCAGCTTTTCCCAAAACAAGACAGGGGATGACCCCTGCTGACACGTGTCGGCGATGCTCCGGATGCTCAGCGCTGCAGAGCTGAACCCAACTGACCAAAACGGCCTCTTGAAAGAGAGAACGCGTAACTGAGACATGGTAGCAAAGGCAGATCTAAGGCTTCAACCAGTCCTTACAGATGAGTTTCAAACATGACACCCCAAGCAACCAGATAATGAAAAACTATGCCCAAAATATTAAGTTCTGCTGGAGATTGCTTCAAACAGAGACATTTGAGGACAGGCTGAGAGTTGGGGTTGTTCAGCCTGGAGAAGAGAAGGCTCCAGGGAGACCTTAGAGCAGCCTCCCAGGACTGAAAGGGGCTCCAGGAAAGCTGGGGAGGGGCTCTTGATTAGGGAGTGCAGGGAGAGGATGAGGGGGAACAATTCTGAGCTGAAAGAGGGGAGATTGAGATGAGATCTTGGGGAGAAATGTTTTGCTGTGAGGGTGGGGAGGCCCTGGCCCAGGTTGCCCAGAGCAGTGGTGGCTGCCCCATCCCTGGAGGCTTGGAGCTCCCAGATCCAGTGGGAGGGGGTTGGAACTGGATGGGTCCCTTCCAACCCAAACCATTCCATGATTCTATGATTTTTGAGACAGGAATTACAGAAAACACAAGGAATGGAGCATTGCTGCTGCTCCTGCACTGTCAAAGCACGGATCATAACAGACATGGGTCAAACTCTTTCTGGTTTCACAGAAGAAATGGAAACACAGGACTCTGAAATAGTGCTTCTATGCAGTATTACACAACACAATGTTCTTCCAAGTCAAATCAGGTACAGAAAGTACTGGAACTGGGGAGCTTTCCATCAGTTGTACAAATGATGGGGCACAAGGCACCCCCAAACTCCTTCTTCATTGCCTGGAAGCTTCCGATTAAGGACTAAAGGTACCAAGTGTAGTGGGTGGGTTATTCTTCCCCCACACTATTTCACACTGCTGAACTCAATATCAGAAATGTCCAACCTCAATGTAAAAATCAGCACAGCAACAAAATTCCATTATCCAACCCCATTACTTTCCACAGAAATAATTATTCTAGATATTAAGCAAACTCCACATGAAAGATTGGCCGTTTAAAACATTTCTGTGTTCAACAAAGGGATTCAATGAGCATCAGAGAGGCAAAACCATCTCAGTAATCCAAGGAGCTTCACTGAATACAGGAGGAGAGGCCTTGGCTGGTGCCTCTCATGTCAGATATCAGTCCCAAACACATTTTTGCACTATTAAAAACCCAAATCCCTTCTTAAAGGCAGGAACTCGTATCTGTGATTGGAACCACTTGGCTTTGGTGGCATAAATGATGAAAGCAAACGAGCACAATCACTGCTACTGGTGGAGGTCTCCTTTGGGCTTCGTTATGTGATAACAGAATAAGATGTGTTCAAAAGATAACGACCTCACTCCACATAGTTGTCCCTATCCAAGGCAAGGCTTGGAAGAGGGCTATGCATGAGGAATTGCATCCAGATCCCCCCAGTGTGTGTAGAACCAACCTATCAGACTCAAACTCTTTCGGGTGCACAGCACGTTGGGAACACAACCGCGTGAGTCGATTGCTCCTGAGAATCAAGAGTGCAAGGAGCCAGTGAGAACGGGGAGCCTTGGAGATGGCTTTGTGTGGTGGACACCTTCCTAAAACAGTCACCAATCCCTCCCTACGACCCCTCTCGGCTCCAACTCAGAGCCCTCAATCAACACCAGCTTTGCAGCATCGAGACATCCCCTTCTGTGAAGCTGCAGGAGCCCAAAGGTTGCTGCCCAGGTTCCAAACCCACTGCAAACGAGCAGCTGTGGAAGGAAGAAACTTCCCTCCAGCTGCAAAACCAGACAATAACGCAACAGAAAACTGTCCGGTTTCAGCCACGCACGCTGGACCTCATCACACACCTCCTGGCCCTCAAAAGGCCTGGGAACCAGAGCTGAACTGGCAGTGTGCCCTGAAAAATCAAAATATTTGAGATCGTTTCTCCCAGGAACGCAGGAAAAGCTGGTGTGAGGTGACCTGTGGCCACCCCAGCTCTCTTGCGCAGGACCTTCAGCCACAGCCGAGCTACAGCGCATGAGGACAGAGCCAGAGGCACAGAACTTCCTCAGGGACGGGTCCAGGTGGAGCCAAAGTCTTGGCTTTTGGAGCAAACATAGCTCCTTGATGGAGATGACACTGTCCCTTGCAAAATTGATGGATACAAGGACCACTCTTGCATCTCCTAAACATCAGCAAGTTACACGCCATGGCCTTCTCAACTTTGGCTGCCTTTGAGACCAGACCTTTAAGTGAGCAAGACTTAAAAAGTCTTTAAGATTGTATTTTCTTAATATCTCTGAATAAACTTGGTTCAAACTGTTGGATTAAGTTTTAAAATCAGTGAACAGAAGCCTCCTTTGAATGTGTAATAAAACAATCCATGGATCAAACATCTAACAGAAGAAATTTGGGTTTCTTGGGTTCCAAATTCACACGGGGGTAAGTTAAGGAGGTGCCCAAGCTCCTTCTTGTAACACAGTCCTAGTAAGTAACAATGGTTCTGGAGCACCTGTGGTCACAGCTTGCACTGAAATGTTTTCCACCAAAGGCATGGAGAATGGCTCATCCAATGTCACCACGTTAATGTGAAGTGAGCCAGATGAAGAGGAGAAAGAAAAGCAGAAAGAAGGACAAGCCCCCTGCAAGAGGAGCCAAAACTCACAGCAACACAGTATGACCTGGTGCTTCCCTCGTGGCCTGGTTCTGCTCGCAGGGCACAGTCAGGGTAACGTAAGAAACATCCAAGAAACTAAAGAACCACAAGAAACTCAAGATCTGCCTCTCCCTTTACTGCAGGCTTCAAATGTAGAAGATGAAACTGAGCTCAGATGCTCGGAGTGGCTTTACCTTCCAGGGAAGCACAAGAATCAAGGAGACTTGAGCTTCCACCACCTCTCAGGAGGGATAAAAGCAGACGCATCGCCCCTTGGCACACAGGGATGGACCTGTCCTCTCCAGCCCTATTTCTCTGCACTCATCTACCTTCTTCTCTCCATCAAAACAACCTTCTCAGCTCTGTTTGGTTCCTGTGTAATCTCACCCCTCGTGCTGCTCGATGCGACGTTTGCTCGTTCTAAAACCGGTCACACAAGGCATTTAAGCAAAAAGAAGGAAAGCAGGACAAAAGCCAAGGAAGCAAACCAAAAGATTCTCAGCCGGAAGCTGGTTAGCGCTGGGCTGCTCGGCGTTATTCCAGGGGCAAGGAATAGGCACGGGGGTCGAATGGTTTATGGGCATGGCCTGCGTAGAGGTGGGATGACCGGGTGGACAGAGAGCGCACACGCAGGGTTTTGCCATGCTTCACGAGAAGACACCGCCTGGTTTTGCTCAAAGACCTTTCTCAGCCCAAACCCACCACGGTCACACAGGGCCTCGTTAAATAAACGTTGCCTTCGTAGCCTCCTTGAGAAAAACCACAAAGGAAGGTTCTGCTCTGTAAAGGCGGCGGATGTAAGATGTATGTTATGTGCTGAATGCTCCAAATGAACGGGGTAAGTGGGACTTACCTTTTCTCCCCCTTTCCACAGGTCTGCAAAGTGCAGACCCCTCGCAGATCCCGCTCAGGCCAACGTCCCAGCATGCCCTCAGCTGGTGATGTCCCACCCACCACTGAAGACTGCCTGGAGGGGTACAATGCAAGTCTGGTTTTGTTTTGTTTTTTTTTTTACTAAACACTGTTGCACCTTTTTGTAAAGTTTTCTGCCGGTCGTTCTTTTATCAACAGTGGGAGTTTGGGGGGTGGAAGGGGAAAAAAAGAGACAACTCTACAAAAAGGTGCAAAGACTTGGGGAGAGAGGGGGGGAGTTGGCTTACCCCTATTGGCAGGTTCCTCAATGGTGGGTGAGGCGCGACCAAGAGAGGGCATGCTGGGGAACCGCACCGAGCCAGGGAGGGCAATCCAGGGCTGCTCTGCACTTTGCAGGCCTGTGGAAAGAGAAAGAGGGACAGGGACGTTATGGAGATGCCAAGAGGTTCAGGACCTTCAGCGCACGACAGGAGAGAAGGCACCGGGCTACAACCTGCAAGTCCCAGATCATCCTCCTGGACTCGGTACTGGTGAGGCCACACCTCAAATCCTGGAGTCAGTTTTGGGCCCCTCACTCCAAGAAGGACCTTGAGGGGCTGGAGAGCATCCAGAGAAGGGAACGGAGCTGGGGAAGGGTCTGGAGAACAAGGGTTGTGGGAGCAGCTGAGGGCCCTGGGGCTGTTTAGTCTGGAGAAAAGGAGGTTGAGGGGAGACCTCATTGCTCTGTAGCTCCTGAAAGGAGGTTGTGGTGAGGTGGGTGCTGGGCTCTCAAGTAACAAGCTGTAAGATGAGAGGAAATGGCCTCAGATTGTGCCAGGGAAGATTGGATATTAGGAAATATTCCTTCACAGAAAGGGTTCTCAAGCCCTGGCAGAGGCTGCCCAGGGCAGTGGTGGAGTCACCATCCCTGGAGGGGTTCAAAAACCATGTGGATGTGGCACTTAGGGACATGTTTTAGTGGTAGAGTTGGCAGTGTTGGGTTTATGGTTGGACTCAATGATCTTCAAGGTCTTTTCCACCCTGAAGGAGTCAATGATTCTATAATATTAACTGGAAGCCCCATGAGGTGTGAGCAGTGACTCTGCTCTTCGGGTTCCGAACCAGAAACTCCCCAGCGCTGCCGTTTCAAACCTGGCAGGTTTTTAACTCTTATTTCAGCAGAAGATCAGAAGATCAGCTTTGCACTGAACGCTGCCCTTCCTGCCAACTCCCTGAGCAAGCTGGTGCTTAAGACCGTGGTTCAGAGCTGGAGTTGGCAGTGCTGGGTTTATGGTTGGACTTGGTGATTTTAAAGGTCTTTTCCAGCCTAAGAGAGTCTGTGATTCTGTCTGTAAATATGGGAAGCGATGTCGACCTCAAACAGCAGCAAGGTTTTGGGAGTGGAGGGTCCAAGAGAAACTGCAGCACTGAAGCCACTCCAGGACACGGACACGTAACCCAGAACTGAAGCACCAGCCACGAGACCACAAACCAGAGACATCACATCAACTCAACACCGCCGGGTTTGACTCTGCACCTCCTGGAAATCTGCACGCTTGGAACTCAAGGTTATTCAGTGAACTCTTCCGAAGCCAGCAGTTTTGGAAGATGAATGATGGCTGTCTAGCTGGATGGATACACTGGATGTATCTTAATCAGCAGATGAAAGCTCAATGATTGCACCTAATGGAGGCTCCTCTAGCCTCCAGCTGCAGCCAACTGGGCAGCACCCCGAGAAAAAGAGACGGCAAAGGCAAGATGGAAGAGCTGAGAGAGGGATTTCAGAGTTTGGACAAAGCCAGACACAAGGAAAAGAAGAAAAAGTGAAAGACAAGCAAAGGAAAAGGCAGGGAAACAAGGAATGACATGACCAAAGCAACACATGGAAGCATAAAGCAAGAACATACCCAGGCTCTGGGTGTATTTTTGTTGTTGTTAGTAAGATCTATTTGCTCTGTTGGTCTGTTTTATAAAACAGGCTCTGATGACGACGCACGCCGATGCCGGGTTGGTGCCCGAGCGATGCGCGACTGCCAGGTCCTCAGCGTGGAAACATTTCCACACTTCTCCCACAGGAAACAGGGAAGGAGACCAAATCCATTGAAGACCAACAGGTACCAGTTAAAACCACCCATAACAGTTTTCTAGTCTGATTAAACTTCAACAGCCAAGGAAACATCACCTCTGCGTTCATCCTGACACAACTACAACCACCAGAGCATCGCAAGCGGCCAAAAAAGTTTGAGGATGGACTCCATCGGTGCTAAGGCCACTTTTTAAATTAGCAAGTTGGGGTGAACTCACACTTCCAGGTACATTTCTTCCACCAGAAGTTTGCCTCCCAAAATCAGCAAAGGCTGGCGTGAAGTCTGGTCCTCGAGGCAGGATTCGAGGGTCCAGCGTTCTCAGCGGCAGCTTCGGCTGATTGACCTGCATCGAGGGAGAACCAACAAACCACATCTGATCAGTGGGAGCTGGAGCCACCACAGTCCAGGCAAGGCTACAGACAGCCTCTGCTACACCCCAACAGTCAAATTTAATATCCAAATCAATGCTTTTCAAAAAGTCTGTGAGTTTTATACACCCACACTTCCACCCAAAATCAAGTATTTAACTTCCACAGGTGAGTGTTGAGGAAACCTTGGAGCTCAGAAACATTTCAAGGCTGAACATGACTTATGGAGGACAATGTCTTTAAACTGGAAGGGAGAAGATTTAGAGTAGACATTAGGAAGAAATTCTTCACACTGAGGGTGGGGAGGCCCTGGCCCAGGTTGCCCAGAGAAGCTGTGGCTGCCCCATCCCTGGAGGTGTTCAAGGCCAGGTTGGATGGGGCTTGGAGCCCCCTGATCCAGTGGGAGGTGTCCCTGCCCATGGCAGGGGGATGGAACTGGATGGGCTTTGAGGACTCTTCCAACACAAACCATTCCATGATAAAATTAGTGACACAGACCCGTCTCCTGCACAACGGATGTGACAGTCTTGGTTCAGGACCACAAAACAGCCACATTCCCTAAAACATGTGCCTTGTGATCTCAAGACAGATGGCTGACGAGCAAAGGAAGCTCCAAATCAGACAGAGCAGGGCGAAGCAATCACAGAAAACCAGTGGGTGAATGAAATAGTTTTGGGAACAAAGCTGCATTTTACAATTTGCCTGGGTATGAAATTCTGAGTGGGAATGTTTCTGCTCACGAGGCTCAACCATCTCATGATCTGCGCTTGAATCTTACGAGCGATTCTGTAGCAGTTACATCAAAATTAATGAACTACACAGCTCTAACTGAGATACAATCATGGAATGGTTTGGGTTGGAAGAGTCCTCAAAGCCCACCCAGCTCCAACCCCCCTGCCAGGGCCAGGGACACCTCCCACTGGATCAGGGGGCTCCAAGCCCCATCCAACCTGGCCTTGAACACCTCCAGGGATGGGGCAGACACCACTGCTCTGGGAAACCTGGGCCAGGGCCTCCCCACCCTCATTGTGAAGAATTTTTTCCTGATGTCCAATCTAAATCTTCCCCCTTCCAATTTAAATCTGTTCCCCCTCATCCTGTCACTCCAGGCCCTGGGATAAAGTCCCTCCTTGCTTTCCTGTAGATGAGAGTGAGGTCCTGGTGTCAGCACTTCAAAAATAACAACTATTTCAATAAGTGCAGATGGACAGCAGAGAAATCCCATCTGTGATAAGGCTGGAGAGAAACCAGAAAACATCCTGAGCGTCAAATTTTTAAAGATCTTTTATTAGATCAGCTCATAAATAGTGACACATTTGTTTCAGGCCAAAAAAAGAGTTTGCCCAAAAGCCAGCCTGTGCTTTCTAACCATGGAACTGAGCTAAGGAAAGACACAGCCTCTCTGTTCAGTCTTGCTTTACTTGTATATGATTTTAAATTTTAATAACAACCCAGTATAACTCAATCCAGAGAGAGACCACTAAAATGCTTCAGTTTTTAAATAATCTGAGCACATTCATAGGCACCAACGCCTCTATCTGAAGAATTTTGTGATGTGACATCAACCAAATGGCCACAAGTTGCACCAGGGGAGGTTTACAGTGGATATCAGGAAAAAATTCTTTACTGACAGAGTGGTGAAACCCTGGCAGAGGCTCCCAGGGCAGTGGTGGAGTCTCCATCCCTGGAAGGTTCACAAACTGTGTGGACAGGGCACTTTGGGACAGGGTTTAGTAGATACTGGGGTGTTGGGTTGAGGGTTGGACTGGATGAGCTGAGAAGGCTTTTCCAACCTTAGTGTCATGGTTTAAACAACGAGTAGGTGTTGGTGTTGGGTCATAAGTTGGACTTGAGGATCTCAGAGGTCTTTTCCAACCTTGTGATACTGTGGGATAGTTCTCTGATTCTAAATATTTCCCCTACCTGACAAAATTCTGCATTGAGATGGTTAAGGAATAAAGCACATGTGAGGTATCTTTATTTATTAGAAAACCAGGACATACCTGTTTGATTGGCTCTCCTCTCACCTTGTCGAGAACCACATCACTTATGGGGGGCAGCCCCTCTGGCTTCTGGATACAGGCAGGCATGAACTGGAAATCCAGTAGGAATTCCCGGTCGTACTGCTTCTTCCCCTCCGGATCCAGGGGCTTCCACTGCTCTATAAGGACAAAAGGTGCCTGAGATTCATAGGTAACAAAACCCTCTGCTCTCCGAGATGTGTTTCTGGAAAATCCAAAGGGAAGAGATTCCTAAAGTTGCTTGGGAAATCTTAATTTTAATTCTGAAAGCTGCGAGGAGAGGAACCAAATCACAGTAAAGGAATATAAACAAGGGGGAGCACAGAGCCAACTCCAGCAGCAACCACACATGGAAACCAGCACTAATCCCAGTTTTTACCCACGTCATCGTGTTTATGACTTTCACTCTCTCACGTGATGTGACAAAACGAGGCCGATTCCCAGTTTCTGGGTGAAAATGCAGAAGTGAAAGCAGCTGGATTTGGGTAACACTGAGCAATAAATGTAGAGTTGAGGACAGGACAGCACTGCACACAACAAATGATCCTTTGAAAACGTGAAAACACCAAGTCCTCACCAACACCTGCTGGAGAGAGCGGTGGGAACCGAAAGAACACATGGGCCATGCTCTAAAAACAACTTTGCACCCATTTCCAGAGGGCTTTCTGGGCAGGAGAACCACGGTGCAGAGGACTTGGCCTCATGCAAATCAAAATAGAAACCTGCAGCCACTTCAGGGCAAGGCAAATCAGCATCTGGGAGCCCAGAGACAGGGATGTCTTTGCCAGCCACACAGTTTGTTTGAAGTCAGGTAACAAAACGTGGACTTGCTCAGCAGCTGGTCAGGTCCCTGTGTGGGCAGCACGTTTTTATCTGAAGGGGAACATCTGTATGAGCTTTTTATCTGAAGGAGAACATCTGTATGAGGTGCTGCCTTGGCATTCACTGATGCCAAGTGGCTGCTCTGCATTTATCCAGCTGTTCAGGTGCGCTGATGAGGTTTGGTATTTCTTAATTTCAGTCCCTGATTCCCAGTTTTAGGTCTCTGGGTTCTCACCATCCTCATCCCTGTAGAGGCCACAAACAGGAACCTATTTCAACGATGGGTTTTAAGAACTGCAAATGAAAATACACAAAAGTAATCACAATTTTTAGCTCTTTCTGCTGTTTTATTCCTACAGAGATTCGGGATAAGGGGCAGCTGCATCCTGGCCAGAATTCCCAGCTGTGCCACGCCACCCTCCATCTATCATGGAAAAATTCCAAGAGCAACAATAAACAATTAAGGTGTACAGTTTTTTTTTCTCCTGGAAGGATCTTAAAGAGATGTTTTAGCGTGAAAAGCAGCTGGGCAGCACCACAGACAGGCTTTCTGCATCCCAGCGAGGGGAGAGACTGGGATGGAACACCCAATCCCTCCCATTGTTGGCCAAAAGGCAGAAATCCCCCTTTTTAGAAAGAACAGAGCTGAAACGGAGGATTATTGCACCAAGTGGCCAGGTCTGCTGTGCAGCAAACAAACCCAACGTGTGTCCCTTTGCAAGGGATCAATCCAACACCTCCAGCTGAGCCAAAGGACATCCAGATCCAACCAGGATTGTTCTGAGTCCAGCGAGTGTTTCGGAGAGGCAGTTGATGAATTATGGATTAACTTCAAGATGTGCTTAATTACAGAGCTGGTAAACAGCCACCCCAGGTGTGTGGTAACCATCACGAGAACTTTCTGCTCTCTCCTAATGATCCAACAGCACTAAATTAATAAAAGAAAAGCAAGTTGGGTCTTTGTAAGCAAAGTGGCACAGAAATCACAGCTGCAGTGCCATCACTTAACAGTGGGGCTCCTCATCCAATCCCTTGTCCACCAGGCTCTCAAGGTCCTTCCTTATTTTGTTTTACACTCTTTAATTTCTGGGCTCCTGAGAAAATGAATTTATTTGAAAGGAGCTTCACCTAAGTACAAAATGGCTTAAAGACTGGTTGCAACTGAGAAGTCCAGTCTCAAGGTTTCTCTTAATGAGGTGAATTCATAAAGACTTGGGTCTACAAATGAAATAACTTAATAAATAACAAAACCACCCCTTAGGCAGCCTCTATCCAGTGGTACCAGCAATGAAATGACAGCATCCCATAAGCCCACACTTGAGCTTACTGGAAGAACTCACAGTTCAGCAGTGGAGCTGGATCCAAATCCCCACACCATATCTTTTCCTTTCCTTATTCTTTTAGAAACCTGAAGATTTACTGTTCAGACAGGAAATTAAATCTCTATAAACACACACACACTCATAGTTTGCACCCAATGAGAACTTCCAAATCTCTCCTTTAGAAGATGCTCCTGCTTAGATGGAATTTCTTGGATTGTTCTCAGCTGTGGATCACAAAGGAACCAATTCACCAAAAACCACTTGTGCAATAATTTCAAGGAATTGGGGATTTTCTCTTCCTTTCATTACCACCAGCAAGAGGAAAGTAATTTCTCCTCATGCTCCTCCAGAAGGTCTGTCTGAGCCAGTTGGTTAGTGCATCCTGGTGGAGGTGGGCACTGTGGAATGCTTCTTGCACCACTGCAAACCTCCCTCCTCCCACCTGAAGGACACACGGGCCGTGAGCAGCCCTTAAAGGAGAGAGATGGAAAACCAAGCGAGCACCTAAGAGTCTGAAATGGGATTTACCTGGTTTATACTGGTACATGGGCGCTTCGGCGGAGCTCTCGGTGGGGCCTGAGTTTGCATCGGTTCCTTCCCCCTCTGAAACGCTCTCGGCACCGTTCCGGACAGGTTCTGCTTCCTGCTCTCCGTTTTCTTCCACAGGTTTCACTTTGTCAAGCTCGGAGGGTTCTTTCTCCAGTTGAAGCCCATGGCTCATTGTCTCCTGTTCAGATTCAAGTACTTTGTCACCTGAAGGTTCCTCTTCTATTTTAGGCTGAAGCAGAGATGCAAACAGAGATTATGTTAGAAATTCCCTGCCACAACTCAGAGCACGTGGAAGGGCTCTTCGTTGATTCATACAGGGTTTCTGTAGGAATACAAATGCATCCTAAACAGAGACATGGAGATCTGGAACAACATCCAGATGATTTATCTCATTCCTGGTGATAACCCACTGATAATTCACAGCGCAACTGGAAAGCCTCAGCGCTGCCCATGGAATCCCTTCTGGGATGGGATGGAAGGAACTGCTGAGCCCTGTAGCATAACAGCCATGGCAATTCTAGCCTAGAAAGACAACCTGGCTTCTCCCCTCTCCCACAGCTCGACAGCTGCTTTAAAGGGAATGTTGTCCTTATTTTGGGGATCCTTCCTTTAAACATTCGCCGCTACCTGGAGCGGATCCCAGTAAAGGCCATGTGACACACAGCCACCACTTCAGCATCTCAGGAAAACACTTTTAAACACTTTTTTAACACCCTGGCTGTTAATTGCAGAGCTCTCCCAGGAGATGGATTTATTGGGGATTCAGACCAGGAAGGTGTTAGGAACGTGCTTCTCCTGGGAGGAATCCCAACACTTGTAACCATTCTGCAAAGGGAACACCTAATAGAAGGTGCTCCAGAAGAGGTTCTTGATCCTTCCGCCTCCCTACTCGAAGGCACCACATCCTAAAATGCTTTTTGCTGATTTTTGCAATGGAATATTCTGTAAAATTAGCCTTGGTGAAAATGCTGAATGGTGCTGGAGCCATGACTCCTGCAATAAACGACAAAGAAAACACACAGGGTGTGAACCCCCTGGTGCAGCCTCAGTGACTCCTCTAACCCCGATGCCCACGGGAAAGCTACAAGTGCTGTAGAAAAACCTGCCAAATGTCACCATCATGGGATTCAAACCCACTTTTATCTCATCCTCCACTGGAGGGACAGCAGTTCTTGAATGTTGGGAGCTGATAAATTAGGCCAGAATGAGGAAAACTAAAGAGTGTCTTTCAATAGACTAAAATACTGGGGAATATCACAGTTCTTCCCCAAAACTTTGTCCTGGATCCTTGTGAGACATCTAGGGAACAACATACCTAAAATACAGCCTCAAGAGAGCAACATCACCATTAAGCATGGATAAAACAAGACTGTGGTTCCCTCTTACCTCTGTTTCTGCCTCTGTCACCTCCTCAGCGGCTTGGGTCTGGTCTTTTGGTTTCTTCCACGTCTTTGGTGCAGTTACAGCTGTTTGGGCTGCAATATAAGTGCACATCTATTACAACACTCAATTATAGGGAGCAAATTTGCCTGTGGGTGATGCACTTTTCCTTTGTGCACTGGTTTTACGTACAGGGAAACAAAGCCATTGCAGCCCTGTGGAGGATTCAGCTCGATAGAACCCTTTTGGTTTCAACATGATAAGAACAAAATCGTTAGTGCGACATTAAAAGATGAAAATTGTGTTACAAATCGCTCACTGAAGCTTGAAATTGTCCTTGTGATAGCAAGGAGTTTATTACCTGATGTGGTTGGAGATGTCCCTGGGGTTTTGGACTGGATGACCTTCATGGCCCATTCCAACCAAACCCATTCTATGATTCCCAACATAAGCATCACACAGAGCAAAAGCAAACCTTCAGAAACTGCATTTTTGGAGTGACAGTTGTTCTCAATGCATTCTTCTCAAGAAATATTATAAGAATTATAATAAAATTATAATATTAACCATAAATCAAAACTATAAATAGGCCAAAATTTCCAATACCTCATCCGAAAGGACAACTCCTTCAATCTTGGAGCACTACTGGGTTTATATTTCAGTTTAAAAGCAGGTTAACGACTCCTCCATTCATGAATTCCCTGGGCCAACCGATTCAAAGAAAACACCATGTAAGAGTTCTAAAATCAGCAGTGATTTACTCCAATCACTTTTCTCCCCCCCTGAACCACACAATATATTAAGGAGACAAAAACATTAATCCAATATGCTCACAATTCATTGCAAGAACTACCAGCTTAAATTCTGATACCAGGCACTTGCACACATTTAACACGGAGCCTAAATAGCATTGATTTCATGACTGAAGTTCACTGCAAACAAATTTCCAGTTCCAACCTTTGTTTTTTAGCAGATACTGTGGAAAAACACGCAATGAACTTATTTTATCTCAATAAAATACAATTTTTTAAAAGAAAAGACTGTTACTAACAGCCTACGTGGGTCCTCTGGGCAAAGAGGAAGCTGCATTTGCGACGTTCCCACTGCCCTAAAAGATATGGATGAGCCAGCAAAGGTTAATAAAAAAAAAAAAAAGAGAAGTCTAATTCAATATTCAAACATCATCTTGGTCCTTCATAGAACTGGTGGTTTGTGGAGGAGATGGAAAAATCATCTGGATCTCCCAACTCCAAGTCCCCATCCATCCCAGCACCCGACGGAGAAGGTTTAAGGTTTGAGCCCAGGGCAGAGGCCGAGCAGCACCCCTGAAGTTCCTGGGGTTCAAAGGAGAGGAGAGAAACAGGCATAGATTGCAAAACAGCTTTGCCTTACACAACCAGGGATCCGTGCCAGCAGGAGTTCAGTGTGCCCTCACAAAAATACACCAGTTATTCCTCACTGTCCTGGGGCAAAACCGTGGCTCCACAGTTCCTTCCACCTCGACAACAGCTTAAAATTCAGTGAAAATGTAGTGCTTTTCAAAGCTGGTTTAAGACATCAGACCCTGCTGCCCTGATGAGATGCCTTCTTGTTTGGTGAGGCCACTTCCGCACTTTTGGGGGACTTCTTCAAGGAGGGGGTCACATCTGCACAGCAATGAGCTAAATATTATCACAGATGAGTCATTCAAGGAGTTAAATGGTGGTGAGAGACTGGTGGAAGTTGCCCAGAGAAGCTGTGGCTGCCCCATCCCTGGAGGTGTTCCAGACCAGGCTGGATGGGGCTCAGAGCCCCCTGATGCAGTGGGAGGTGTCCCTGCCCATGGCAGGGGGTGGGACTGGATGGGCCTCGAGGTCCCTTCCGATCCAAACCATTCCATGACTCCATGATAAACCCCAGAGTTTTTAATTTGACAGAATTTCACTCCACTCAAGGTCAAACTGTTTCATTTTTAAATGCCCAGAAATAAACTCCAAGCCATGGATTTGGGGTGGGGAAAGGTCTGGGGTTTCTCCTTCCTCAGCTGTCAAGATGTTGACTTTGTTGCTTCTCAACAAAACATTTCTTCACCTCTTTTTGGCAAAGAGAGATCCCGTTGAGCCTCCTGAACAAGACCAGCAGCTTTTGCCTTGTTTTAACTGTGCAGATCCTTTTCCTTCATTCCTTCAAGCCCTTGCTCAGGCCTGTAGTCCTGCAGCCTGGAACTCCTTCCTAACACCCAGCTGTGTCTCAGAGCTGTCTGGGGAACTCGGGGAATGCCACCAACATCTCCAGAGACAGGGCTCAGTTCTTCCCATCTTACACCAAGCAGACATCAGATTTTTACCATGGAGTTCTCCTTTCTGCTACAAGAATTGACTCAACAGGAGAATTTATGCAAATGTATGCTGAGAAAACTGAAGTGAGTGTTGGTGCCAACTCTCTCAACCTCAAAACCCGACCAGGACAACGGTGCTATCTGAAACTGGAATTCCAGCTGTGAGGCACTCCATGAGCTGTAAGGAACCAGAAATGGAATGTGTCGAGTTTGGCCCTTGGCAAGGGAGGTCTCCACATACTCCTGGTCTTTCTCTCAATCTTTCTGTCCCTCAAGTTCATAGAATCATAAAATCATAGAATTTTCTGGTTGGAAAAGACCTTTGAGATCATCGAGTCCAACTGCACCCATCCTCTGCCAAACCAGGTCCCTCAAAAACTCATCTCCCCATTTTTTAAACCCCTCCAGGGATGGTGACTCCACCCCCTCCCTGGGCAGCTGTGCCAGGGCCTGAGAACCCTTTCAGTAAAGGAATTCTTCCCAATGTCCAGTCTGAACCTCCCCTGGCACAACTCATGGCCATTTCCCCTTGTCCCATCCCCTGTCACTGGAGAGAAGAGATCAACACTGGCTCTGCCACAGCCTCCTTTCAGGCAGTTGTAGACAGGGATGAGGTCTCCCCTCAGCCTCCTCTTCTCCAGGCTGAACAACCCCAGGTCCCTCAGCCGTTCCTCGTAGGACTTGTTCTCCAGTTGTGCACACCAGTAATTGAATCCCTGCCCAAATGCAGGACTGGTTTTGCCAGCATTCACCTATTTCCAGAGCTTCTCCAACCACTTTGATGTGTTGGGTGGTAACTTCTTCCCACTGGAGAAGGGACACCAGCAGACCCAGTACTACTGCCTGGCCAACACTGTGAGCTCTTTGTTTATGGAAATAAGAGGTAACAGGAGTGGCACCACCAACCTACAAGGCTGGAAGGAATAACAAAAAGCTCATTTCCAGATGATCCCGGTCATCACTACTGGTGATGACATCACCACTGGAGACATCTGCTCAGCAGAACCTACACCACCTCAACTTGTCTCTCCAGCTACATCATCCTCTCCAGCAGAACATCCTGCAGGAGATGCCCACCCCAGCAAGCCCACAACCCATCAAGCGAGGCAGAGCAGGCAGCCCCCTCTCTGATGTGGGTGCCAATTGCCAAGCACAAATTAATACCAGCTCTTGTATTTTAATTTTTTTTAGCCAATGCACCACTAAAAACCAAAGAAAAGACTTCACCATCACCCTACAGCTCATGGGAAAGAAAATACATTCCAGTGGGCTATGGCAGTGAATCAAGAAAGAGGTGACACCTGATTTATGTTTTTGGCTCTCTGGCTTTGGGTGCTGGAGATATTGCTCCAAGATATTTCCAGCTACTGCCCTGAGTTGATTGTTACAGCTCAGAAACCCAGGGACTTGCAGTCAGTGGGGCTGCTTTATGTTGAAATATGGCTCATAAATTAACTCTGCAAGAACCAGCCCTTTGAATTCCATGTGTATGAAGCTCTCTTGGCTTCCCATGCTCCTAAGAGTTCTGCCTGGGACAGCCATCGACGACTTCTTTTCCTCTTTCCTTCTCCTAATGGCCACAACAGGAAGATTAAAGGCAGCATTCAGAGTGTTTCCTAAAGGCTTCCAGTCTCTGGTAGCACTGCTTTCTTTAGAAACTCCACTCCACCAACATCATTTTCCCTGTTCTGTTCCCCAAAAAGTGCTGGTCCCTCACTGCAGTCAGCAAAGCTACCAGAGAGAACCCAGGAACTGCCCATCGTTGATGACTCAACTGGAGAAATGGTTTTAGTAAGGGTCACAGGCTGAGCATCCAGTTCCTCTCTTGATAGTATCTATTTTGATTCCTTGCCATGAAGACAGAATCATGGAATGGTTTGGGTTGGGAGGGACCTTAAAGCCCCCCCAGCACTGCCCCACACCTCAGGAGCTGGATTAACATCTTCAGATAAACCCCCACACTTTGAGGCAGATCCTCTGTGTAAAGGACACTGAGGAACAAGTGCTGCAACGGTTAGATCAGTCCCAGAGGTCCTGGGGCTGAGCTGCCTCCCAGTCAAACCACATTGGCTGCCATCAAAGGGAATAAAGCTGTGTGATGTGTGGTCAAACTGCTCTGTGAGGACACACTTCCTCTGAGAACCCCAAAGAAATGTTCTTAGAAGTCACAGCGCTCTCGCTGACCACCACGTCTTTGAGAAGTTTCTCTTATCCCAGTTTCTGTTGTATCTCCAGAGACCATTAAAAAAAAGAAAGACTCCTGGTTTTTAGCCCAAGGAAAATACAACAACACAGCCCTTTCTCCTTGCTGCTGGAGTTCAGCATCAGTGCAACTGATGGAGGTGGGCAACTCCTCCTTCTGAATCAGCACAGCCACCTTCATATTACGTTAGTGCAATCTCTCTTCCCTGCTCCAAGGAAGAACTGCAAAACTATTGCTCAAAAAAAGGCTGGCAGAGAAATGCAACACAGTTTGACTTCATTAAAGAAAGGGTAAAGCACAAAAAAATGACTTAGAGAGTTTTGCTTTCCTTGAAGCACCGAGATCTTAACAGCAATCAGTGTTTTAAGTGATATTTTAGGTGACTTGAGAAATATTTGTTTCTCTGTTGCCAAAGCAAACACCCTGGTAACATGTGCTGTCTGGCCTAATGGCATTAGGGTATTAAAATTAATCTCCTGCATAATTAAAAGCCCAAAATGCTGTAAGTAGGGTTTTTTTTTTAATTCAAAGTACAGGACATTACAGAATGAGCAATCGTATTGCAAGCTGGAACCTGGCTGTGTAAAACCTTCTTTACACTGAGCCCCACTTCTCTACTTTATAATAAAATTAATTTGTCTTATGAAGTAGCTCAGATTCAAAGAACAACAAGGCCAGGCTGGATGGGGCTTTGAGCCCCCTGATCCAGTGAGAGGTGTCCCTCCTCACAGCAGGAGGCTGGAAGTGGATGGGCTTTAAGGTCCCTTCCAACCCAAACCATTCTATGATTCTACAAAGTCCCCAAGCAGCAAAATGACCCGAGTGAAATGAAAATAAAGATTAACAGGAAAAAAAAAAGCCCCCTGTAGCTGGTAGAGAGAAAGGATCTGTCTGATCTTCCCCAGATATTGGATTTTATTTAAGATCCAGCATATTGACCTTGCACAGCATTACATGAATATGGAACAAGGCCAATCTCAGCTTTTCATTTCATTTAATCCATAGCAGAGGGCAGCCCTGGATGCTGCTGAGGCCATCGCACGGCTATTGCTGGCTTAGGAGAGAAAGATAACCCCCCCCTATTTTAAATGTTACTTTAAAACAAATAAACCCCAAATCAAATCACAACCTACTGCTTCCCTGCAGGAAAGCTGGGGAGGGGCTGTGGATCAGGGAGTGCAGGGATAGGATGAGGGGGAAGAGTTTGAACTTGAAAAAAGGGAGATTGAGATGAGATCTTGAGCAGAAATGTTTTGCTGTGAGGGTGGGGAGGCCCTGGCCCAGGTTGCCCAGAGCAGTGGTGGCTGCCCCATCCCTGGAGGTGTTCAAGGTCAGGTTGGATGAGGCTTTGAGCCCCCTGATCCAGTGGGAGGTGGAACTGGATGGGCTTTGAGGCCCCTTCCAACCCAAACTGTTCTGTAATTCCATGGTTCTATGCTTCTTTTTTCTTTCTTGTCCCAAATTCACCACATTCAAAGGACCTACTGAAACAACCAACCTCAGCCTCGCAGCTCCAAAAGAACTCCAAAACAAGGTGTAAAAGATGAGATACATTTAAATGCTTTAAAACTGCTGGGCATGCATAATAGCCATTATTATACCCTCTCCAGCAGCTAAAGACAAGTCACTGGCTGACTGAACTTCTTTTCCACAGTTTCCTCTCCAGGAAAACCTGAAAAAAATAGTTCTCTGCAGAAAAGACAGGGAATTAGAAGATGGCAGCCTGGTATCCATCCATGAAACCCTGACCCAGCACTGGGATAGCACCCACACCAAAGGCAGATGAAAACACTTGGAGAAACAGCCTGGAATTTAAAAGGCAGCTACAGGCATTTCAGTTCTGAGTAACACATGAGAAGTTCTCAAGTCTCCCAGACTAAAGCTCCTTGTTCTTTAAATTTCAAGATCCTTGAAATGAGAGCAGCCAAGCCAAGTGAAGAGAAGGGGAATTGTGTTCACACGTTCCTTTTGCAGAGGAAAACCAGATGCATTGTTAATTAAGGCTGGGCAGACAGAGGTGTGCCCCACTCCAGGCTCCAGTTGATAGGTCTGGTTCATTTGCCCACATCTGGGAACACCAGGACACGAGTTTGGAGTTGGAACAAACCCCACCCCACTGCTTTCCAAAACGCGCTGGCTCAGGAAGTTCACCCAGAAGGCTTCAAAGCCTGAATGTTCATCTGACTCAGGCACAGGGGGATCAATCCAGAGCAACAGGTCCTCAGATGGACCAGTAACCTTGGAGAGAACAAGTGTAGTGGCCTTAGAACTCCCCAACTCCTGGCACTGGAGAGTGCTGCCCTGTATCATTGCGAAAGCAAAACCCTGGCAGGTGACACGGCCCCAGCCGACCCCTGGACGCACACCTGAAGTCAGTTACCTTTTTAATGAACAGTTATGAGGGGCTTTTTGCCACTGCAAGCAAAGATTAGCATTTCACAGTCACAACTACGGTCACACAACACGATCAGATTTGGTTTTGGCACACACAAACGGAAACACCCAACGGAAGAAGAACCTCCAAGAGCCCTTTCCTTCACCTTCTGGTTTACTACACACAACCAGGATGCCAAACGCTTACCTGGGGGAGACCTAAAGCCAGTGGAAAGAAAGAGTAGATATTCCCCTGCATCCCAAAAGGGTGAGCTCTGCTCAGTCTTGGTCTCTTACCTGGGACAGGACTCTTGCTCAAGTTTAAATTCTGAGCCTCCGTGCTCTCCTCCGGTTGCCCATCCGCTTCTGTCTCTTCCTTTTTTTCAGTATCCTTTACCTCTTCATTAAGAGTAGTTCTTGTGCTCTCCTCTCCTTCTAAATCTCCCTGAACAACAGGGAGGGCACTAGGAGATGGAAAAGGAGGTGGAGAAGGAGTTGTAGTGGTGACAGCAGCAGCATCATCGGAAACCGGAGGAGAAGGCGGCGGCGGGGTGGGAGGTGGGGTGGGAGGAGGAGAGGGAGCAGCGTGAGGAGCACTGGGAGGCGAAACGCTTTCCACTTCTGCTGGAGGTTCTTCTGGTGCCTCCAACTCAACAGTCAACGGCGCCGCCTCCGTCTGGGCTACGTCTACGACGCTCTCTGCAGCAGTTACTGTTTCACTAACCCCGTTCATCTCATTAATTAGATTAGTACTAGCAGTCACTGGAATATCACTAGATGCTACGCTACCGGGCTCCTGACACACCTCAGCATCAGCCTCTTCTGCTGGAGAAGGGTCTGATGTGTCCGTGCAGGGCGTGGTGTTACATATAGGCATTGCCTCCTCTTTTGGGGAAGCCAGTTCACATTTCTCCTCTGAGTCAGCTGGGAGTGGGGGTTGACTAGAAACGGCGACACCAGGAGCAGCAGGAACAACCGCGAGGGGAGCAGCCGGGGTCGGTGATGGAGCAAGAGGAAGTTCCGGTGGGGTTTCCACTGAGGTGGCCTCGGTTGTCTGGTCAGCTTGATCTTTTTTCTCCCCAGTAGGTTCTGGTCTGAGGACTGGAGAGGGAGGTTTTAATACTGGATCTGGTTTTGGCTTCTCCTCTGGGAAAGAAAGAAAAAAGCCAAGGTTACAAGCAGCAAGTCAAGTCCATTTTCCTTCACTGCATCTAAGCCACCTTAGTTCCTCTTGCCTGTCCTCTGCTCGCCACTCAAGAAGCTCTGAGGAAGATGCCAGAGGCACCTTGCATTTCAAGGAAAAGCCCAGGCAACCCATAGGAGGCAGATTTGGAAATGCAACCAGTGCTTGTGGGCAGTGCAGTGAACGGCCTTGATTTACAGAGAAGTCCTAAGACACAAACAGGGGAAGGAGTGGATTCTGCAGAAACCGCTGCTGAAAATAGAATTCTTCTTGACAGGCAGACAACAACATGCTTTAGCTTTATGCTAAATGCTTTAGCTGGGCTCTGCCTCAAAGGAGCCCAGGGTTATAACACCAAGACCCAAACTCATCTTCCAAAGCGCAGGCAAACAGGGACCCTGGGAGAGCATCAGTGCTTTCTGCCACCACTTTGTCAAAAGGGGAAACGACTCCACGACTGATGATGAGCTGTTCTTTCACACATACCACGTGCCATGCCATTACAAATCAGTGGTACGCTATTGTTTATCTTCCCACTTGGTATTTCTCAACTCTGTCGCCCATCGGACTAAAGGTCACAATCCCCCCATTTTTTTTGTTCCAAATTTAAGCAAAGATGCCTTTTCCCCAAAGACAGTGAAACCAAAAGGGGATTTATTTAAGCAGAGTTGCCACCAAAGAATAGCACTGTCACTTCTTGATGTTTGTGGGCAAAAACTATCAAGCAGGATAGGAAAAGCATGGCAAAATACGCACATGTACCAAACCAAAGCCCAAACTTTGCTGAGAAGTCCCTGTACTCATCCTGTGATTCACAACAGACTTTGTGGCACCATCCCTGCCATGACCATCATGCAGCTCCCAAAGACCTGCTACAGCTCTCTCTAACACACTTATTGCCTCTTCCTTTGAAGAGAGTAGGAGCCAAGATCTTTCAGGATCCTGGCTCTACCGGATCTCTCAGGATCTCTGCTACAACCTCTCCCACCTCTGATTTGATGACAAGACATAAACTGAAAGATTTTGCTTAGAAAAGCACCTCTGTGCTATATCTCTATTGGATGGATGAGATGGGTTCCACTCAAAGTCAATCTACAGAGAGCAGGGACTCAGTGGTCCAGTTCCAAGTCAGCGTTACGAGAGAGTCAGCTTTATCTGTTCTTGGGGAGGAAGCTCTGCTCTGCTCCACCAAAGCAAAATACCCCAAGGTCTTCCTGAGCACTGAAGGAACAGGGAACAGCTATGACACAAAAAAGTGATTCTGGAAAGGTGAGAGGCACAAACCTCACTGCTCAGATTAGGAAAGTGAAGGCCACAACCAACCCCAAATCATCAAAATTCAGGTAGACTTGGAGAGGTGGTGGCTTTGCTTGGTCTTTCCCAGCTGTGCTGGCTTTTCATCCAGGGCTTATGCAAGAGATGGGCTGAAGGTAAAGGGTTTTTGAAGGAGAATCCATCCCAAACTGCTCAGAGCATCAAGTCCCATCTTTAGGAAGAGCTGGAGCAATGAAGAACTTTGCTTCCAGCCACTGACAGCCCCAGAAGGGTTACAGTGAGGACCATGGCCAAAGCAGTAGTTCATCAACTTAACGAGGCACGCAGGGAGATGGCTTTGGATGAGGATGATAAATGAGGAAAAAAGATGGGAGAAAGTATCCCAACAGCTGATTCTGATTCTGAAGGCTCCGTGGAAGAAAAAGGACCCAGGAACTGGTGTAGAAAAGAAAATGCGTCACCTCCAATTTCTGGAACCTCCTTTGCAGAGAACTCATGGAGCATTCTTGACATTTACAGCTCTCTATAAACAACTGCCTGGATATTCTCTCCCTTGAGCCAAACAAAATTGCTCAAAAAGTAAAGCATTTGAAGTGTCTAGAAAGGCATTCCAAGAGATAAAAACCACAGTAAAAATACACAACCGCATTTCAAAAGTAGTGGTTTAAACACAGTGTCCTCAAACTGCACCTTATTTGGCCAACACATCGGTCACCAAGCCAGGCTGCGAGTGCAAAATTCAAGGGGAAAAGTAATTTGAGGAGGGAGATTTCAGAAGAATGATGAGCAGAGTTGGCTAATGAACAGGAAATCTTGACTTACCATCACAGATAAACAATCTCAAAGTCCTGGCATGGGAATATCCATCTCCGTCCTACAAGGACTTGCAGTGATAGGATGAGGGGGAACGGCTTTAAACTGGGAGGGGGAAGACTTAGATTGGACATTAGGAAGGAATTCTTCACAATGAGGATGGGGAGGCCCTGGCCCAGGCTGCCCAGGGAGGTTGCAGCAACCCAACTGCCCTGGAGGTGTTCAAGGCCAGGTTGGATGGGGCTTTGAGCCCCCTGATCCAGTGGGAGGTGTCCCTGCCCATGGCAGGGGGGTGGAACTGGATGGGCTTTGAGGTCCCTTCCAACCCAAACCATTCTATGATCCCTGCCAACTCCTACAGGAAGGGTCACGTGAAACAACACACAGTGGGGATGGGAAAGCACAAATCAAGGCAATTCATCCAAACTGAATCAGATCCCTCTTCCTAAATACGCTGATATCATTCCTCACATTATAATTAGAAAGTATTCACTGGAAGCGCTCGGCTGGAGCTCTTTTCCTCTCTCAGGAGGAAAGCTTGCTCCATCACCAGAGAGTCTGTGAAAGCTCCAAACCTTGCAGGATGACCTTTCATTCGAAACACTCGTTCCAACTCAGCAGGACAGGCGCCCGCTACCTCCTCCACGCAAAGAAGAGGAGAGGGAGCCAGGTTGCTGGGCGGTGGCAAAGCCTGCCCAGAGCACTGGATGGGGGAAGATTTTACTGGATACAGGAATTCGTTTCTGCTTCGTGGTGTTTATCTGAAAATAATTGCTGGGCTTGCTGCCATTTTTCCATCTTTTGTCCCCCTGCAAATGCTGGCGAGGCGCTGGCGCTGCCGGCGTCGCAGGCGGCTCTTGGAGCACACGTTCCTGAGTCATCGTGTCAGCAGAGGGGCTGAGAGTTGTCCAAACTTCAGGATCTGACATTAATCTATTTTCCACAAACCATGTTCTCTGTTCTCCATTGCAGGATTTGGAAAGAGGTTTAGAATAATAATAATAATAATAGTCAGAATGTCCAACTGAACCTGTGCAAGCTGAGTAAATGTGGGCAGCTCTGATTTCATGCGCAATTATACCCCTGTTACAGCTCCTGCACCAGCCTGGCCTCCAGCCAGGTTCCTGCATGCTTTGCCACCAGCTTGACCTGAATTCTCCAGCGTTCTCCTCGCCTCCTGCAGCCCAGCTGATCCCTGCACATTGGGGCACCCACAGGAACGACAGCCAACTGCAATTCCTACATTCCTCCAAATCATATCCAAATGCCCCTGTGAGGACAGGCTGAGAGAGTTGGGGTTGTCCAGCCTGGAGAAGAGAAGGCTGTGCGGAGACCTTAGAGCAGCCTCCCAGGGCTGAAAGGGGCTCCAGGAAAGCTGGGGAGGGGCTCTTGATCAGGGAGGGCAGGGATAGGGTGAGGGGGGATGGTTTTGAGTTGAAAGAGGGGAGATTGAGAAGAGATCTTAGGAAGAAATGTTTTGATGTGAGGGTGGGGAGGCCCTGGCCCAGGTTGCCCAGAGCAGTGGTGGCTGCCCCATCCCTGGAGGTGTTCCAGGCCAGGCTGGATGGGGCTCTGAGCCCCCTGATCCAGTGGGAGGTGTCCCTGTTCCAGTTGGAGCTGGATGGGCTTTGAGGTCCCTTCCAACCCAAACCATTCCATAATTCTGTGAAATAACACCACTTTTCATGATATTACAGCAGCAATTCCCACGCTCCTCCAAATCACATCCGAACTTCAAAGCCTGAAAAGCCAGAAGCTGCTTTAAAAGCAGCAATGTTTGTCTTTTAAAGGAAAAATGAGGGTATTAAATGCAACACAATCCCAAATTCAGCCTCGCTGATGACTTCAATGCAAAAATAACAGGGACTTGCAGATACTCAGAGGGAGAAACAACAGGGCCAGGGTTGAGGGCTCTGCTCCCACCCCCAGCCCCGCGAATGGGCCAAGTGCTGTGTGCAGTTATAAATAACTGCTGAACTATTGCTGAATATCACAAAATTAGAAGGAAAGCTTCAGAGCAAATTTCAACTGATGCAAACGAGCCCACGAGGTGAAGGGCATCAAGGGAGAATCCAGTCCAGAGGATGAACACGATGGAGGGTTCTTAAGGGAAGAACAACACCGGTTTTAATCAACACACGGTTAAGGAAACCACACAACCCTACCTACGACCACTCATTTTGGGACAAAAAACCCCAGCATCAGGCACAGAGTGAAAAATAACTTTGATTCCTGGAAATAAAAATAAATCAATGTTCCTGGTGTCCCAGCTTCCTTCACCTTGAACTCGTGCTGGCCTGTGGGTGACAGCACCCGTCGCTCTCCCCGCCCCGAGGCCGCGGCCCAGTGCCAATGGTGTTATTTCAGGGCTCGCTCTCTCTCTGCAGTGCTTATATAAATGTGCTCTTTAGCAACTTTTGGACTGGAACAAATGTTTGAAACTTTCTGGGATGGAAGGGAGATAAACACAGGAAAGCTCATCAGTGTTAAAGCCCAGTTCAAGCCCTGATTTATATTTAAACCAGCACAGTCAGACCTGTGTAACTAACTAAAGACCACTTACTTCCAGTTTACTCACAGTTGCCTATGAAGATTAAGTCAAAGAGAGAGAGAAAAGAGGGAGAAACTCCCCTGTCCTTCAAATACAAGTTTTCATACACAGGGCTGAAATCCTGTGATGTAAAGTGCTGGGTTTTATGGTTCAGCATCACCTTGCTCGAAAGGGCAGATGCAGTTTGGTGCCTGCATCACGACTGCCATTGGTTCACCTCCCCGTGCCACCACACACCTGGGCTCAGAGGTGTCCCCAGCAGTGAGTAGGACTCAGGCACGTTGGCAGAGCAAGGACATGGACAGGGAAGAGCAGCTGGGCCAGAGCTGAGCAGCAGTGAGGTGCAAGCACGGCCACTACGATGGATGTTAAACCCACGACTTCTTCAGGTGACAGAGACATCTAAGTTCTGCACAAAGACCTCGAAAAAGCCATTGTCCTGCTTCAGGTGGGAGATCATAGAATCACAGGATTGGAAGGGACCTTTAAGTTCATCCAGTTCCAACCCTCTGACACCTTCCAGCGGAGCAGGGTGCTCAAAAGATGGGACCAGATGATCTCCAGAAGGTCCCTTTTCAACCATTTCTAGACCCTGCAGCAGACTAGAGATGTGTGGAAGGGTTCTCACTGAGGAAAACCCAGAAGTCTGCACTATGGCTGTAAAAGAACAACATTTTCAGTAAATGTTAGAACTGGACACAGATGAGCTCCAGGGCCACTTCCTTCCACTTTCAAACAGCGACCGGTGCTGCCGTTTGCATCTGCGACTTCTGAAGCACCAGAGGCACCCTCTTGCCCTCTTCTTCTCCAGAGCTGCACTCCTCTGGGGCTTTGCTCTCCTCCAGCAAAAGCTTTGAAAAGAATCTCTGCAGGCTCAAGGTTTCCAGGATGCCCTCAGCAGTGAAAGATGGCACGTCCTGAAGTCCAGGTACCCAGCGCTCTGGGCACGCGGCGGTGTCAGCTCTGATCTCCAACACCGAGCTCGTTAGCGTGACGGCACTACACACATAATTAACCACAGGTCTGAATGGCTTTGAGGGGGCTATAAAATGTCAGTGTGGGAGTGGACTTGGCACCCTCCATCCTCCCTCCTGGGACACCCTTTCTTTAAACACTTTAAAACATCTCCTTTCCAATGCGTATTCTTAGGTATGAGAAGGAAATGTAATCACTAAGAAACTTTTTTCATCTACTGAAGTCAGCAATATTTTTTATGAGACATTTTGCACGTTAATGTTGCTTTTCCTAATTAAAATCTCCTGTGTCCTGTAGGAGCAGCTCTGGAGGAGCCATAGGATGCTCTGGTTTGAGTGCCATCACTATGGCCACTTGGCCAAATGATACAAAACCTCTCCGGCTCAGAGCATTTCACTGCCAACACACTTGTTTGTGAAGGACCCCACGTGGGCTGGGAGGAGGTTCACGCTTCCACATGCTCTGAAATAACGTTTAGGACATATAAGCTTGAATGCAATTCTTTTTAACCAGTTTCACATTGGCAAATTTCAATCAATTCCCTTAGCAACACATTGTTAAAATGTTCCACTGGAGGAAAAGAAGTCCCTCCCCTCCTATTTCTGCCGACTGCTTGTCTCCACGCCAAAAATATTCCAACTAAAACAAGAAAGCAGGGGGAAAAAATAAGACTAAAGCTAATCAGGGAGGAAATATCCATCAACAAACCTTGTTTCGGGGTGCTAGTCGCAGTGACAGGGGTGCTGGCAGCGGGATGGGTGTTCTCCACAGTCCCATAAACCACAGGGCTGTGCTCGGGGACCTGGCTGGGCAGCTGCTGGGATTTGAAGTACAAAAAAGGGTGATAATGAGCGTGCGAACATAAAAACTAGCAATATGGAGCACAAGGAAGCAAGTGGGGAGAGGAGAAGAGGGTGGGATAGAAAAGAAAAACAAAAGGGCAGGGAAAATAAAGAGAAAAGATACACAGGTTGGATAAATTCAAACAGTACATGGGAAAGGGAAGGAGGAAAAGGCAGTGGGAAAAGGGGAGAAAGAGACGATTACTGTTAACAATGAGAAAGAGACAGCAGAGCACAGTTAATAACACACTTCATTCTCCAGATACTTCTTCCAAGAACTGCAGGAATGTAGTCTGTGAAAAGTCAGGTAAACAACAAGAGGCTCCTGGACCTCTCTGCAATTTAAATTTGCTTTCTGGACTCAAATCCATCTCAGTCAATCAGTTAAATCAAACACCTTTGATATTTTTCTATTTATCTCTTCATACACGTATTTATAGATAGATAAGGTATGTGTATGTTTGGATAGTGTATATATGTATCTACATGTATTATAAACTACATATGTCTGTCTATACCTTATAGATGGAGTATTATCTTCTAATAATACTTGTTAGCACAGTGGGAAAATAATCTAGATCAGCTATACCTGTGTGGTTATGAGAAACAAACCATCCAGTGCCTTCCACAACCAGCCTTACAGATGGTACCTGTTGGGTAACCTGGGAATAAATCCAATCATGCATCAAGCTAAAACAGAGCAGGAGGAGCTGGATCCCAACCAACACAGACTGTGCTTGAGATTTTCCATATATAGAAACCAAACCTGCAAGAGCAGCAAAGTCCCAAGACAGAAAGAGCCATGGCCTGTTGAGGAGACCAAGTATTTTGATGATGTCCCCCACCATCAACGGGACAAACACCTCAGTTGTGTTCACAAAGGTTTGATAAAGACAAAAACATCTCTTGTATTTGATCTTGGAATTCAAGGGAGGCCCTGTGTAAGAGAAGTCACCAGGCCACAACTGCCCAAACGTCACGGTAAGCCACTTGTGTCAGAGGGATCAGAGATGGGGCAAGCCAGCTGTTTACACCAGCAAAATCCCTTCAAACCCACAGCAGGGACCATGCAAGGAAGAAAATGAGGAGAAATTCAAATGGAATACTCTAAAATGGAAAGGCAGGCAGGGTTTTGTGGGTGGCTGTAGCTACACGTCCCCACTGCCTTCTCAGAGGGATTTTTAGACAACCAAACTAAGGCAGAGTGGCCAAGACTTGGGTGTCCAATTCCTTCTTTCGGACAGGCTATCAGAAACTCATCCAAAGCTTCTTTCCCTAAAAAAAGAAACTCTCTGACAATCTGCTCCTCTCCCCAGGACTCTCTCATTTCCAGTTTTTTTCTGAACAGGGCAGGACAAAGAGTGAATTATGTTCAATGCACTATTTGTCACCATTTCAGGCAACAGGAAGGCAAAGGAAGACTGGGGAAAAATTCCTCTGGAAACACCAAAATAAAGAGCTAAGCGAGTGAGGTGAAGGGTTGAAATTCTATCTGGGATTGCTCCTCTTCCAGGAGATTGGTTGGACTGTGGATGAAGAACTACATCCCTACCGCCAGCCAAATCTGAAGGAAGCCAAAGAAAACACACTTCTACAAACCAGCAGGATTCAAGAACACTTCCCTCTCACCCTCTGTAGCTCATTAGTTCTATTTTATGAAAAATTTACGGATGAAACTGGAAGCGGACGGGCTTTAAGGTCCCTTCCAGCCCTAGGATTCTAAAATTTCAAACTTACTCTTATTCTAAAATGGCTTTTTTCTCAAACGTAGATTTTAGGACAGGGACTGGTCCACAGCAGTGGCCTCCAGGCACTTCCTTAGCAAGTTTCTCCCTCTATGCTTGTGTCATTTAAAGGATGAGATGACAGAGTCAGAAATGACCATCAATACAGAAGAAGTGTTACCGGAATCCAGCCTATGTCTGAAATATCCTTGGACTGGGAGCCACTTGAATGAGGTGATGCTTTGTCAAGGTCAGAGACTGCACGCTCACATCAGCCAGATGAAACCTCACCAAACCCCACGAGCAGAGTTTGATTCAAAGGGGTTATGGAACAAGACAAGAGCAACCACTGGTGCCTATTTCAGCGCAGCCCCGAATTGTGAGCATTTCTGTGGGCAGGTATTTTCATGTGAGGCTCATCCTGACTGGTCACACCTCTTATCAGCTGGGCAAAGGGAATACAAAAAGCCCCAGCATGTTTCAAGCAAAGTTACAGCTGAATATTTCAAGTTTACTGATATCAGACTGTTCAAAACCATCATCTACCACAACCGGAACTCAGCCGCCGAGTGTAGTTATCAAGGCATCATCTAATTCATCCAAGACACTACACTCACTCCAAAGACATGAATTAGAGATGCTGTTGGTACAATAATTTTGAATTTCCTGGCTTAAGTAGGCTTGAATTTTCAGTTATGCTACACTAATGAACTTTAGCTGGTGAGCTCTATTTCAGAGCTCTTCTGTGATTAACCAAAGTGGTTCCAAGTACCTAATCAAAACGAAGCCTGGATATTAAACAATGAAGTATTTGCATACCTTAGAGCAGATGATTGGACATTGCTGCTGTGCTCTGCATAGAAATTAGAGCTGATAAAAATTCATGCTCATTAACCTCCTCTTGAAAAACACTCATTTCGTCCTGTTTGACTTAATTATAGTATCTTAAAATAGATTTCAGAAAGCAGAAATGATCTGGGAAGTGCCTGGACTAGTGGCACCGTGCATAAACACAACCTGAAACCCTGGCTGTTTTCACCTCCTTCCCCAGTTCTAACAGGGAAAGTCATTCAGTGTGACCTAATGGGACAAAGACCTCACCAGCACTGCAATGAGTAGCTTCCCCTATGGAAAACCCTTGGAAAGAGGTTTGATTGATTCTATATGTAACCAGTTCTCTCCCATCCAGCTGTAGCTGCAAATCATCAGAGCCCTCTCTGGCAGTAAAACAGCTTTTTCCAGCCAAGCACTGCAGACCTTGTTGGAGAAACAGCTCCTTGTTGGGAGCTGCTCGAGCATGGAGACCAGGAGGAGAGAGGTGGTGGCCCAATGCACGTGGTGATGCCTTCAGGTGACAAAAGGATTCAGCTGAATCAGGGGAATGGCCAAAAGCTGTAACTATGCCACTGGTCTCAGCAGAAGGGAGAACTGCAGGTCAGGCTCTTATCTCAGTGACCCCAGTTACTGGCTCAGCTGTAACTCCAAGCTCCTGCTGCACTGCAATGGGTGTATCAAGGTGAGCCCAGGCTTTTGCCTCAGCACGGGACAGTCAGCAGAAAAACCACCCAGATGCAGAGGGGAAAGCAAGGCTGCAGCCCAGGAAAGGCCATTTTACCTAAAAGCTAGCAGAAACTTGTCTCTGACATCAACCAGGGACAAAGTCAGAAGAAGAAACTGTACCCCAGCCTCAGCCAGGCCCTGATCCAAACCCCACCCATCACTTGGAGAACCTTCCTGGTATTTATTCTCTTCTCATCAGGCCATCGAGTAGTGGACAACAATGTCCAATAAAACACAGCCACCTTCCAAGGCCTGTGCCAAACCACAGAGTTTCTTCTCCCATCCTTCAAAATCTTTGAGTTGAGCAGCCTGTGGCTGAGCACCACCTCTCCCAAAAGAGAGGGAGAACTAAGGTGATGTACGAAGCAAGCAGCAGAGCTGGGAAGAGGGCAGCAGCTGCCACACCTCCTCTCCAACCCCAGTGCTATGGGGAGATCAAGGAGGCATCACTGCTTCTTGCTGCAGGTGGGGAAGAGTTGGCCAGAGGAGAGAAGTCATCTTCTAATTAGATCATGCAGCCACTTTCAGCCTGTGGTGGACTTTGGTTCACGTCAGGACTGCTGCTCTGCAAGTCAGAGCGTGTTCTTTTGGCCCTGGGTCAAAAAGGACCCGAACAAACCTGGATTTCCAATCCCTTTGATTTCCAGACAATACATTTGGACTTCTCAGGTGAAGCAGGGACTTCAAAGGGGTCAGAAACTCAAAGATGCAGGACAAGGATTCTTAAAGATCTTTATGAGCTATGGCAAATGTCAGTTTGGGATATTTGAGCTTTTTCCTATGTTAGAAAAACACATTTTAAGGTTGAACCTGCAGAGACCAAATCTGGGAGCTCTGCGTTGACGTTCCTGAGCTACAGTCATTCTGGCTCCTCTACAACACCACCACTAAAGCAGAAAGACGTTAGCATGGAGAGTTGAGAATACATAATCAATCACACACATGATATGGACTTCTCTCAGGTGCACAAGACACTAAAATGGAAGCTCCACAAATAGATTATCTCCTCCTTCAACACTAGAAATCCTTACCAGCTCCAAAAACTGATACAAGGACAGGGATGGGGAACTTGTAGCAGCGTTGCAGCTCCGCATTTTACAAGCTACAGGCTGGTAAAAATGACCAAAGTTGGAGAAAACTAAAAAATCCTCGGAGAGTATTGACAATTCAGGACCATCCAGGTGTCTGAGGGGATCGGTGGTGTGGATGGAAGAGACAGGAATGGGCTCTAATGAACAGCAAAGCACAGCAGACATCGCGGGAGGAGGCTGCGCGGCCGCTTTGTTACCTGAGGTGGAGTTGGTGTGGAAGTGGGTCTCACGATGGGAGGAGTTGGGTTCCTGCTGCCCCCTCCAGACATGATTTCTTCTGTTATATCTTTGCCCCCCTGGTTTGGATCCCGGATTCGGATCTATGGCATTGAACAAAGAAATAATTCAAACAAGGTTTCCTGTTAAATGCTGGTTATGGGGTTTATGGAGAGGAAAGCACAGACAGAACAAACCACTTAGACTCGGTAGGAGGTGCTCTGGGTTGAGCTCTGCAGGAATGCTGGAATGTGGTTTGAACCAAACCACTCCAGAGAGGTCTAAACATGAGCACTCTGGTGCAGGACCCTGTAATCCAGAATATGGTCTCTACTTCTGGAAAACAAGTTTACTGCAATGTAGAAAACTCAGCAGACAGTTTAACTATGGAGCTAAGGTTGCCAGGCAGTGGAAAATGTAAAATAAAAACGAGGCCATGCCGTACCCTGATATGAAATTCAGTGACCCTGCTGCTAAGGGGTGAAAGCAAACCAGCTCTTTTTGCTTTCCTTTCTGTGTTGAGGACAGTCACACCAAGAAAACTGAGGCAATCAGACAAAAATACTGAGTGGAAGAAAGGGAAACTGCCAGAAGAGCAAACTAAGGCCCCGTGAAATACATCAGCGTAAGAAGGGTATGGAACTGTTGGAGCAGGTCCAGAGAAGGCCACGGAGATGATCCAAGGGCTGGAGTACCTCCTGTATGAGGACAGGCTGGGAGAGCTGGGGTTGTTCAGCCTGGAGAAGAGAAAGCTGTGGGGAGACCTTAGAGCAGCCTCCCAGGACTGAAAGGGGCTCCAGGAAAGCTGGGGAGGGGCTCTTGATCAGGGAGTGCAGGGAAAGGATAAGGGGAATGGTTTTCATCTGAAAGAGGGGAGATTGAGATGAGATCTTAGGGAGAAATGTTCTGTGATCCTACAATTTGTATGTTTGAGTCTCTGCACAGCCCCAAAACGGGAAGGAAAAATCTTTTCCAAACTAAACCACTTTGAGAAACCACTCGTTGGAATCCTCAGCTGACACCTGAGCCAATCCGCGTCGCTGAATTCAGGGAACAGTCAGGCTGTCTGAGTTAATTTAAACTGGAGTTTCTAATCTTCAATATAAGTATTGAAGATTTTCACAAGCCTGAAGACAGTGCTGTCACGTGTCTACCTCAAAAACAACATCTAAAGTCACTAACTGTGGAAGAGCTTGTGATTTATCAGCTTCAGCATCATGCGATGTCTTCTTGACTCTTTGGGTTACGAAGATAAATAAACATACGCATGGTACTCAGGATGTTGACAACACGAGGTCTCCTCTTGGTTTTGATGGAGTTTTTCTGCCAAAACATTTAATTAACCACAGCAATGAGGACTTCAGAGTTGGCACAAATTCCTGCCCTCTTCTCCTCCTCCTGACAAGCAGTCAATGGCATTAAAACACATGTTCCCTTGCCTGAGAGCTTGCAGTGCTTGAACACTCAACTAACGATGCATGGGGGTGTGCATACATCTATATAGTTAATTTTTCTTTAATTTCTTCAGTTCTTCAATCAGCAAACTGAAACAGCACACCCAGAGAATGCATCTCAGGCATTTAAAACCCCTTTTGCTTTTCGGCTTCAAAGAACTTATTTTTCCTTGGCGTCAAACTGCCTGAACTGCAACTGTTTCTGAACATCTTTGCATTTCAAATGGCATCAAGGATTGGCCACGTCGTGTTTTGGCTGCTGAAAAGAGGTTCCTCAGGACTGAAGAGGATGGTGAAGAGGTGGCAAATGAGTTGCATCACCCTTTGCTGACAGCAGCTACACAAAGCCCTTCCTTGCAAGCCCAGCTAACGCATCGTTCAGCTCTTCCAATCTCCCAAATCCTCATCTCAGATCAGCTTCAAAAATCAAAGGATGCAAATATTCTGCATTTTGAGACATGTAACAAGTCCCACATTTTTTTCATCCAGGAAACAGTGGGAGTTTCCAGGGAGTGCAGGGATAGGATGAGGGAGAAGGGTTTTGAGCTGACATAGGGGAGATTGAGATAAGATCTTAAGGAGAAATGTTTTGCTGTGAGGGTGGGGAGGCCCTGGCCCAGGTTGCCCAGAGAAGCTGTGGCTGCCCCATCCCTGGAGGTGTTCAAAGGCCAGGTTGGATGGGGCTTGGAGCCCCCTGATCCAGTGGGAGGTGTCCCTGCCCATGGCAGGGGTTGGAACTGGATGGGCTTTGAGGTCCTTTCCAACAGAAACCATTCCATAATTCTAAACAGTTTTTTCAATGTTTTGAAACCACTCTAACACACAAGTGAGGTGAAGTAATTTCCTCTTCAATTATTTAGAAATGATTCATCCACAGGTTCTTAACTTTTTGTGTTTAAAGGATACATTGGATACATTCTCCACTTATTCCCCACCATCGTCCACCCGCAAGCAGGTTTGAATCCCATTAATTGGACTCTCTCCAATTCTCACCAGTGAACCAGGAAGAGAGAAAATGTGGTCTCCAAACCTCTACCCACTTTCAAAACGTTGTGTGTTCAGGTTCTTTCAAGTCAACAACTTGCTGTTCTTTCACTTTTTCCAGTGCATAATATGGAACAGTTTCTCTTTTGCCAATTGGAACCAATTCCCAAGGCTCCCAAAGTGACTGGAGTTTGTTCTTTTCCACGGGGCTCTTTTGTAGAACTCAGCGCCGGCAGCTGAGGATCCCAGCCTTGGGAAGATGAGGTCGCTTTCATTTATGTTTGTTACAAACATGGCAAAACCATTTTCCTTTTTGACTGGCTGAGATGTCACAAACTCAGAGCAGAAAGACCCCATAGGAAATAGAAAACAAGCCAAATATTGCACCATTGTGCAATGTTTAATTACACTTAAGTGCAAAAGGTGAGACTTAAGCTTAAAACTCATCTTTATCTTCACCAAGAAGCTACAATCAGCACTAATTTCCTTCTGCCTTACAACCAGGACAATTCCCAGGAGGAATGAACTGGTTAATGAGGATCACTTACCGTCTTTTTCTCTCTCTTAGCTGGTGGAGGCTGCTGCTGCTGTGTAGGCACTATGATGGGTGCTGACTGGTACACGGGCTGGCTTGGGTAGAAAGGTGTTCCTGGGAAAGCACAAGGAAGACACAAACAAGAGGAACAAATTAATTCCATCTGTTCATGAAAGAAAACAAAGCACCAGACGTAAAAACAGCCACTCCTCACTCTCTTCCAAGACCAGAACTTCTAACACCCACCAGACCACTTGTCTGGTTTGTTCTCCCCCACTTCCACCAAACCAGAAGCTGCTACCCCACAAAGGCAAGCAACGAAGTCACTGCTTCATTTTTTTACCTCCTTGAACAGGAAAACCCATCACACATCCCCATTTCTGAGAGGCTGTTGAAACCACCAAGCCATGAAAAGAAAAGTGGCCCATCCTTGGCCTCCTCTAGAGGAGGCAGGTTTGCTCTTGGGTTTTTTCCTCCCCTTTATAAAGAGATTCAGTCAAACCACAACAAAGAATTTGCAAGGTCAACTGCAACCTATTCTGAAGCGTAGCCAGAAAATTTAATTACAAGCGATGTTCTTCTCACGCTGCAATACAAAAAAAAGCCATGGCCATGGTTATTATTGCAAAATTACACTGCCTTGTTGATTACATTTATAATATCAAATTCATTATGCTCTTCTTTATGGAGTAAGACTGGCTCCAAATGACTGAGGGCTTTAAAAACCTGCCAGACATGAATGCAGGTGGCACAGCAGAGCTGTTGTCCGTCTTCAGATCAGGTATGGGGTGAACTTGTGAGATGATGCTGTGTTTTCTTCCTTCTAAGCATGGATGCCAGAGTGAATGCCTGCTTGTACCTGAAGTAATCTGACTTATTTTTCCATGGAATTAACCTTGAAATGGCAATGAAACTTGTGTTGTGTGCCTGTAATCAAAATGGGAGGTTACTGCTATCTCAAGCAAAGGGTGAAATCCAAGAAGGCAAACGAAGCCCAGAACAATGTGATTTGCAGCTTCAAAGGACGCATTCCTCAAGCTGAGAACTGGAAAGGAAAAGCTTGGAGCAGGGTCCTTGCTCAAGAACTTGTCTCTGCTGAAAGTTTGGGCGGGGAGTTGGAAGGAGCTAAAAGCTCAGCCCATTGTGTTCCTTCCTGGATGCTGCAATCAAGGTGGTCTGAGTGGCTCAATAAACTCTTCATTTTGAACTTCATGGCAGGCAGCACAACTTCAGGTCTGGGCTCAGGGCACTGTCATCTCCACCAGCATCTCCATGGCGTGGGAAGTGAGAACCCTCCTGCCTCTTTCCTTAAAAACAGTGATAAAGCCTCAAACTCTTCCAACTAATGCTTTAGGTGAACTGGGCAGGGGTACAACGGGAGTTTGGAGAACACAGGAGAACAGGAGCAAGCCTGGGAGCCCTGCAATCTGTTCATGATCTTGATTTCTCATTCCCTAGAAACCAGATACAATCAGATTGCCTGTAACGTGACTCCTGCAGGGAGGGAGCTACAGCCCAGCTTGAGGAAGGGCTCTTCCTTTATGAAAAATACTTTAAAAAAAGCAAAACCCTAAAAGCATTTTTTGGTGCAACACTCTTTGCTCTGCACCCTGCCTTGTGACCCCTTCCAGACCAGCAGCACCCAAGTCAAGCACTGGAAGAGGCCACCCAGGGAGGGTGGTGAAGTCCTCATCCCTGGAGGTGTTTAAAACATGAGCAGATGTCGTGCCTGGGGACGTGGTCTGGTGGTGGACTTAGCAGGGCTGGATCCATGGCTGGACTCCATGATCCTAACGGTCTTTTTCAACCAAAACCATCCTATGATTTCAAGTTTTATTCTTCCTCCTTTCCACTCGATCTTTGCAGCATGGGAACGGTGAATCAAACCACATGGCTTGTTCTTTTCCCTCACTAAACGGCGAACAGGGAACAGTGGGATAAGAAATGTTAACTGCTTTGTTGCTGTGAACGTACTCAGGGCACAGCTCGACGGAAACCAGGCTGCCAGATGTATTCACAATACCTTCATAAATAATAACAATCGAGCAGGGAGTAACAAACAGCCCCTATTCTTGTTCACATGTGGTTATGGGGAGTGAGCTGTAGCCTTCCCTTAAGCGCTCGCACAAACAATTCTCTGTTATTGGGAATTTTTCAGGAGTGAATAATAAGAGCTGCGACACAACCAAACTGAGGAGCTATTTGAAGTTCAAACGAACGTTAATCCATTTCACTGTTACGAATCTTCAGCTTGCCAACAGAAAAATACACCCAGAAAATACTTGTTAAGGAAACTCTGAGCAGAACTTACCGTAGGCATTGGGGAATTCTCCAGGACCTGGGCCTGGATAAAAGGGTCCCGGTCCTGGCGGCTGAACGGGATACTGCTGCGGGGGCCCGACGTACAGAGGGCCACTGTGACGATACTGGGAGGGAAAACAATCACCATCAGCTTAGAAAGAGCTGGCAACTTCATGTTGTTCCATACAGAAACTGTAATTGAGGCCCCCAAATCAGTAAGGATCTCATTATCAAACTGATTAATTACAGATTGAGAAATGCTGCTGTCGGAGAGGCAAGCTGTCCTCTAAAGACAAGGCAGGGAGGAGATGGGAGCTGGAGCAGAAACCAGTTGTTCCTGGTTTCAATAGTATTGTGTTTTTATAAGTAATTGTGGAGCTATTAAGTCAATCTAGATACATTTATAGCACTAAAGACTTTCCAAGAGCTCAGTCTCCCACTGTTTTTGAGGGGACCTCAAAAACTTGAAAGGTAATTTATTCTTCCTGCCTCCATGCTCAGAAGAACTTCACAGAGAAGAAGGGCAGAGGCTCACTATGCAACTACCGGCTTCATTTCACCCTGCTCTGACTTCACAGCAGGTCTTGAGAAAATGCAGATGGAGCAAAGGTTGGCTTTGCAGTCCCTTGGGTGCCCGGGCAGGGTGTTTTACCTGTGGTATACAGTACTGGGGGCCCTGTGGCATCGGGTAGGGCATCGGCAGGTGGTTCACCATCATGATGTGTTGGTTGGTTTGATAGACCGCAGTCGGCGTCTGCGCACCAGGACGGATGGAAGGGCTGCTGTTCTGGATGGTGGCTCTTGGAGGCTGGATCTGAGGCCTCTGAAAAAACTAGGGCAGAGAAGGGAGAGAGGAAGGAGAGACCGGTCAGACCCTCCAGGAAAGAATTTGGAAGGTCATTACGAGATTATAGTGCTACTTCCAAAGGGTTGCCACGCATTCGGAAAGCTGCAGGACAATTTCTGTTCATCATCATTCAGCTTTTTACTTTACAAGGTAGAAAAAGGCAAGAAATTTTAAGCTCTGATCATTATTAGCTTGTATCTACTGAATTATCCAGCTCATCTTTCAGAGTGAGCATTAGTAAAATGGTTTTTGTCAAATATATTTGTTATAAGGTGGGTTGGCTACAAAAAAAGCCACCTTCATAAATACATGAGGGAAATCAAAGGTTCCAGTGTACCTCTGGAACAGCTCAAAAGCCAGATTTTCACCCAGGCCAGAGGCACCTCATGCCTAAACCACAACCTGAGCGGGGTGACTTGGCTTGCCCTCTGTTTTCAGAAAGGTGGCAACCTCTTCCAGGGTGGCACCAAACTCTTCTACCCCGTCCGCATGAAGTGATGCCCCACGCAGATGGACCGGGTCCAGGAAACCAAGCATCCCAGCGGTACGCGCTCCGTTCTCAGCCCTTACGCGCTGGGAAAGGCATCAGCATCCAAGGGATGGAGCACTGGATGGCACTGGAAGCCCTCGCTCTGGAGTCTTTGCAATCTTGGAACTCAGTTGGTAAGATATGCATCAGACATCAACGCATTCACTAACGGAGTGATGAGACGAGTGAGAGAGACACTTATGCCATGCAGAACCAGGAGTTAAAATTACCTGTATGGGTCTGAATCCTCCCTTCAATAACGAAGCAAGAAAGCAGCAGGAAACAGAAAGAAAGCCAATGGAACAGCTTACAGATCAGTAGGAAGGAATAGGATATAACATGCACCCTAATTGCACACAATTCCATCCACCTTTCTAGCCTGCTTTGACTCATCTCGTACAGAAACAGCAAGAAAAAGGCACTGAACTGGTCCCAAGGACTCTTCTACCAGAATCCCAAGACGGGGTCAGAAACTCATCTGGAGAAGTTTTATATGGAATAAAAAAGTTAAAAACAAAAAGAAAAACCCCCAAGCCACGATTAACTGCAGGAAATTGGATACTACAGAGAGACTTTGTGCTTACTCTGTCCCTAAAAGAATAAACTTTCCCTTTCTGGTCCCTTTCAGTGATACAGAGATACAGCAGAAACTCCTGCTCAAGTCATGGGTTTGGTCTCCACTTCCCCACCAAGACGGGAAGGATGAGAAGTGCCACATGTTTAACTGTTAAGCAAAAACCTAATAATAATTAGGTGATTGTACATCACATCTGAGGCTGCTGAGTGATGAGTGCATCGATGCAAACGGTCTGTGAGGAACTACTTTGTAAGCAGAGAGAAGAACAGAGAGTGGCAAGCACTGAGGAATGAAATGATGAACTGGGCTTATCTGCCTCATCATTTGGAGAATGGAGTGGGGCGAAGGATGCTGTGATGCCTCTTCACGTGACACGATGATGGACTCAAACTGGTCATTCTGGTGAAGATTTTGACACCTGAGCTGTTCCCATTCCAACAGATTTGCCTATGAAAGCCATGGATGATGACTCCCCACATCAGAAAACCAGTAAGAGAAGTGAAACACTCTACATTCCACCCCGTGGATGTGGATGAAGAATTGTCACTGGCACATTGTGCAGCGTGACCCGAGTCAGGAGAAGGTGACTGTTTGGGGAGACAGGGCTGGCCGTGAGGGTGCAGGAAGACAACCAGCAGAGAAGGGCACTGTGATGCTCCTGAGCCAATAAAAACTGTGTGGCTGTCTGGATGCAGGGAACTACACGAGTCATGCATTAAACAAGGGCACACGGTGAATTTATGATGAGAATAACTCAAGTTCATCATTTTTCAACAGCCAAAGCCCTTTCTTCTTCCTCTGCAAACTGCTGATAATGACCATTTCTAACCTGCTTGCAGGTTACAGCAGAAGCATCCCCAGAGTGTGTGTGGGGGTCAACTGCCACCATGATTCCATATTTATGCAGATGGAAAATAGGCTGGAAGTTGAAGCCAGACGTGCCTCTCTACAGACAGGAACCACATCCATGGGGCAGCATGGAAGAGCCTTCACCACAGGACAGAGTCCTCTGCTGGTGGGACTAGCAGGAGTGACCCCTGCTCCACAAGTAACATCCCTGAAACCCTGCTGTAACATCCCTGAAACCACTCAGGGAAATTTTACAGTGTGGAAACTTCTGGATTATGGACAGCTTCCCATTTCTTCCCCTGGTGCCTAAGAAACTCCACAGTGGCTAAGAAACACCATTCAGCTCCCTTTCCTGTCATGGCAGAAGGAAGGAAAGCATATGCTGTGCACCAAAATGGGTCATGTGTTACACCAGCTGCTCCTCCACCAAGCATTAAACACCACCATGGTCATGTTAAGCTCTTCTACAGCAGGAGGACCTCCAGCTTAGAAGACCCAGCCTCTCAAAACCACTCTGGACAGCCCACACCACTGCAGAGGTAGCTCAGACCCAGAGAGGGAGGAAAAAGGAGGAGGATTTCATTACTAGTAGGAAGATGGATGCAGTGACAAGAAAAGCAGATCTGTTATTCCAAGCAATAAGACCATGAGAAGCTTTTGGAAGTGCCAAGCTCTCCTGCAAAGTTATGGCTGCCCCATCCCTGGAGGTGTTCAAGGCCAGGCTGGATGAGGTCTTGAGCAGCCTGGTCTAGTGGGAGGTGTCCCTGCCCTGTCAGGGGGTTGGAACTGGATGACCTTTTAGGTCTCTTCCAACCCAAACCATTCCATGACTCCGTGAAAGTCTGATTCATTTTTAGCCATTCACCTTCTGTAGGCAAACCTGATGGAAAGCTGGTACCATCAGAGCCCTGTGTGCATGATTTGTGTGGGTTTCACTCTGCAAAACCAGTATCCCCTGGCTGGCAGATTCCATCCTTCCTCTCTCCTTGCTCCTGTCTCCTCAAAGCTAAGGTAGCAACATTCAGTCTTAGAAAAGTTTCAATATTCTGACTTGATTTGCTAAAAAATTCATCTGGCAAGGTCAAACAGACATCTGCACAGACAGCATTTCCAATGATGCCCCATGGGAGAACACCAGGAGATTAAAATCCAAGATATTTTGTCTCTCTTTCTTCCAGTGTGTGCAGGATTTGGAGCAGAGCGCGTACAGGACCCACTCAGACCCAGAATGAAGGCGCCCTGGGCCACAGGAAGGTGTTACATCCACCCTTCCTTGGCTGCTTCCTTCAGGAATGAAGCTCTGCTGTGCCCAACGATGGTCGAGTCAGCGGGAAACACGCTGCACAGTCGTTCAGCAACCAGTGAGGACCTGAGCCATGGTCCTCAAATTCCTGTCCCACCCTTGATCAGTTCATTTCTTCTAAGAAAGGGTTTCTTCGAACATCTTGGAGCTGTTACTACTGGGCAATCGGGTCTTTTAACTTCTCCTTCCAGGGTCCTTCCTCCAATATAATTACAGAGCACAACCAAACCCTCTCAGACACTTTAATGTGCTCTCCTCAGCTGGGCAGCCCTTCACCCACCAGCTCCAGGGAGGCTTTCTGGAAAACACCAAGGCAGAACTGTGCCCACGCTCCAGATAGGATTTCCCCAGTACCTCCCAGCACAGAGGTATCAACTCCCTGTCTCAACTGGAAATCACTTTTGTGGTTTATCTAAACACTGCATTTCCCAGGTTTTTTCAGCTGATGAGCTCCCACCTGATGGAATAAAACCCCTCCTTGGCATTGAATATAAGGGCTCACACCTTGTGATGCTGGATTCCACTTGACTTCCATCACACCAGTCCTCCTCACACAGCATCCTGCATCCCTGCACTAACTGCATCCCCCAGCTCTGTACTCATTAAGCTTGCTGCAGACACTCACCTGCTAATTGTGCCACAGTAATTAACACTAATATCAAGGAAATCCACTGCTAAGCTCCTGCCATTTCCTTCTCAGTCACTCTCTCTATACACACGCCCTGAGAGCCCTTTATTATTATCTTCTCCTGCTTCATTTTCTTCCCACACGACCCCATGTCAAAAGTCTGTTGAAGGCCAACCAGATAAGAGGCTGTCATCTAGAAAAATCAATGACCAAAGAGAGCACCAGCCTCCTCCTGACAAGTCACCACTGCATTTTAATTGATTTTCTATTTACTCTCTATTTTCAAGCCATCACTTCCAGTGAAATGTCTATAACACGCTCCCTCCCGACCCTAAAAGCTTCACTGAAATATAAAATTGCCCTAAGAGGACTGCAAACAAATCCACACCAAGCTCAGCCCATCAAACCCAACGTGTTCTGACACCTGTCTACTTTTTTCCAGGCTGGCAGTTGTGCTGGGTCCACAAAGCCCTGCAGAAGGATGCACAGAAAGGAAGCAAAAGGCAAGTTCAACAAGTTGGCATCAGCACTATCAAACCAAATCGCAAACCTCTCCACCTCAGTCAAGCTTCTCCACCTCAGTCAAGCTTCTCCACCTCAGTCAAGCTTCTCCACCTCAGTCAAGCTTCTCCACCTCAGTCAAGCTTCTCCACAGCCCTGTTATTAATTTTTAGTCTTTGTGGTCCCACCGAGAAGGCTGCTGGGATAACCTGACTCTGACCTGGACGAGGAACCAGGAACAGCAGAAACCACCTCCATCTGTAGATGACACTTGGCACCTGGTTGTATTCAATCTTTCCAATTTCAGCCCAGGCACTGGGGTTCAGCTGAGGAGCTGCAGCCTTGAGACTTAAAGATCTGCAGCCAGAAGCAGCAGAAAGTCCTCAGGTTTTCACCTTGCTTCCTCAGTGCCCACCAGCAACCTAGGGCAGCCCTTTGGGCACAGCACAAGCCCTGGTTTCCCACCCTGCCTCATCACTAAATGATAAAACAGGGAGGAAAAGCAACTTTTTGTGTCAACCATGGTATTTAAAACTGGCAGCTTCCTCACATGTCCATGGATGAGGACAGAGGAGTGATCATGGCAGCCTCTTCTGATTGCTTTCTGACCAGGGATACTCCCATAAACTACAAAACAGGTAGTTTTGAGCCAGCTCAGGGAGTAAATTCCAGCTTCTTCCTTATCACGAGGCTTTTTAACAACAGCACATGACAAATGGCTTTAAACTGGAAGGGGGGAAAGACTTAGATTACACATCAGGAAGAAATTCTTCACAATGAGGGTGGGGAGGCCCTGGCCCAGGTTGCCCAGAGAAGCTGTGGCTGCCCCATCCCTGGAGGTGTTCAAGGCCAGGTTGGATGGGGCTTGGAGCCCCTGATCCAGTGGGAGGTGTCCCTGCCCATGGCAGGGGGTTGGAACTGGATGGGCTTTGAGGTCCCTTCCAACCCAAACCATTCCATGATTCTATTAAACCCAGCTCTCTGTTGTGGAAGCCAAACTCAAATGAACTTGAGTCACCCCAAGCTAAAACTGGAATCACAACTGCAACCACAAACGAAATCAGTCTGTGTAACCAGTGAGCTATCTCAAATACAAGTCAGAAAGGGAACTATGACATTTCAGATCATACTTATTTCTGTTTTCAATTACACCAGCCTCTTCTGAGCACCCATTTGAAAATAAACCTGAAGTCACTGCTTAAATTAAAGGTTATTCTACATTTCAGACTTCCTCTTAGAAGAAAGCTGCTATTTTCAGCAGTGTTTCAGGAGGATCAGGAGCAACAAACTCAAGAGCCTTGCTTAGAAAGGAAAAAAGGGATGCTCTGTGCACAAAGTGGGAAATAGAGCAGCCAGCCCAGGCAGGGCAGAGGTTCAGTCTGCTACGGCACTTCGAGAGAAACACAAGTTGATGGAGTATTTAAAAACAGTGCCACAAAACTCCTCGTAGGGTTTTACTTCCTCCTATAGAATGAGAGTTTTCAGGTGCCATGCTACTGGTATCATGGATTATTGACACACAATTGGAACCTCTGCAGCTGTTTTCATTTACCTTCAGCCACAATTCTTACAGCATCCTAAATCCCATTCTACCATTTCCTCTTACACAGAGTTTGATCTCACTTTCCACAGCACCAACCAGCTATCGACCAACAGAGTTATTCCCAAACCCTGCTTATAAAGCTAATTTGAATACTTTAAAGATCTAATAATTACAGGAAACAATGCTAAAGAATAATCCATTATTTGACTGAAAAAGACACAGAATCAATGAGGTACACGGTAACGACACCACACGGAGACTGATGGAGGAATCGCTGGGACCCTCATCCTGCTGTGCTCTCCCAGAAGGGCACGTTGTGTTCTTGCAACAAATATTAACACCACTACTGTAGATTTATTTATTTAAGACTTTTTAGGCCATAAAATCTCAGTCTCAAAGCCTGCTGCTTATGATACACAATTTCAGCACGTTAAAAGTTTCCCATATGACAAGGATTACTTGTTTTGGTCTCCTGCATCCTCTAAGTCTTGAGTTTGGAATGAACTTGCTTCAACAGCCATCACCCTCCTGCATGAGGCAGTGGCAAAAATCCCCCTCTCCATGCCCAATCTGCACCATGGGCAGAGACTGAGCTTTGGGTTATAATAAGCAGCTCATCTATAGCCTCAGTCCCTCTGCGCTTGTCCTGATCCAGCACACGACGGGTGTTGCTGGGAACGGGGCTTGAAATGGTTTTCCATTTGTGACAGCTTCTCTCAGATAATTACAAGCAGACTTTAGAATCAAAAATCTACCTGCAACACAGTTAAATAAGTAGTGATAAAATAGAGAAAACACCTGGGAATTAGGAGTTTCGACCTCTAGGCACGGTCACAAGTGGGTCCAAAAGAAAGCGTTAAAACATACTGTGAGAAGTTGGTTGTAGAGTCACACCAGTAAGCACTGAAACCTGTTCCTCCAAGGCTGAGCTGCCTCCAGACTCCTGGTCCAAAACCTGTTCACAGAGAGCTCTGTGGTTTTTATAAGAATATTACTGCATTCAGTTCTGGAGTCCTCAGCACAGGAAGGACACGGGACTGTTAGAAGGAGGTCAAGAAGGTGATCTCAGGGCTGGAGCAACTCTGCTGTGAGGACAGGCTGAGAAAGTTGGGGTTGTTCAGCCTGGAGAAGGCTCCAGGGAGACCTTAGAGCAGCCTCCCAGGACTGAAAGGGGCTCCAGGAAAGCTGGGGAGGGGCTCTTGATCAGGGAGTGCAGGCACAGGACAAGGGGGAATGGTTTTGAGCTGAAAGAGGGGAGATTGAGATGAGACATTAGGAAGAAATGTTTTCCTGTGAGGGTGGGGAGGCCCTGGCCCAGGTTGCCCAGAGAAGCTGTGGCTGCCCCATCCCTGGAGGTGTTCAAGGCCAGGTTGGATGGGGCTTTGAGCCCCTGATCCAGTGGGAGGTGTCCCTGCCCATGGCAGGAGGTTGGAACTGGATGGGCTTTGAGGTCCCTTCCAACCCAAACCATTCCATGATTCTATAATTAAAAGGCTCCCACTGAATATGGAATTTGCCTTAGTAACGACCTAGGACAGAGCTAAAGAGCTCCCAAACACCGATGCATTTTCCGTATCGTGCAATATAAACACAGGCCTGAAGTTAAGGTCAAGAACAAAAGTATTTAAACAAGAAGCTAATTCCACCATTCCCTGTGCTGCCCAGTCATCCTGCAAACATTCCTCCACCGCTGCCTGTCAGTGCAATTCCTCACCACACATAAAAATTACTTCTCTCTCTCTCTCACATGACATTTCCCTATGAGCAAATAAGTGCAACACCTCATTCTACCTCCTAAGCTTGTTTTTCCCCTGCTCTGGACGGATGCCTGCCTGCACCCTGCTCTCCAAAGTGGAAGGAACAATAATCAACACCTTTTTTTGAGTGCTTGTGCCCACTTAATGCACTCACTACTCTCCTGAGACAGCACTTTCCCAAAGGTGCTCATCTCTACTGTATTAAACTGCTCGGAGTAAGAGGAGTGAAGTGAGAATAAAATAATTCTCCTGCAACAAACCTTCTGGGACTTGAGTCCCTGTCCCAGCATCACTAGAGTTAATGGGACTGAGTTTTTTCCTCCCACTAACTTTGTGGAAATGACCTGTTCCTTCCAAGCCAAGGAAGAGTGATGCAGAAGCAGCCTGGGAGAGCTTTCCTGCACTTGTCAGGCCTATCCTTCTCTTTTCCACCTGTCAGCTCCACCTCTGTTCCCTCAAAAGCCTCACGAAGCAGCAAAATCAGTGCTAGGGGAAATGTTTTTTGGCAAGGATGAACATAGGAGTTCACAGAGAAGACAACTTTGGACACCTTGACCAGGACAGAAACGATCAGTGCATCTGGCAGCTCCCGGCTGCCCAGGGAGGTGGTGGAATCACCATCCCTGGAGAGGTTTAAAAGACAGGTGGATGAGGTGCTCAGGGATGGTTTAGCAGTGGACAGGCACTGTTGGACTCAATGATCTCAAAGGTCTTTTCCAACCAAGCGATTCTATGATTTATTCTGACACTGAAGATGCCCTCTGGGCAATTCTGCCCCCCACTATGTGCTGCCCACGAGTTTCATCAGCCAGAGCTATTCCTAAAAGTTCAAGCCATGCAACAGGAATACTACAAACATTCCTAAATGATTGCCTTCCATAGGGTGACCAAAACCAACATTAAGCAACGTAATGGTAACAGATAACCAGGCGTATCACAAAAGAAACACAGGAACTGGAAAGGCATTTGCTTTGCTCTGAGTTTGAAAAGTGGGATTTTTTTTTTAAGACCAGGCTGGATGGGGCTCTGAGCAACCCAATCCAGTGGGAGGTGTCCCTGCCCACGTAATTGGATGGGCTTTGAGGTCCCTTCCCACCCAAACCATTCCAGAATACTATGATTTTCCCACCTCATCGCTGACTTCTTCAACTCAGGCAACTTTACCCACCGACTGGTTTGGGAGATACTTGACAAAGTTTCTAGTGATGGGAAAAAGCAAGCAAATCCCACAAATACCTGGCAGTGATCCCTACTGGTTCTCCTTTCCCATGGAAACGGCGTTAAGTGGGGTGGTTAATGAGTGCAGTGATACCAAATGAGAATTAGGAGTGTTACTCTACGTCGCAGGCAGGTTGTTAGCGGGGTTACGCGTGTGTTAATATCTAACGGGGCTGGTTCAGTTAGTGGGGAACCACTGCCAACCACCCACCTCCCCCAGGTAATTAGTTTAGGATGATAATGAAGGGGCAGGGTACTGTACCTGGTGATGGGCAGGTCGAGGCCCCGCTGCAAACTGAGGAAAGGCGGGAGAAACAAACACAAAAGGAAAGGCACAAAGAGTCAGAAACACCACAACGAAACCAAAATGTCACACTCTATGCAAAATAAACCCACAGGAAAGGAAATAAAAAAAAAAAAAAACCAAAAACCAACAAACCACACCACAAAACAGTCAAAAGCTTTGCTGCAGGACAGTGACAGACAGGTACTGAGGTCTAAGGAGTGAACATCGCTTACGGGGGGCAGTGCGCTGCTCGAGAGCCGGGAGCGAACAGCCGGAGCTGCTCGGTATTTTAAAGGCACTCTAGGGAATGAATGTGGGCATTTGCTATCCTGCCTGGGAAAACAAACATAAAACCAACTGAAATCAAGCAGCGGTGAAGACTTTGAACTGTTGAAGGTGGAGGGAAATGGTTAAAGCAGTTGGGTTCTGAGTTGTTCCTGGTGTTTGGTGGGAGCGGAGGATGGAGACGGATGGCTGGAGAGCAGCCAGGAGCCAGGTAGGCACAGGCAGTGTCCTGCTGGCGAGGGAAACTCCCTGAAAGGGAAAGGTCAGCAGCTCTGCACCTGCACACAGGGCAAGTCTGTTTTCAGCTTCTCTTTATCCATAAAAATCACAATACAACCCTCCTTAATAAGTCGAATCTGTCACCCCCATCTGAAACCGAAGGAGACTGGTTAACCCGGGATGGCCCTGGGAGCTGAAGGCATCAGCTGGAGAGCTTGGATGAAGCACAGGAGGTCCTGGATCTCAGCCCTCAGCTCAGGTTACTGAATCACTTCCCACCCGCTCGGGTTACACATGGGGGAATGTAACCAGGATTTGACATGCTCAGTAAACATTAAAAGCATTTTCCAATAAATAACAGATTGTTAAAATCGAAATAAAAATGAATGCAAGAAATGGAAAATAGAAATAAAGATGACAGGGTATCCGAGTTAGGTCTTTGAACCCTGAATTCTCAGTGTAATCAGCAAAGCTCCACGACAAGAGCAGATAAATCTACTGATAACAGCTCCCATAATGAAACAGAGCAAATGAAATCAGATCCCACAGTGGCTTTTTATCCACCGCACGCCGCTACCTGTTGCTACCTCTGATGGCTTAGGAACGGAAGGCACGTGGTACAGTCCAGCTCTGCTAATTCATACTGCAGGGCCTCAGTATGGTCACTTTCTGTCTGAGAAGAGCCATCAAAGCTGGCTCTTAACTATTGATTTTCTTAATAATGGGCTTTTTCAGTAAGGAAAAGTTGAGTTCATTTGCAGCTCTACCACCGAGCTGTTTTAATGCCATCAAACAAGAGAAGCAAAGTATAAATATTCACTGTGGCGGCTGATTTTCTCCTCTATAAACACTTCAGTTGCCTAAATTTAAGATTTCCAAGAACTAGTCTACTAGCACTGCTCTTTACCTATTCCTTCTGCCTTCACCTCATCCTGACAGTTGGATGGAAAGCATAAAGACCTTCAGAAATGAGAAAATACGCCCAGACAGCCTCTTGCAGTAGAAGACCTTCTAAAGAAAGCCCTGCGCTGATTCACCAGAGTTTTCTGACCCTGAAAATTTTCCTTACATTAAAGAAAAAAAAGCCAAAGCACAATCATCTTGTAAGAGAAAAGAGCTAAACTTCCTATTTTAACAGCGATCACCGGTCAGGAGCACTTAAAGACTCAGCATCCTCCCAAGGCTCAGGGTGTGGAGAGGGGAGTGGCTCTGCCAATGGGTCCTACAGTGATGAGAAAGGGGCACCTGGATATGAATGCATTTCAAGTCCTTATTTTCCTAAAAGGAAGAAAGACAGGGTACAAAAAGCCCTTGTGCTGCTTAATTTCAGGGCTGAAGAACCTTTCTTGTCACTGTTCCACAGGAAAGATTTGTTCTCGTTGTGTTTAAGACAAGAGCTGGAAGTTTGCACCTTAACAAACTGAAGTCCATTCCATGGAGAAAAGGAATAAGTGTTACAAGATAAAAAACTGAAATAAAACAAACCTCAAAGTTAGTGAAAAACACCCTCATCTGCTTCGTACTGGTCACCACTGGCTACTGATTGTTTTATCTTTAAATTCTTTTAAGTAATTCAGATTGACAGGATTGATTCCTATTAGCTGTAAGCAACAGAACAAACTGTAGTCACTGCTGGCTCGGATTAAAACAGACACTGTGGGTTCTTTTCCTCTTTCCAAGGAAGGCAGGAAAGGAAAACTTCTTTCTGGAAGCTGGGTCCAGTGTTGCTGCCCCCCACTCTTTACAGCCCCTCTTGCTGCTTCGTGGGCCACAGGGCGTCCTCTCCATCTGCTGATGGTGAACTGGCACCTCTCAAGCCTCTCTGAAAACAACCACTGCTGGGTGGCTCAAACACCCTCTCCCATCAAGGTTTTTTTGGCAGATCTCCTAAAATGGGACAGTTTCTGTTAAAATCACCTGGTGCTCAGGGCTGGCATCAGCAAGAGCTAATGGATAATTTTCAGTTAGGCTGAATGACTCTGCTTTCATTTTCCTTCCCCCAGCTGGAGCTTTTGAAATTCTCGCTTATCGGAGTGACGCTACGATGCTAACGGGGAGAAAACATGAAGCCAGTTGGATTGCAAAGGCATCTGTCCTGGAAGGAGCAGAAAAGCCTGATCTGTGCAACTGCCAATGGCTCTTGGATGCAGAAATAGGATGGAGGAAGCTCCAGCTGCTTGAGGATCAACCTCGATAGTGCGACACCCTACCTGCCCCACACCAGCCACACCAGGTTGTTGGACTGGAGCGTGCTACGGAAGCCTAAGGGATGGGAAAGCCATCCTGTCACCTTCCTCAGCCCCGCTTCACCCTCCCCTCACCACCAAAAAAACCACAGCTGAAAAATAAATTAAAAAATAATAACTAATAAAAAGAAAAAGTAAATTGTGCCCAGAAGAAAATGCAAGAGCAGGTCAGGGCCAGGCCAGCCTTGCATTTGTTATGGGGTGGGGAGGTGGAATGAGATGTTATGGGTAAGGCTTCTAGTGATGGCGGTGGGAATGGTGACGAGCAGAGCGGATGGCAAAAACTGCACACACAAAGCTTAAAAAATAGAAAAATGGCTGACAACTGCAGATTTCTCCTCAAAACGGGGCCAAAACCCTACAATTTGACACATTTCCTGGCCATGTCATCTGTTGAGCCCGCAGTCGCCCTGGTCTCTGTCCTACACCGGGTCAGACCCTCCCAAGTGCGATCCAACTTTGGAGCTGGCGTCGACACTTCACCTGGCAGGACCTGCCAGGGCAGCTCATGCTTTTAGCAAAGAAGCAAAATCAGTGCATTTCTGTAGATCAGCCAACAGAAAAACGATGTGGTAAAAAAAAATTAAAAGAAAGAAAGAAATAAAACCAGTGCCATCGGCACAATCGCCTGCAAGAAGGAGTACAGTTTGTTATATTGCTTACAATGCAGTATTTTATCCAGCCTCTTCCAGCCAGGGACCTGTAAACCGGACTCTGTTCCAAAACCTTCCTCCTCTTCCAGTTGTCTGTGCAATGTATTGGCACTGTTCTGCTGGGCTGTCAAAGAAACTGGTTTAGAGATGCAGCTCTTCAGTCAGGTTTTTGCTCCAGTTCTACCCATATAAAGTTATTTGCGCTTTTCAACAATTAAAGGTAAAGAAGATGATTATACTTACTGAGAAAAGAGGTTTTAACCATCAGTATCCCACGTTACTGATCAGATCGGGGGACTAAGGAGGGTGAGGGGGTTCCGGTTACAAATTCGTAGCTGTCCACATCACAGAAACTTCATCAAAACTGGTGCTAATTGGCTTGTCCATTAACGGGCCTCAGCACTAACCCTCCTGTGAATCCTCTGGAGGCGAAACCTCCAGACGGTGCGGCTGTGCATGGGGGGAAAGCTTGCCCTGTGTGTATTTATACCTGTTATGTGGACAAACAAGAAGAGCTCTGTCTTGGAGGCTTCAGCAGCGTTCATCTTACTCCAAAAAGAGAAGAGCGCTGGGAACGGTGCAGTGGTTTTATAGGTGACCCCAAAGCGTTTCAACGCAGATGTGGATTTGCAAGAGGCTACCATGTCTCTAGAAGCAGGGTTAAGCACCTGATGGTCTGAGGGTCTCCTAGCATTGTGTGGAACTGCACCAAGAGCAGGGATTCCCCTAAAAAAAGAGCCTGGTTTGGGGAATTCAAGTCCTACAATAGCAGAGCAGTATTGCAATACGCGCTGGCAAAAAATAGAGGACAACAAACCTAAAGCTGGATGAAAAAGGGGCTCAGCACAAAAAGATCAGGGTACACAGAGGTTGAATGCCTGAGTACCTACAAGGTGCCAGGCAGGAAATGGTTAGAACTGATCCAGCAGCACCGATTTGGATGCCCAGAGGCCACTGGAGACTGAGAATCTCTTTCATTTACTGAATTTTGTTCTATCATGCTACAAAATACTTCCTTACACTAAAAAAAAAAAAAAGAAGAAAAGAGAAAGATTCTGCTAATGAATCTAAACTGTAAAATGAAATGAACCTGAAAGCAGCTATGATAAAAATAAATCATGTTATTTGAACGTAGCTGAGAATCCCTCCATCGCTTCTTTTCCAATAAGCCACTTAAAAAGGAAAATCACCCTACCAGTGTCTGAAAAAATCAATCAAGATTTGCCATTTGGAACGTTCTTCCAGTTCAGTAAAACAGGCTTCCAGAGAGCCAGGCAAGTGCTACGGACACACACACACAGGGAAACACACACCCGAAGGAGAACACACAGAAGGTAATGCCAAGAGGGGCTGCCTTACCGGCGAGCGCGTCTGAGGCTGGGTGTTCATTGTTTGAGGGGCTTGAGGGTACACCAGTGTGGTTGGAGCTGCATTCTGTCCTGAGGGGTACGGAGCCTGCAGGGAACAGGAAAAGTACACAAAAAAAATGAGTGTAGCAAAGGATTCTTCCCCAAAGACAGGAACTGAACCCGTTATCAGATGGACTGCTCGTTATCATAGAATGGTGCAATGGGTTGGGTTGGAAAGAACTTCAAAGCCCATCCAGTTCCAACCCCTGGCCATGGAAAGGGGCACCTCCCACTGGATCAGGGGGCTCCAAGCCCCATCCAACCTGGCCTTGAACACCTCCAGGGATGGGGCAGCCACCACTTCTCTGAGCAACCCGGGCCAGGGTCTCCCCACCCTCACAGCAAAACATTTCTCCCTAAGATCTCATCTCAGTCTCCCCTTTTTCAGCTTCAAACCATCCCCCCTATCCTACCCCTGCACTGTGATAAAGATGACATAGATGATTGTGTTGGAGAAAGCCTTCGCATCAAGGACCCAACTCTTGACCAACACCACCTTAAACTTCCGAAATGCCACAGCGGAGAACACAGCAAAGAGGCAGGTCACCACAACACCGTGTCACTGAAACCCTGTGCTGCCTGATCCCCACCCATCCACCTCCCAAAAGCCTCCTCTGAAAGCCAGAATAGGAGGCATTGCTGATAAATTCTCCAAAATAAGACAAACAACACAAAAAAAAAGCTTGAATCATTCAGCAGAAGCCACTGCTGCCTTGAAGCATTTGCAACACAACGAGAAGGCCCCAAACTTTACAGCTGTACCATGGCTGGGTGCATTTTTCATAGTTCCACTGATTTCAATGGGCTGTAACAATTTCCACCACCAGATGCTCTCCCTGATGTTATTTCCCCAAAGTAACAATAAACCAAAGCTGTGGAGTTGTGCCAATTGTGCATTTTAATGAGACATTTAGAAATAACTCTTTAGATCACCTTCTTCCACTTTTCTTTTTTAACCAAAAAGTTATAACTTACCTTTTTTTCCTTTTTAAATGCTTTCTTTTTTTAACAGTATAAAACTTGGCCTGTAACAGCTTTCAAGAGGAATCAGCCCAGATTCTACGTGCTGCCCTGTAGCTCGCGCACGACTCCACCATAACCCTTCTTGTCTTGCCCCTTTCCCTCTGGGTCCCCTGTGGTGCCACCTTTGGGCATGGCCATTACCAACAGTAACCACAGTCCCTAACAGCCTTCTGGCCACAGTCCTTAACTGGCCACAGTGACAGATTCACCCAATGAATAAACAACCCCACTAGGACTTCGTTATCCTCTTGGGGTCCCTTTATGGATTATGGGAGAGGATGTGCTTAAAAACATTGCAATACCCCTCTGTACACACAATTATGATCTATAATAGCCTTGATGAGGAATCCCTTCTCATCTTAAACCACATGGTCCTTACACTGAAATTCAAGAGAAGGTTTAAGGAATAAAGGGAACTGTTTCAGTCTGTAAGGTGGTTTACAGAGAACAGGTTTCACTGCGCCAGCCCTCAGGCACAGTTCAGGCTGTCTTTGATTTGAACTGTGTACACTTGCTTTGAATAATTAAGTTTTTAAACACTAACACTAAGTTGTATCTGGTATCCCAAACCTGTTTGTACTAAAAAGGAAACTTCTAAGACCTCAGCTATCCAGACAGGTGATCCAGCATAAAGCCTGAAGCTCTGTTTTCAACAAACAGCTCAAGGAGTGGTGTAGGGACAGTACTAAACAGAAAGAAACTCAGTCCTGAAGCCTGCAAATCACCCAAGCCTGAATTAAAAAACTATTCCAAGTATAACCAGGCATGTTCTGGCATTCAAGGGACTCAGCCATTCCTTACAGGACGAAAGATGTATCACAGAATCATGGAATGATTGGGTTGGAAAGGCCCTCAAAACCCATTCAGGTCCAATCCCCCTGCCATGGGCAGGGACACCTCCCACTGGATCAGGGGGCTCAAAGCCCCATCCAATCTGGCCTTGAAATGTATGCTTTTGAGGAAAATAAAGCAATATAATTAGAGCTTTTCTTACAAAAAAAAGGATGTAACAGTAAGTGTGTATTGACTGTAGCCTGGGCTGAGCCTGCAGCTGTCACAGACCTCACTCCAGATCAGCCTCGCAGCCCTGGCTGCAAAACCTCCAATTCACCTTAACAACTAATTTGCAATAAATCTTATAATTTTTTGAGATGTCAGATGCAGCATCAGATATTTTCCTCATGTATTTGACAAGTGTGACTCTGTGTGTGCTCCTCATGTCAGTGCTGCCTCACCAGCAGGTCCTTCCGACCCAAAGCACTCCATGATTCTCTGATGACTGTAACGCAGCCGCCTCGCTGATAGCAGACGTCACTTCTGACAAGGCTGAGTGGCAAACCAAGATGACACAACCTGGAGTATTTAAACCCTGTCAGAATTAAGCACAGCACTAAGTTATAAACAAACAAAAAAAGCACGTGAAGGCTTAAACAGCAGCCACTGAAGGGTTTCTGCTCTTCACCTGTCATCACAACCAGGTAAGCTTGGACAGCAGCACGGTCCTAACCCAGTTGACAGCTTCAGGTGCCAGGTTCACCACAGAAGCCTTGAGAAGCAAGCAACTCAAATCCCCCTGGAGCCAAACATCACCTAAACAAACACATTTCACAACTGTTACACAACAACAAATGCTCCTGCTCCACATGCTTCAAAACAGACAGAGGAGTGCCTTAGAATTGCAGAATGGTTCGGGTTGGAAGGGATCTTACAGATCATCCAGTTCCAACCCCCTTGCTTTAGCTTGTATTGGTGCTAAAAAACATCCTGGGGAAAAAAATAGCAGGGGGAAAGGATTTTAGGAATTTCTGCAGATCTTAAGTTCACATAAAAAATATAAGGGAGCCTAATAAATACCCATGGAAACAACTGTCAGAATAAATCACAGCGCTCCATTGCTTTTCAGACAAGTCAGCTGATGAGAAGCATCGCACATATTCAGCTGTCAAAAGGACTTTTTTCTGTGCCAAGCATCTCAATATTTACACAAAGTGATTACAATCACATGCAGTCACGCTGGGAATACGCGGCTGAAACACCGCGGATGAGGTGAGCAAATGAGGGATTAGAGAGGGAATGCTCCAAAAATGCCCTAAATAAACAACTGCAGAGGGAAAAGTAGGGAAGCAAATATGGCCCTGTATAAAGATTTTGACTTGGAAACATCTAAATGCTGGCTGCACCTCAAATCCTGGGGTCAGTTTTGGACCCCTCACTACAAGAAGGACATTGAGGGGCTGGAGTGCGTCTGGAGAAGGGAACAGAGCTGGGGAAGGGGCTGGAGAACAAACCTCATGAGAGGCTGGCTGAGGGACCTGGGGCTGTTTAGCCAGGAGAAAATCACTGTTGGAAAAGACCTCTGAGATCATCAAGTCCAACCGTACCTGTCCACTTACTAAACCATGTTCGTCAGAAACCCATCTGCCAGCTGTTGGTGTTGGGTCACAGGGACTCGATGACCTCAAAGGTCTTTTCCAACCTTGTGATACTGTGATCTATTAAACACCTTGTAGACAAGGATACGAGGCTACAAGGCAAAGGAGCCTGAGGGGAAATCTCATCACCACCTACAACTCCCTGAAAAGAGGTTGTGGTGAGGCAGGTGTTGGTCTGTTCTCCCAAGTGACAGGCGACAGGACGAGAGAAAAAGGCCTCAAGTTGCACCAGAGCAGGTTCAGGCTAGACATCAGGAAAAAATTCTTCACTGAAAGGGTTCTCAGGCACTGGAACAGCTGCCCAGGGAAGTGGTGGAGTCACCATCCCTGGAGGTGTTTAAGAGACATAGACAATGTGCTCAGGGATCTGCTTTAACAGTGGACAGGTGTGGTTAGGTCTTTCCAAACCAAGCGGTTCTATGGTTCTGGCATCAAAATCCCTGAAATTCAGATAATTGCAGCACCCTGAGCTGGAGCAGAAGCTGCTGTGCTTCTCCCTCCTGAGGCTCAGCAATTTGCTTCCTTAGAGCTCTCATGTCACTGATTTGCTATTTCAGAAGTGGCTGTCCGCGGGGGGAAGGCGATAATAGTTGTGTGTTTATGTATTCCTGCAACTTGCCGGGAAAAACCCTTTCTGTCCTTTTCCCCTGCAGTTTCCACCTGGGGCTGCTGACTGTGCTAAGCTTAAAAAAATAAAACCATCACTACCAACAAAGCAAATGAGTTATTCTTAGCTCAGTTCCCGAGACGGTTAACAAACACTGCGCCTGCTGCGTAACACGACTCCCTTGGTACTGACTGTACCGGGAATAAACAGGCAGAGTACACACATCGGGTGTGGAAAGAGCTGAGTCACACAGAACGCTGCCTCCTGCAGCCCGTGGGAAGGCTTTTGTGGAACAAAACTTTTAAATGGCCAGGCAGAAAGGTGTCACTCGGGTTGGGTTTGGTGTGGGAAGGGGTTAAAACCTGTCACGGTTTCCTGAAGCCTCTTTCAGCTTCAGGAAGCGCTTAGGCTGGGTCTATATTTACTGATGTTACATATGAGGAGGAGAAATGGTCTTGGAGTTCCAACACGTGACCATGACTCAGGAGCCTGCTGCTCTATTCCCATCGGTATCGCTCTGACCTTGGGCGAGGAAACCTTTGCAATTCCAGTGGCTTCCCAGTAACACCAACGCAGCGAGCGCGTTCCTGTCCACGCTGAGCTGAAGCTCTGCTGAACGCCAGCAAAAAGCTTTAATCTCTTTGGGAGGAACGTGACGGCGTAAGCAAAACGTTTCATAACAACACGAAGCACGCAGAGGCCCCAGGAGCAACCCCAAAAGCTGTTTGCCCTGTGTGGTCACAACAGGAGCGATGCGATGCCTGGAGAAGAGAAGGCTCCAGGGAGATCTCACAGCAACCTTTCAGAACCTCAAGGGCTCCAGGAAAGCTGGGGAGGGACTTTTTACAAGGGCCTGGAGTGACAGGATGAGGGGGAATGGCTTTAAACTGGAAAGGGGAAGATTTAGATTAGACATTAGGAAGAAATTCTTCACAATAAGGGTGGGGAGGGCCTGGCCCAGGTTGCCCAGAGAAGCTGTGGCTGCCCCATCCCTGGAGGTGTTCAAGGCCAGGTTGGATGGGGCTTGGAGTCCCCTGATCCAGTGGGAGGTGTCCCTGCCCGTGGCAGAGGGGTAGAACTGGATGGGTTTTGAGGTCCCTTCCAACCCAACCCATTCCATGATTCTACGCTCACATGTGAATAAAACATGTGATACCTTGTTGGAATGGTTTGTATCGCATTGGAGCATTCGGATCATGGCACTCTTGGAAGGAGAATGACCAGCTAAAAGCTGAAAGTGTCACTGCATGGACCTTCAAAAAGATTTTTCAACACTTTATATTGAGGCAAAAACTTGCACTGATTGGAAACTGAGGGTAAAACTATTGTAAGCTCCACCTCTGCCCCCAAAAGACCCCCAGAGAAAGCCCCACATTTTCCTTTAGATGTACAGGTATTTCTGCACGACAGCACTCTCAGCGAGGCATTCACTGACCCAGTTCAACACCAAATACTGACCACAGCCACGCCAGGTGGGCACCTAAAGTAACACCCAGTGTCCTTTATACAAAGCAGTCTCTAAATTCATAAATTCTTATTTCTACAGGCTCCCTGAACCAAAATGCAGCTGCCCCCGGAGCAGAGAACACTGCAAGAGCCATTGGCAACATCACTGCACAACTCTTTCCTTCTCATCCCCATTTTTAACAATCAGGCTCAGCTTTCCTTCCAGCTGTTGCACTGTTTTCCTCAAGGAAAACCACAACAGGGAGCGTGGGACAGGCTGTGTTGTTGCAACAGCCCTCGAGGTTGCTCTTAGAGCCTCTTAAAAACTATTTCCCTGGGTCACTGGCTCGGATGGCAGGAGTTTGGCCTTGGATGCAGGTGAGGAAACCCCCTGCAGCAGCACAAACTGCCACTGGGTTCACAAGTGTGGAAAGCCACTGCCAGCAAGGATGTAGCTTTTAATTCTGAATCATCACTTGCTCATTGGGTTTGCTCTGCCCTCCCACAGCCTGAAATCCAATCGCTTTGCAACCTAGCTGACCGCAACCCAATAAGCGGAAATCTCTCAGCATTCAGCACTTTAAAAGTAAGAGGATTATAATTTAAAACCTGCAACTTCATTTCTACTTAATAAACTCACTCTCAGGCAAGCACACGCCAGAACAGCTGGGCTTTAGCAGCCCCTCCAACAAAACCAACACCTCTGTTTCCCCTCAGGCTTTGTTTTCTGAGTGCCCTCAGTGTTAAGAAAGGCAAATACCAGCATGAACTCATGGTGTTGGCAGAAGCAGGGGTCTTCCTCTGAACACAACTCTTTGCTCCCATTCCTGAGCTCTTCTGGCTTCAAGTGACTGAAACTTCCACAGACTGAATGCTGCAGCAAGATTTTATTTTTATCTGGTATGAAAAGTGGTTTTATTGCAAGGCAGAGACACCAGCTACAGTCAGAGCATCCAGGAACAGCCCAGAATCTCCTACAGCCTACAAGACACATTGCTAATGAAAGGCTTGTTCATCCATCCAGGTGCTGGGGACAGAGTGGCTGGAGAGCAGTCAGGTGGAAAGGGACCTGGGGGTACTGATTGACAGGAGGCTAAAAATGAGCCAGCAGTGTTGCCCAGGTGGCCAAGAAGGCCAGTGGCATCCTGGCCTGTATCAAGAATAGTGTGGCCAGCAGGACGAGGGAGGTGATCCTTCCCCTGTACTCGGCATTGGTGAGGCCACACCTTGAGTGTTGTGTTCAGTTCTGGGCCCCTCAGCTCAAGAAAGAGATTGAGGTGCTGGAGAGGGTCCAGAGAAGAGCAACAAAACTGGTGAAGGGACTTGAGCACAAGTCCTGTGAAGAGAGGCTGAGGGAGCTGGGGTTGTTTAGCCTGGAGAAGAGGAGGCTCAGGGGTGACCTCATTGCTCTCTACAACTATCTGAAAGGAGGTTGTAGTCAGGTGGGGGTTGGTCTCTTCTCCCAGGCAGCCAGCAACAGAACAAGAGGGCACGAGCTTAGACTCTGCCAGGGAAGGTTTAGGCTGGATATCAGGAAAAAGTTCTTCACAGAACGAGTAATCAGGCCTTGGAATGGCCTGTCCAGAGAGGGGGTGGAGTCACCATCCCTGGAGGGTTTTAAAATAAGACTGGATGTGGCACTCAGTGCCATGATCTAGTAATCATGAGGACGTTGGACAAAGGGTTGGACTTGATGATCTTGGAGGTCTCTTCCAACCCAGATAATTCTATGATTCTATGACTTACAAACAGCACTAGCATCAAGTGAAAGGGATGAAGAGGTTCCTGCTCTCACAGTCTCCCCTACTGTCCTCCAAGGGGCTGCAGCACCTGCAGCACAGGTGACTGAACTGGAGAAGAAGCAGCTTTTGACCTAAAATCAGCACGATGGTCAGGGACAGAACAGAATACTTTTTAACTGACTTAACGACTCCCGATGGTGGTGCCTCTAGAGATGCCCAGGATTCAAATCCTCACCATGGAATTAGCAGCCTCAGAAAAGTTCAGATGGCCAAGAATCAGATTTTTTAATACTCCTGTACCTCAAATCAACACCACAAGAAGTCAGAACAGCCACATGAGACCTCTTCAGTGTTGCACTGCCCTTCCAGTCTCAGTTGTGCTCAGGGTTCTGTTACTGAGCCACCTTGGTGACCAATGTCTGACAAAACCAGGACACCTACAGCATTTGGATGACCCATCCCTGGAGGTGCTGGAAGGGACATCAAAACCCATTGAGCTCCACCCCCCTGCCATGGGCAGGGACACCTCCCACTGGATCAGGGGGCTCAAAGCCCCATCCAACCTGACCTTCAACACCTCCAGGGATGGGGCAGCCACCACTGCTCTGGGCAACCTGGGCCAGGGCCTTCCCACACTCACAGGAAAATATTTCTCCCTAAGATCTCATCTCAATCTCCCCTCTTTCAGCTCAAAACCACTCTCCCCTTGTCCTATCCCTGCACTCCCTGACCAAGAGCCCCTCCCCAGCTTTCCTGGAGCCCCTTTCAGTACTGAGAGGCTGCTCTAAGGTCTCCCTGGAGCCTTCTATTCTCCAGGCTGAAAGACCCCAACTCTCTCAGCCTGTCCTTGTACTGGACATGCTGTGGACCTCAGATCATCCTCATGGTCTCCTCTCAACATGTTCCAACAATTCCATATCCTTCTTACGCTGGGGATTCCAGAACTGGAGACAGCACTCCAGGTGGGGTCTCACCAGAGCAGAGGGGCAGAATCCCCTCCCTCACCTGCTGGCCACACTGCTTTGGATGCAGCCCAGGATACAGTTATGCACATGAGCACATTCTCACACTACTCCTCTGACCTATCCCATCTTTACAGCTTTCAAAACAGAAAAACAACTATTAAACCAATAAATAAGGACAATTCCCCTCTAAACACCTGTAGTTTGGCTTTCATAATTTACAATGACACCTCAGTGTATCATCAAACCCACTATCAGAATAAATGTACACCCTCATGCACAGCTACATGTTCAAATATGCAGGGGTTTTGGTATACATTGCAGCAGGAATTTCAGTTTTAAGCAGCTCACTTGCAAATGATCCAACATCACTGCAATCAGCTTGTCCTCATCATAGCACCCCTGTAAAATCAAAATATATGGCAGTTCTACTCTGCTGACTCTCTACAAGCCCTGTAAGATGCATCAGTAACTTGAAAACACTGGGTTTCTGCATATATTGGTGTACGTTAATTGGAATATTCAACACCCCATTAAAACCAGTGATGCAAGTCCCAGAGCTCTTCTCTGACACCGAACAGGTTGTGCAGATTAAGGGTTTCCATTTTAAACCAGAACTCAAGGCAATCACAGCACAAACAGCCTGTTCATGATGGAGGGGCTGAGAGGGGCTGGGATGGGACACAGGGACAGAGCCTTTGCACATCTTATTCATGAGGAAGCTTCAGGGTTTGGATTTGGATAGAAGCAGAGTGAGCAGAAACCATGATGTCTGGTGGGTCTATGTAGCCAGGCAGGGTTTTTTCCAAAAGCCATTCCCATCAAAACACTGGACACACCATTCACTCCAGATGCCACATTCCATAAAGGTGGTGTGGATTTTAGGGATTCACCAAGTTGCGGATGAGAAGACTGAGCAGAGAAAAGCCTGCACCACTCACAGCATCCTCACTTCCCCTCCTCCTCCTCCCCCACACTGCTTTCCACCCCCTTTTCCACAGCCTGACCTTCAGGAGAATTCCCTGTGTTCCTAAATATTGAACTCAGCCTCTAAAAGGATAAAACCACCCTGACCCAAGAGGAATTACTTCTCTCGCAGAGGTGGCTGAACCATTGCCACCTTCCCGTGCCGCAGTTTGTCTCGGGGTACATCAGGTGTGTCGTTACCTGCCCTGTGAAACTTCCAACAGCCTTTTTTATGGCTCTGTATGATTTAGTGCCACACACCCAAGTGGGCAAAGGCAGTGATGAAAACAGAGTCCCAAGCAACAACTGCAGAACTACAGGCATTTTTCCTACCTTAATATAAATACTCAGATTCCCAGCGAGGGAAGGCAGCGAAGGAAATGTGGTTTCCTCTTCCCTGGACAAAGACAGTTTGTGCAGGGGACAATAAAGACAAGATCCATGCTCCTTTCCTTCCTGCTTAAGACACTGTGGCTACTGTTGTAGGGATGTTATGGAGGAGGAGGGTGAAAAGGAACAGTAAGACAAAAAGCGCCCCTGTTTGATTCGACATCCCTTCAGTGCTCAAGTTTAACTGTGTTTTTAACATAATAATTCAAGTTATTTTAGCAGCAGCTGTAGTGCTGAATACAACCACAAATCAACTGGGCACAAAGGTGAACATAACACAGCGCTGGGGAGGAAAGAACCATGGAATCATGGAATGGTTTGGGTTGGAAGGAATCTCAAAGCCCATCCAGTTCCAACCCCCTGCCATGGGCAGGGACACCTCCCACTGGATCAGGGGGCTCAAAGCCCCATCCATCCTGGCCTTGAACACCTCCAGGGATGGGGCAGCCACCACTTCTCTGGGCAACCAAGTTTTACTGCACTACGCAAAGCCCAGCAATGCCACCACGTAGAACTTTGTGCAAATTTAGACAATTTCAAGCAATTAAATAAATCACTGGTTTTCAACAGCACCATGAGGAAGGGTTTATGGGGAATGTGAGCACAGACCTTCCACAAGAAGCTAAAAGTTACTGCTCCATAACCACAAAATCCTTTTGTGCTCTTTGTTGTGAGCAGAAAGCATCACAACAAGACTTGAGCTTGCTGGAGAACCATGCTGCTGGGTGGGACCTCCTTGCTGAAGTTAAAGATGGTCCCAGGAGTTGTTCTTCAGTTCCCAGTCAGACACAACAGTCAACAGTGGACTCCAGGGATTTAAGGGTTCCTTCTCCCTGGTTTTATCTAGTCACAGGGGTGTTTTATGCCCTCTGTGTTCACAAAACACAGACAGTGTAGAGCTCTGACTGTTGTGCTGACTCTAGTGTTCACTGGGACACAGCGCCTTCCACAACACATTGTGCTTGTTTCAAAACAACGTATTTTCTGGAGCATGCAAGAAAGCCAGTAAATTGCATGGAACAGAGGGTATTGTTACAGGAGGAATGCCAGAAGAGAAATTATTAAACATAAGAAAATGGCAAGTTGCCTCACATTATTTTGTCTTACATTACGAACAAAAATGTGGTTCAACAAGTGGTAAAGTCTGAAAAGCATCAACTAAAGCACAGTTCACGTGACTGGAAGAATAGAAAACACGCAGGGAAAACTCCCAAAGAAAGAGATCTGTAGAATTTTAAAATAGCTACAGAAGAGCTTCATTTTCTTTTCTATTTCCACTCAAAAAAAACCCATTACTGGTGATTTTAAAACTGCTTTTGATTTGCAGTAGTATCACAAGCCAAAAGAAAACCCTTCCACTAGATCATGCATCCAGGATGTGTCGTGTGGCCAAGACACCGACTGTGAGAGCTTTGCTACTCAAAATAACCCCGCTTTACACCCGGGTGGATGGGCCAGGGAAGCCTCTGAGCTGGGCCAGGGTTGCTCCTGAAAGAAAAATCTCAGGCAGCAGTTGGAAAAACACAAATTTTCCTGCCCTGGGCACACAGGACCACCAGGAGAAGGATGAATCACACCCCTCAAAGCAGCAATTCACCAGAAACAGCGGTGGCTGCAGGGAGGGCGTGGGTCTGTAGACCACGTCCTCACCAAGCTCAGTGTTGTGCTGCAATCCTTCCTTTGCACGTGTACATGATAAAATTGCCACAGATTTTGCTTTCTTTCCTTTCCTTGCTAGAAAAAAAAAGAACTCAAGGCTGTTTCTAGTCCTTCTTAAGCACACAAGGATTAAAATTCATTCATTCATCCCACCTACATTTTGCTTTTTGAAAGCCAACTGTTCCCAAGGTTAATTAGTTACTAATGTTAATAGCATTAATTGGTATTTGAACCTACGTTCTGCCTTCCCCACTGTCCCTGCTCTCCCTGAATTAGGAGACCCCCACGAAGTTGAGGATCCCTACACAAAAGCTTCCCAAAGTCCAGGAGGCACCGATAGGTGTTGAGACACAAACATGCTTCACATTTCCAGCATAGATTCACCCAGTTTTAAACTACAAAGATACAAAGCACAGTAATGAACAAAAAATAATGGGTATACGTTATATGAGTAAATTTTCCCAGCATTATTAACCCAATCAAACCCCCACTAATCCTATTACAAAACAGTGAGTTCAGCTGCATCCAGCAGGTCTTGAACACAAAGGCCAAAAGAAGATTACACTCCTCCTGGATTTATCAGCCATTAAATAACTCGCATTTTCAAATCTCCACCTGCAGCCACACATTCCCACAAGCTCAGAATTAGCGAGCTGCGTTGGAAACAAGTGTTGGGAAGAAGCCTGACCTGGATGGACAGAAGTGAGTGCAAGAAAAGAATAGAGAAGTACAAGAGGTCAAGTCCTTGACTGCTCAGACAGACATTAATGTAGGTCTCTGGAAGGCAGGTTTCTTGCCCATAAAGCACTACCATGAGTTTAGGCGGTTACGTTTTCTTTATCCTCATTATCTGGTGTGGATTGAAGACTCAACAGACTAAAATCCACTGTTGGAAGGAGAAGAGGAGCAGCACGCACAGGCACTCCAAGGAGAGTTTAATTGTTCATCCTGTGCCCACATCACTGTGGCTGCCAAGAAGATCGGTAATTAATATCCTGCCTGACAACTGTCCCTGCTCTGCAAGTTACAGCATTCTGGGTGGCTTTAGTCAGCATGAAATCCACTGTAATGGATCTTCCTCAAAACAAGGAAGTTCCTGTAGGGAAAAGCTGTCAGGGTGAGGAGCTCCCTGCAAAGCTGAGAGAACCAATTCTGATCCAGGTGTCCACCAAAGATGCTCTCTACGCACAGAAAACAATGGACAGAGTGTTTGCACAAATGAGACGATGGAATTGAGGAGTTCCTTCTGCTTCAGGGGCTGTGAAAGTTTATAATCTGACTTCATACACAGCAAAGTAAACATGGACTTGGATAGTGGGGAATAGATGCACTTGCAGGAAGACAAGGGTAATGTGTAGTTTGCAGGCAACAAAACACAGAAGGCAGCTGCCTCCAATGTGAGGAGGAACAGCCACTGCAACCCGTGCTGCACCCCAGGGCACCTGGATTACCACAGAGCACAAACAGGCCAGGTTGCACTTAAAGCACACTTCTCCTTCCACACCAATTTATTAATAAATGTTGCTTTATTAAAAGCAACTAAAATCTAAATTGGGCTATGAATGATGGGTGGGAAGTATTGAATAAACCTCATGGTTGTAACAGGATTCCAGCTCCCATAGAAAGGATCCAAAATAATAACAGGGGGGCTTGGGGATGGCCTATAAACACGGCCCAGATGGCACACAGATACACTTCCTGGCACACATTCCCAGACCTTAAGGTACTAAGGAATGTCTCAATGCTATTACAAACACTAATTTAGTGATGGTGACATTTTTGAGGACCAGAATGAGACCACAAAACTCTTTTCACTTAAGGCAAAGAACCAGATGGTAACAAGTTGCAGAGAATACAATCTGCTTTGGATTTAAACCAGCAACCTAAAAGTCAGGGTCTCCCTACACCAAGATCCTGAGAACCCAGCTCTCTCGACGCTGTCAGAAACAGGTAGGGGATAAATAAATGCAGCTGTCAATGACTACAACAGCTTCAGAAGGTCTTGATTGATGCCACAGAGTGCTCTGCCGAAGGGGTGCTCCATCACGTCAGCCTGACAGGTACCATGGGCACAAAGCCCCAGTCTCCTCAGAGCTCAACGTGTTCTTAACCAGAGCTAAAGCTTTGCCAAGGAAATTCCTGGCTATTCGTTCCAAGTGTGGTCAGTCAGTGCTCACAAACCATGGTCCTGGAGTAAAGGAATCCCTTGGTACAAACATCAGAACCCACTGGTTTAAAGCTGAGGCAGAGAAAGCCAAGAGTGTTTTCCAAACCATTCCCCTCTTGCTCTGCTTCACCTCACGTGCCAGAAGCCACTGCTCTTGTTCCTTGGGATCCTGCAAAACACTCCTAGGTCATGAGGAAGGACAGAATTGTCTTCTCCTGATGCCTAAAGCTTGGCACACTGCCTCCTGGTCCTGGTACACCCGGAGAAGCCTTCTGCTCCCCTTCTGATCCCTCACTGGACAGAGCGAAGCACTGCTCTGCTGCCTCCTTCCAACTCCCAGTCTGGTTGCTTTGGAAGAGCTTCTCATTATTCCCATCTTAAGGCACGGCCACACCATAAATTACATAAATTACTGCAACATAAAGTCAGAGCCAGGAGCAGATTTACAGCATTTCAACTGTTCTGCATTAACTGCCTGTGTGAACACTCTTTGCCTGCACTGCTCACACTGGGCCATCTCACATCCATCGTGGGGTTCCAGTGAGCAGTTGTGGGGCCCAGCACGCTGTGAAACCATGCCCTACCTGACCTCAGGATAACCTGCTCTGGTAGCCGTGCCCAAGGAGGAACTTCTCTACTCCTTTATAATGACTTAGCCTTTCTTTCATACACTGAGGGCCAAATTGTTTCCAAGCAGCTACCCCTGAGGTCTGCAGGCCAAGAGAGGAGGCTGAGGAGATGTGTCCTCCTCTCCCAGCCTGTCCAAGGGACACTTTTGCCCAAAGAACAACAGAAACATGGGATTTTATGTATGTGGGGCCACATCTGGCCATAACCTCGCTGCGGCAACATGTGCTGTGCATTCCCAAATGCTGGCAGAGTTCAACATATTCCTGAGAGCAGCAGCATGACTTCAAGGCCCTGGAATTTGGGAAGCAGAAACGCTGCCTCTTGCTGCAGAGATGGGGGTGTGGGACTGTTCCACATTACTGCCAAGCTCTTCTTGTTTTGCTGCAGAAACTAATTCCGAAGGGCAGAGGCCGGTCATTATGAAAGCCTTCGGAGGAAGCGGAACAGCGAGCCTCTCTCTTGTATTGGAAAGGTAGAAGAATAAGTGAGAGACACCAACCCAAAGGAAAGTCAGCTACAAAGGTACAACACACCTTTGCACCTGACTTTTCTTCCTGCAGGAGATATTTCTATCCCATACCCCTCCTGACCTGCGGTTCCGAAGTCTCTCTGATGGACCATTCAGCCTGATGCTGCTGTCCTGTCACACAGCAGCCTGCAGCCACATAAAGCAGTCCAGCTCCCTTTGCTTTTCTAAGGGACAGTAGCTCCTTTGATCACTTACTGGTGTTCTAGGATATTACCTGATCTTCTACCACCCAGACTTAATGGAACAGGGAGCTCTGAGGCAGCCAGCACAGCGAGGAGACCACTACTGGAACTGCAGCGCTTATTAACCCTCTGTTCTCCCTCGCTGCACGGCTTCTGCAAGATCCCCAGCTGGAGAAACCAGTGAGTGGCTCTGAGCCCCAAGAGCAGGGATGCTGAGATTCCTGCTGGATTGGAGCAAGGGAGTGATCTCTGCTGAGCCCTGGATTGGCCATTAGCACCCACAGTAATTCCTGAGCACACCGGCCAAATGCAGGCAACTTCTATCACTGGCAAAATTATTTTCAGACCTAAGTGATATCTGAAGCCCAAAACCATATGTAAATATTTTCATGCCCTGCTGCCTAAACAGCAGTCCTTATGTTGGAAAGACTCAGTTCTAAGAGTATCCATTAAGTCATAGCTCTGGTGGGGAAAACAACACCCCCTTAATCAGATTCTAATTCCAAAGAAGTGGTCTCTTCCTTACCTCTTTAATTACTCTGTCAAATCAAGAACACACACCCCTCTTACCATGCACACACAGCACTGCGTTAGGCACCACTGGACAAATGCAAAGACAACCTCTGCTCAGTGTTCAACCATCAGCATGGGGTAGGACACAGAGGAGTCTGTGATGTGCAATACTGCTGCTAAGGAAATCCACACTGAACATCGGAACATCCCATCAGCTCCAATCCCTTTATCTCAACAGGGAAAAAGCAGGATTTAAGGGCTCCAAGAATCAAGACAAAAAGAACAATTACAGCACGCAACAACTTCCAGGAGAGATTTCAACTCCATGAAATCTCAGAGATTTCAACTTCCAGGAGAGATTTAAAGGATTTTGATTGTTTAACTAAAAGAAGCCAAATAAAGTCATGATGGAAGTTCACAGAATTACAAGTGGTCTGGAAATAGGAAACTTCCATTCCTCTAGTTTCTTAACCCAAGCATAAGAAGGCATTCAGTGAGACCAACAGAGACAAATGAGGGATGCAATGAGAAGGTAACACTTTCACCCAATGCTCCACTCAGCTGGGAAATTTCTTCCCATTAAAAAATACTTAAACTCAGCCTCTGACAGGGCTCCAAGTGAGATAAACACAAGGATATTCAGAATTCTAGTGTTTAAAAAACCAACACCCTAAAGTTTACCCAGGCCTCTAACAGTTCAGAAGCATGGAAAACTCTTCGGGGGTTATTCCCTAACTGCTCATGGCAAGAACCCTGAGCCCCTGTTAAACTTTAATGGTGGAAGGGGCCCAAGGGCAGCCACTTCCACATTAATACCTCAGCTGCAAACAAGAGGGGCAGCTGAGAGGCCACCACCCCAGTGAAAGACCCAAGCAGAGGCGAGCGGGTGCTGCGAAGAACAGAAACCACTACTTCTGCTGCTTTGCTCCCGAATGCCGGCTTTGTAGGAATCACCTGGCAGAAATCCCCCAGGCCCCACTCCTCTGTGGTCCCAGACCTTCACCAGGCTTTTAACCTCCAATCTTGCTTTTTTCCTCCTCTCACTAAGCACGGGAGGCCCAGAACCTATAGAGGATCCTCAGCTGACACGGAGGACGGGAGGTCAAACCTCCAGTGGCACTGGAGTGACACAACCTGACGCTCGTTCCCGAGCCGATAAGAGCCGGCACAACAGGAAACGAGCGTTCTCCCGGCTGGAGCGGTGATTTGGCTCAGAGCCCGCTGACTGCACAGGCACTGACTCAACAGGAAAATATTAAGGGAAGAAAAAAAAAACAACCTTGTAGAATATTTTTTTAAAGAGGCTGCCTAGAACGTTCTCTTTCTTCCCTTCTTATCTGCCACGTGATTATCTTCCCTCTGCTGACGAAGTTTACCGGGAATGAATTTCTTGATGCGTGACACAAGATAGACAAAGCTCTAACGTTTGCTCTGCAACCCTGCTGCGTTCTCCCTCCTCTATGTGAGGCCCAGCCTTCAAGTCAGAGACTTCAAACCACAACCATGCAACAAGGGTGTGAAAAATGGCTCCAAGACTACCAACTAATGCCTGCAAGCCACCTGCAATCCTGAACGGATACTTCATAGAACCATGGAATAGTTTGGGTTAGAAGGGACCTCAAAGCCCATTCAGTTCCACCCTCCTGCCACGGGCAGGGACACTTCTCACGGATGGTGAAGGGGCTGGAGCACAAGCCTTACGAGGAGCAACTGAGGGAGTTGGGGCTGTTTAGTCTGAAGAAGAGGAGGCTCAGGGGAGACCTCATTGCTCTCTACAACTCCCTAAAAGGAGGTTGTAGTCGGGCAGGGGTTGGTCTCTTCTCTCAGGTGACCAGGGACAGAACTAGAGGGCATGGACTCAGGCTTGGTCAGGGAAAGGTTAGACTTGATGTGAGGAAAAAGTTCTTCACTGAAAGGGTGATTGGCCATTGGAATGGGCTGCCCAGGGAGGGGGTGGAGTCACTGACCCTGGAGGTGTTTAAGGGGAGACTGGATGAGGCACTGAGTGCCATGGTTTAGATGATGGGTTGGTGTTGGGTTATAGGTTGGACTCGATCTCCTTTCCAACCTTATGATACTGTAATACTGTGATAACTCCCACTGGATCAGGGAGTTCAAAGCCCCATCCAACCTGGCCTTGAACACTTCCAGAGAGGGGGCAGCCTCTCATCTCCCACTCCACAAAGGATCAGCTTTTGTACATTTTCAAACATGACCACAGGTTTCCAGTTTTCCCAGCCAGTTTTATCTAAAACATGTACTATCAAGGTTGTGATAGTACGTGACGTTATTTGTTTCCACGTGTTCCCTAGTCTAAAAGGCCAAATGCAGTTTAATATTTCACCCAAACCACAGAGGCTGCCAGGAGGACTGGAACGCTCGCCTTCTCCCAGCGCTGCAGTGCTTGGGACACTCCCCACAACCTCGCCATGGTGTGCAGTCAGTCCTAGCCACCCTCACTTGTCACCCTGTCTCCCCTCTTGACATCATCTTCAGAACGAAACCACACTTTTAACAGCTGACCTACTCACAATCTTCCTGCTTTATTCCATTTATTCAAACAAGTATAAATTAACCAAGAGCAAATGAGACACAAGGCTTTCCTCTATCTCAAACCTCAGTGTTTTTACATATCCCACCTTCCCTGATTCTCTTATCTTTTATCTCCCCTTTTAGCGTCCCATTACCTGTGGCTTTTGCCCCTTTTTTTTTTTCAGATAAGCTTCACCACTCTCACATCAACCCTGCAGAATATTAATCTAATAAAGACTACAAAAAGACTAATTTATTCCACGTATCTTACTAAATGCTATTGCTCCATTCTTATTATAACTCTTATTTATCTCTCCCTCTGTACTTTTTTCGTAATCAGGCCTTTGTCTCATTTCTTTTATTAGCATTCATTTGTAATTCATTTTCCTGTCCCACTTCTTAGGAGAGTGATAGAATTGCAGTCTTCTGGACAAAACATCTGAAATGGAAAATCCCTAACAGAGGACATGGGGCACTTTTACAGCAGCCAGACCCAACATTCCCCATCAATGAGTATTTCCCATAATTTTTCAAGTTGGTTTTAGTTTCTGTAACAGAATCAGCCACGAACCGATGCCCAATAAGCCCGAGCACTACCAGCAAGCCACTGCAAGGTTCGACATATATAAATGTCATATGTATAATAAAGACATTATTCATTAATCAGGTTTTATACCCTGGTCACAGATAAGATAACAAAGCTGTGAATTGAACAAGAGGGAAGCTGGGAACACTCCCACCAGGTCTTACCTGTGAGAGCCCAGGGGACGACGCATGTCCCGGTGGCGTTGCAGCGAGATTTGGGTGTCCCTTATTTATTTCATGTGCAGTGTAAGGGGTTGGGGCAGGAGGACCCGGTTGTCTTGCTACTTGTGTTACCTGTGTGGAGATAAACTGTTAGTAAAACAGAACATTAGTGATCCAATCCGTACAGACACTGTCACCCAAGCAAGCAGCTGGCAGCACCCTTAGGTACATAGATAAATACATAAATCACTGTATATGAGTGAAACGCTACACAAGTTCAGTAACTGTTTATATGATCCAGAAAATGAGCAAGGATCAAAAAAATAAAGAGCACCAGATGGAGTCACTGGTGGAAAAGTGTAGAAGCTGGGTGAGCTTTACAGCTGCGGTCTTGCTTTGCGATACCACTTTGACTCCAGGCTTGGGATCTCTGATATTTAGCCATATCAAACATTATTGTGATTTTGCAAAGGGATACGTGTTAACTGGGACCCAAAAAACAATGTAACAGGAAAACTTGCATCCTCCCCTCCAAAAACAAAAGGACTGCACAGAGGCCTTGTGATCCAAAGGGCTTGGCACCAGCACAGAATGAAACACCAGGGCAATTCCAGCACGTACTGATCCCCGTTCTCAGCTTCTACTACAAAATACTGATCAAAGCACAGGAAGTAAAATATATTTGTGGCACATACACCTGCTCCTCTGCACTATCTCCGTGATACAAGTGTTTCAAATACAGTTTATATAGCTGCTAGCATAAAAAAAGGGAGAATTAAAGGAAAAAAAGAATCCCATAATCATCGGTGACACCCCCAGCAATTCGACACAACTCAGTCTTTGCAGATTTGGTTAAAGCTCACAGTGTGGAGCCCAACACTTGCTTCTCACTGACCTACTCAGACCTGTTAATTGTTTGCTCAAAAGCACCAGTCTTAGCTTTAGGAACTTAAAAAAGCACAACAGAAGCAACGCTTGGCAGGGGACGCTGCCACTGCGCACATAGATGTGTGCACAGTTTACCCCAGCATCGGAAAGAAGGCAGAAGGAAAATCCTGGCTCTTGATCTTGAATGGAGTATTAGCACTTGAGCCCCAAGACACCAAAGAATGAGAGCAAAAGACACAGAGTTCAAGATTAAATGCTTTCTCCAGATCATTTTCTTGCACTCCAAGTATCGCTGCCTGCTTTTACGTTACTTAAACCACTAAAACAGCTGCGCCGGCAGCGAAAATCATAACGTGCAATTCCTTGAGGCTTGGACATGGTCCAGAATCACTCGCCGCAGGAAGATTCACAGCAGCCTCGTGGAGAAGGGTGGGTCAACTCAGAGAACCTCATCCTCTGTCCCCAGGTGGATCCATTCTTTCCCCAGGCAGGAATCATCTCCTCCTTTTGGCTGTTCTAGACTGGCAGGTGTGTGCGTGCGCTCAGCTGAATCAAAACGAACATCATAAAACTTTCCACGTCCCAATCCCAGGAAAATCAAGTCTCCAACACGATTCTTAAGACAACCTTGACAGACTTGTCATGTCAATCGTGCAGCAGCCGGTGTTTAGAAGTGACTACGTATCATGATGGATATCAGTGCAGCCAAGGGAGCGAGAAGGAAGCCAAGGCAACACAAAACACAAGGAACTCATTCACATCAACAGCCCATCAGTAGGTTGAGAGCGTACTCAGCACCAAGATGTCTCCTTGAATGTCACTTCTCGTGGAGAAAAAGAGGTTATTTTGCAATAGCTGGGGCACTTCACACACTGCCAGCTTTTATCTCCCTGCAGTTGCAATTGCACGCACCATTCCAGGCTGGAGCCATCCAGATCCCTCTGATCTCCAAACAACACTCAAGGAGATGCTTGGCAAGGGGCAGGAGCACTGATAACGTCCCAGTTTAGTGAGTCCTCTTCAGAAATGAAAACATGCAAATCACCTGGGCTGCAGGTTAGTTAAAGAGAGCAACAAATGCTGTTCTGAGCTGGGTATGAAATTTGAAAGCCAAGCCTGGCTTAGGAAACCCCAAGAAACCTCAGCTGCTCCTCCAGCATGGGCAGGAGCGCAGAGCATCCTTCCCGAGGTGGCAGCAATGGTGAAGAGATCCCCACACCTTCACTGGGCTCCTACAGCAACGTAGTCACAGCTAAACTGAAGTGTAAGAAACAGATTTCAAGGCTAAGAGGTAATAAAGGAAGATAAACTGGCTGAATTTGTGTGTTTATTCATTAATTTGTTAAAAAGATCACCCTGGGAGAGACTCCACCAGTTCATCCCTTGTGGTGTGGGATGTTGGCCCTCATAGTGCCTGAGGTCTGGGTTTCTGTTTATTCAATGGGATTCTGCAGGACACCACTTAATACATAATAAATTACTAACTATTGTATCAATATTAATAAATAATATTACTACATAATATTTAATACTCTTAATGCTATTATTAAATAATATTTAATAAATAATAGGTCCCATTTAACTTGGTTTGTGACCACTACAGAAGCAAATATCCTTCTTAAATCTAGAGATTAAGATGGATACACAGAATTACACATAAATTTGCTAGGGCATTGCTTTGTTTCCTTAACTGAGTGGCAAGAGATTGACTTTAGTTTTCCAGAAGCCTTAAGCCTGTGTTTTAAATGAATGGAACATGAAATAAAACTCAGGCTGGAATTCTCCCCTTTTTCTTTCGAGTTTAAATCTTTTGCTTTTAGCATCTTCCACAAGTTTGGGATTATTCTGTCCCCTCCAAGTACCTCATTTCTGATTCATAGCTGTGTCCACCAGACTTTGTGTTAGATCAGACTGGACAGGGGCACACCACAAAGGTCGATTACTGGGACAATGGTTCATCGTTCAGAACTGCTCTTTTCCTAAACAAACTAACAAAAGGCTTCAGCTCAGACAGAGGCTCTTTCCTCCCAGTGTTCCATTCAGTCTCTCCTGCTGGTGCAAACAGCCTCATGGCAGTGCTGCCAACACCTGAGGCACTGAGCATCCCTCCCGCACACCTTGCAGCCGGGCAGGGAACGCGTCGGCCTCCTGACCCAGATCCTTCCTTTCTGCACAGGGTGGCTGGAGCAGCTAATCCACCCTAAGCTCTTCTCCAGGATTCCCTTCATCACTGGAAGATCCATTTAAAGGGCACAAAGACAAGTCACGGTACTTTTGAGCGTGAAGCCATCAGGGGCCACCAACAGGGACCCCACTGCAGAAAAGCCACCCAAAGAGGTGAAGGATGGAGCCAAGCCTTAATCACTGAAACACTGAGGCAAGGAGGTTCTTCAGCCCCTCCGTTTCCCATGGAGATGGGCAATCTGACACAAGGTGGGATCTGCTTCAGAGAGACCCAGGGAGTTAACACAGACCACTTCAACCAGTGTTGGATCCAGCCAGGCTACAGGAACACCGCACAAAGCTACACCCAGCCAAGGTACTTGCTCTTCCCTACAAACACTGATTTGCTTTAAAATCATTCTCACTTCTGGATTCACTTCAAAAACCCCACCTGGCCAAACATCAGTGTTTTCTACTGTACATTACACACAATGAATGAAGATGGAAGATGACAAGGTGGTTTTGTGCTTAATACGAGTGTGATTTCCTTGATAAAGAGGTTCTGCTTAAGTTTTGTTGGGAACTTTGAGCACCTTCAAGTTCTCGGATGAACTTGATTATTATACGTTGCCTCTTCCTCAGCTCATATCTCTGTAACACAGGAAAATGTGCTCCTCTGGTTTTATTTCAGGGGAGATTATTGAGGCTCATAGTGAAAGCCACATGATTTTTCATTCCTGTTTTTGGCAGGCAGCATGTAGTTCTGGAAAAAAAAAAGAGCTCAGGAATGTGCAACCAAGGTCCTAATAACGCATGCGGAAAGGTGTGGAAAGGATAACTGAATTATTTCTCACTTTTATCTAACTAAAAACAGTGGTTTCACCTGGTGGTTGCCTCTATCTCAACTGATTGGTCCTCCCACCCCATGCAGGACACACTCTAACTGACAGGGAAAACACCGAGGCAGCTCCGAGTCACCGTGGGGTGGTATCGGACCACGGAGCTCTTCCCAAGCCAACCACCCTCGGCCAAAACACACGTATTGGAGTCGTGCTGCGTAATCCATGTGGGAATCCACATACAATGACCAAGCAAAAAAATTGTGGAAGTGATAAAGCAGCCCCTGGGGACTGAAGATGGGACTCTCCTCCACACCATGTGAGTTCTGTACAATCCACACAAGCTCTATATAAAAATCATCATCCAAAAAGCGACATCTTTGCTGCAAACCCAGGCATTTGCTGCTACTCCTGTAACGAACCGCAGAGACCGATGATGAATGGATTTGTCAAGGACCTCCAATCCTGTGCCTCTTCCATCCCAATCCCTCATTTCTAGGACTTCCTCTACTTCTATGATCTGTCCAGGGCTCCAAAGAGAAGCTCAAAAGGACCTTGGGGCTGAGAAACTCCTCTTCTTTCCCCAAAACATTTTTTTCTTTCAAACTTGTGTTTTCTTAAAGCCTAGAGTGGAGACACTCCCAGCCCTGGCTTCTATTCCTGTAACACATCAAGAAGTGATATTTTTCCACACTGCAAAAGCTATTTTAGGTCATTCTTCACAGTTCCTTTTATATTTTACATTAATTTAAATTTTTACAGTCATATTTTCCCATGAGCATCTGAATTCTGTCTTTGGAGGAAAGAATTGAAAAAAATAACTTTCTTTTTCACCCAAAAGGAATTTCGATATTTTTAAAGTGGTTTATAAGTGCTGTATGACATAAACAAAGGATAATATAAATTATCCTTTATTTCCTGAATTATTTATTACAATTGTTTGTACGTTTATGTTCCTCTGGTTGTGCTTTATTGTGTATGTACCTACGTACACACACACACATTGAATCATGGAATGGGTTGGGTTGGTAGGAACCTCAAAGCCCAGACAGTTCCACCCCCTGCCATGGGCAGGGACACCTCCCACTGGATCAGGGGGTTCCAAGCCCCATCCAACCTGGCCTTGAACACCTCCAGGGATGGGGCAGCCACCACTGCTCTGGGCAACCTGGGCCAGGGCCTCCCCACCCTCACAGCAAAACATTTCTTCCCAAGATCTCATCTGAATCTCCCCTCTTTCAGCTGAAAACCATTCCCCTCATCCTATTCCTGCAGTCCTTGATCCCAGCTTTCCTGGAGCCCCTTTCAGCACTGGGAGGTTTCTCTAGGGTCTCCTCGGAGTCTTCTCCTCTCCAGGCTGGACAATCTCAACTCTCTCAGCCTGTCCTCTCATGTGAGGTCCTCCAGCCCTTGGATCATCTCCGTAGCCACCTCTGGACTTGCTCCAACAGCTCCAGGTCCTTCTTGTGCTAAGGACTTCAGAACTGAACACAGGGCTCCTGGTGAGGTCTCACCACAGTGGAGCAGAGGAGCAGAAACCCCTCCCTCACCCAGGTGGTCACGCTTCTTCTGATGACACAGACACACACGTATGATCTTGAGGACAGAGCTGACAAAAGAAACCTCAAAATCCAGCTCACAATTCCAGTCTGTTGATCCACTGCTGTTAAAGCCCCGAACCTGGAAATCTTAACCCCTCATCAGAGCTGTACCCCAGCCTTTCTGACTCACCTGGATGGGAATCCAGTGCTGGTTGGCCACCAGACCATCCATGAGTCCTCCTGCTACAGCCGCTACCCGAGCCTCTGCCTTTCTCAGACTGATGGGCACCTGCCAGCCTTTTGTACTCAACTGTTCGCAATGCTCGACCGCGCATCGCTCGGCAGCGCCCGGGAGAAGAGGTGATCACAGAACTCTCCTCTACAGCCCAAAAAAGGAAGGGGCCAAAGATGCTCCAGACCCAGACGCCGCATATGGAGGAGATGGAGCTGATAACCCCTTTGCCAGTTATTCAAACAAGGGGAAGGAGAAAACCTTGCATAGCAGCTTATGTTTTTCTATAAGCAGCTTATGTTACAACACAAAATGCAGTGAATTTCTCCCATCTACAGCTTTTCTTCCTGTTTTCCAAATAATTAAAAGAGCAGCTTAAAAGCTGGTTTTTTGGCATTAAAAATATTTACAGTATCCCACCAGAAAAGCAAAACACGACTTTCCCCGGGCTGTGCCGATTGAGCAAATAATAAATAACACTGGGCTTCCAGCTACTGCCATTTCAAAAAGAGCAATTAATGAAAGGAAAATGGTATCATCAATTAACAAATAAAAGTCTTTACCTTCCTAAGCTAAATTCCCTCAAGAATCAAGCTTTATAAACAAACATAGAATCACTGAATGGTTTGGGCTGGAAGGGACCTTTAACTTCATCCAGTTCCAAGCCCCTTGCCATAGCAAGGACCTTGAGCCGAAAGCACCTATCCCACATCTTCAATCTACAATCAAAACATTTCTTCCTCTGTGCAATGGAATGTTTCAAGTGAAAAACAAATCTTCCTGGATTATTATTGCGATAAGAAGCTATTTGAAACGTGCAGGCACTAACAGATTCCAAGAAGCCATCCTTCAGGACACTGGAGACAGGAAAGAGATGGAGCCAACAGACTGGAAACAGGGCCAGAACATTTCCACCCAGGTGGAATTCTTAGGAAAAGCCACTCTCATGTCTCCTAAATAAAATTGTAGACACTTAACTAAAAGAGGAAAGGACTCCAAAGTCCCCAAGATTTATTGCTTTCCCACTTACATGCAACATAAAAGGGTCTTCATCCAGACGGGACCTCGATCCAGTGGAAGGTATCCTTGCCCATGGCAGGGGGTTGGAACTGTATGGGCTTTAAGGTGCCTTCCAACCCAAACCATTCCATGAATCTATGATGAGTTATTTTAGGAGGTATTTTTTTTAACAAGCATGTATTCGAATTGCATTGTTTCTCATTGTATTGTATTTTGAAATTGTACAGTTGTTAATTGTGTTGTATTTTAGAAAACTATACTTGGAAAACTTCCTTATGCTTGGAAAGCAGGCTCCTCCCAAAAGCAAGGCGACGGCAGGAGGCAGATACTCACAGTGCTGTAGACAGCGGAGACGGTGGGAGTGAAGATCCGATCCTCGAGGGGCTGCTGAACGGGACCGCGGGGGATTCTGCAGCGTGGTGAGTCAAGGAAAGCAATGTCAAGGGCAGGACTGTGTCCTGGGCAACACCCAGAGCCAACATGATAGCCAGTCACCATCCATGCTGAGCAGACACACAAACACCTCCACAACCAGGCAGCTACGATCCCTCAAGGTGTTCCAAAATTGGAGCAAAGCGGGGCTTCACATGCAGACATCGCTGACAAATACAGAGAGAGAGACCAAAAGCAAGCAAATCCCCAAAAATTATCTACAAAACCTTCAGCCCAAGAGAATCCTCCACTTCTTTGTTTTTTTTAAAGAGTAAGGGAAAAACACAAACCCCACAAGCCCTTCCCAAACGCCACAAGCCCTTCGCGTTCAGCGAGTCCAACCCTGCTGATCAGCAGGGCTTTTCCAACAAAGGCAGCGCCTGTTCCACCAGGCACACAGGAATTGGGTGATAATTGTTTCCTTGTTTGCCTCCCCAGTCACTCCTTTCCTTATCCACCCACCAAAACCACTTTGAAAGGGGCTGGCAGGGAGATGTTAAGCTTGGATGATCTACTGCAGGGTTATTCAGAGGCGAAATTTTCTTAAATTGGCAAGGTATTGGGGGAATTGGGGGAAAAACAAAGGGAAAAAACACTTTATACAATAAACAAGTCAGAATCCACTTCACTTGTAGAATAAAACAAGGAGATTCAGGTATTTCAAAGAAAAAAGCTTCCTGACTTAGCCAACTCCTTGTGGCCTTCAGTCCAGCACGTGTCTCTGCAATACTCAGCACCCACTGTCACATAAAAGCCACACTTAACTTGGCTGAAAATTTCCCCTAAGTGCCATATTCACATTTCCCCTTTTTGCTGTTTAAATTTCATACATCAAAGTCTCTCAGAAAATGAGAACAGTGGGACTGACTAAGTTTCTTGCACACGAGCCAGCAACGCGGCCCTTTTGTTAATGTGACGGAGGATGCTTAAAAAGAAATAAAATCACGGAAGCTCTTCACGGGGTTTGTTCAAATGAGGAAAGAAACACCTGTAAGTTAAATTTCCAAGCCACATTTCTAGGTTCAGGCTTGTGAGAGTCCTCCCTTCAGGCGCGCGCTCCCAAGAAGCGCTGCTGCCCAAACCTTTGCAGGGACCAACGGCACGGCGGCAGGAGAGCCCCTGCCAGCGCCGACAGGACTTGATGGAGACCCAAGCTCCACAACTCTGTGTCTCCTCCTTCCTTCGAACACTCAACAGCAGGATTGAAGTAAGGGCTGCTCAGACACGACCAGCTCTGCATCTTCTGACCATTTGCTGTGCTCCCCAGCCAGATCTGCTCCTCTTGGACCAGTGCTAAGGCAGCGCAGAGGCAGATTTTCATCGCTGCACTGTTTGGACACCAATCTGATCAATCTAAAGGTCAGCCCTTGCCAAGCAGGCTGGGAAATTGTTCTAAAACCTCCCAATTTTGGTATACAGTTGCTGTTTGAATGCCAGACAAGATAAAAACCCTGCATTATAGGATTACGCATGGCGAAGACCGCCCCTGACCTTCACAACACCTCTGCACGGAAGCGATGACCCTGTTCCAGCCTGGAAAGTGTGACTGGACACCTACAACCAGCTCCGACCTGAGGACTAAGATGAGGATCTGACCCTGTGGACACCAAGGATGGAGCTCAGCAAACAACTTTTGGTTTTCTAAATGAGTGCAACTGGGTGATTTATTTTGCTAGGCCTAAGGCTTCTCCTCAACTCGCAGACTTGCCAGCTGACACGGAAATGGTAATATTTGATAAGATAGAGGCTTTGAACAACAAAATTACATGTAATATCCAACAAAATAGCAGGAACATCTGTACAGCCTTCAACGGAACCGAAGTGCCACTCCTAGCCTCCATTCCCAAAGATCTCTCATTCACTCCTGAATGTTGGGAAACAGTAAGAGAAAGCCAAAATTTAGGAGAGGAGGATTAGAAACACACCACAAGGCAGAACGAACTCCACAGTGTTCTGCACACCACAGCCACAGCACCCTACCCACACTCATCCCCATCTCCTGATGGAGAAGAGAACAGGTATGGTTTAAAGATGTCACAGCTGAGATATCAAATCTCGAGGCAGTTTTGACAGCAAATTGAAGCAATCGCTGCTTCAAAAGGGATCGTTCCTGAGTTTGGAAAAATGGTTTCATCCTCGCGAAGGTTGGGATTTATTTTCTTATTTTAGAACTTACATAAGCCAGGAGAAAATAATCTTCTTTGAGCAGAGTAACCTCTCTTTTTGCACCCAGGAAGAGCTGCCTGAAGGAACGAGCAGTTCAGATGGATTTTCAGAGTTTGGGGTTGCCGTTTAAGATCACTTCCAGGAAGAGATGATTCTCATCAGGCTAAAAAGAAACCTGTTAAGTCCTTTTTGCCAAATGACTTGCCCTGAACCCAAGACTGATAAGAACAAAAATGCCTTTAATTCCAGTAAGCTTTAATGAGCTATAATGGTTGAAGAAAGCATTGATGTCCAACAGTTAACTTCTGGCATCTACTGACCAACTGCCTGCAAAGAGTGGGACTGGTGGGACAGCTTCCACTCCCATGGAAGCCTCCCAGAGCTTGTCTTTGCTCCTGACCACCTTCTCTGCCCTTCCCTCTGCCAAAGGTGCCCACCGTGGGGTAACGGTTGCTGTTATTCCAGGAGAAGCAAGCCAGGGTGACTCTAAGTTCATTAGCAGACTCTCATTAACGAGGCTCTTCTTCCTAGAAGTGGGTTAAGAGGGACAGCACTGGTGGCTCCACCATGAGTGGTGAATGGGTCATGGTGGGCAGGTGGGAAGCCAAACCTTATCCAGCACCATCATCTCATCCACACCCACCTCATACCATCCTCCAGGGCACTCCTTTCTCTACACTGAGATCTTGGTACCGTCAAGAGCTGCCCAGCCCGGAGTGAACGCAAAACCTCCCAGACACTGCCCTCCCACTGCCCCATCACACACAGTAAAGTTTAAGCATTAAAGTATAACCAGCCTGGCTTTATTGCTGCACTTAATTAACCATGGCACAAAGAAAATGAGGATGTGCTGAATAATTCAGGCAGCTCTTTCATGTTACTCTTCTGGCATGCTTAGATCCAATCCAGGAGGATCCTGTCCCTTCCCACCTCCTCCCCTACATCCTTGCCACCCACGTCACCTTCTTTAGCTGCATTGGTTCAACCATTTGTGCAGCTGTGGTCCAAAATGATCCAGGAGAGTGGGAAGGGGAGGGAGGGGTGGAAAAGCAAAGCTAAACCCAAACCTCACACCCCTTTCCAGAGATCCTTCCACTACCAAAGGGAGAACAGATGAGGCGGGTGATGAAGCAGAAGAGCAGGAACAAGGAGGAACCTCTGAAATCTCATCTGTGACCAGCGGGTTGGTAAAGTGGAGCTACAGCCTCTGCTTTGCAGGCTGAATGGCTCTCACAGCAATTCCTCCTTCACCAGCATCACGCCCAAATCCAGGAGAGGGGTGGCAAAAGCTGACAGCACTGACTCTGGATTCTCTTTGTTGCTGTTAACTCATGCTACATATATGTGTATTTAAAAATCCACCTGAGCCAGGCACTCCTGGCTGATTACTGAAGGCAGGCACAGATGCAGTGGGAGTTCCACTCAGTCCCCATCTGGCTGCAGCCGTGATTACAAGCCAGGGAATTTCAGGAGCTATTAAAGACCCAGTGGAAAAAGGCAGGCAAGGATAGTAACACCGCTGGAAATGAGAGAGAATTTTCCCTGAAACCAAAAGTCTCCGCAGAAGGAGGAGAATCTCTTTTAATTAAACAGCTCTGAGGAGGGGAGACTGCATCTCTTTAAAGCGATTAAAGACAAAACCCAAGCCAGAGCTGCCTGTCAGCTGGAGCCTTCGCAGGCTCCGAAAAAGGCACAGTGAAATAAGTCAGGAGGAATTCCTTGCAGAAATCCCCCTCTTGCACCACATCCATCCGCTTGCTCGCACCACGCTACAAAACCGAAATGCTGCAAGATTTCTGAGTGCTTTTAGAGCAACCAACAACCTGCAAACACACAGTAAAACAGGCTTTCATGGCAAGAACCTGCACAGGGTCTTCTGCTCTGTTCCCACTTCCAAGGTGGGAGGAGGGAAGAAACAACATTATTAGACTTTCTCCCTGAAGGGATTCATTTTCCCTCAAACAGTGCTTCTCATATCAGCTCATTTTCAGCAACCAGCAACCATTTTATCCTGAGCAGGCACTGCCGGCCTCTTCCTTCACTTCCAGCTGACAGCAACGAGCAGGCACCTTCCCACAGGAATTAAAATACCTGTGGGTACCCACGGGCAAACACAGTACAGAAAAAGCATTCCAGAACTAAAGATTTTGATCCCTGCCCAGGAAGGGAGCGAGTCTCCCACCGCTCTCCCCAGGGTTATATAATCCTGCTGCATGTCCCCACTTGTGCTAAAACTGTATTAAACCACCAAAAAAAAAACCAAGATAAAACCATCACAAGGGCAAGAAACCACATCAAATTCAGGTGCTGCTTTCAGCTTTGTGGTAGCAGGAATTTTTTAAACCCCTCTGAGGAGGAGGAGGTATCTGATGGCAGGGAGCTGCTACAAGAGCGCGTTTCTCCTCTGCAGCCTCCTCTCTATTTAACATGCAATTAAAATGCAGGAGGTGAACATCCCAACGGCAGCAGCACTTCATTTAGCAAGCTCAGAAACCGCAAGGGCTCACTTAAAAGGTGAAAAGGGAAAGGCTACACCAGTCACAGCAGCTGAAACTTTCCCAGCACCACCCCAGCTTTTGCAGCTCCCTGTCCTCCGCTCGCTGGGCAGAGCCCTTTGTCCGGTGCGCTCGATCCTACCTGGCAGCGAGCTCCTGGAAAGCTTCCTTAGGGAATCGGCTCAAGCGCCGGGTGAAGCCCACAGCCACATCCCTGCCATCCGGGGATGACTTCTTAGCTCCTGCCTGCCTCTCCCCTGCAAGCAGAGCTCTCACAGCGCTCTTCTGGTCTTAAAGAGGCAGTGCACTGGGGGTCTCAGTGACACCTCGGAGGGCTTCTAGAGCAAGCGCTTCCACGCTGCAAAAATCCCAGCTTCCTGAATTTTCCTGCTGTGCACAGACCGGAGAAGGGAAGGGAGGCAGCACCACGCTCCTCTCAGCAAGCTGCTACAGGATAAAAATCGAGCCAGGCTGCCAGAAGAAAGCACAAGGTAAAATACAAATTCATCCACAGCTCGCTGTGCTTTGGAAATGGGCACTGCAATGTCTGGAGAGCTTGGGAAGCTTCAACGCTCTCCCTGTTGGAAGGAGAATTAAACCACACCACAAACCCCTCAGCAAGTAATTCCACAACTCGTTCCCCTCAGCTTTCCCCCTGCCACCCACAAACAGCCATGCACAGCACCATGAACCTGTTTATTTAGCACACGCTTCGTCAATCAGTTTTCCCTTCAAAATAAATCCCTCTTTTGCCAGACCATGATTCAGAAGCCAGGAGAAGGAAAGCTGGGAAAACAAACTACAGCTTTTTTACAAAAATCCTAAACCCCAAAATAAACCAAAATCCAAATCCACCAAGTGACGTGACATGAGGAAAAAATAAACACATATGATCAAAGCAGTGCCATCCTCTCTCCATGCTGAAATACTTCAACCACCAAACAAACTTCATCCAAGGACAAAATAAAGGCAAATTGCAAACTAAACAGCTCCAGACGTAGGTAAAAAGAGAATTAATGATGCCCATGCAGGCATAATTCAGCCCTTCTGTGGATATGCAGAATCAAGCCCTTAATTGCAAAGGCACATCTGGTTTTCCTGGTGTCCCTGGCGTCTCTGCTTTTTCAGCTCTCTTACAGGAATCCAGCATCTTACACCCTTCATGGCTAAGCAGCTCTTGCTAATAAGTGATAATTAATACAACAAAAATCAAGACCAAGGGCTCTGGAAAATGTTTAATGGCCTAGGAAGACCCAAGTCCTCAACCCTCTCCAACCCCTCTGCTGCCCATACCCAACAGCATGCCCAGCCCCACCATCCAACAGCAGAGATCTTGTTCCATTTTTGGTGGGTTTCAGTTTTTGTAGAATCATAGAATAGAGCAGAATCATGGAATGGTTTGGGTTGGAAGGGACCTCAAAGCACACCCAGTTCCAACCCCCCGCCATGGGCAGGGACACCTCCCACTGGATCAGGGGGCTGCAAGCCCCATCCAGCCTGGCCTTCAACACCTCCAGGGATGGGGCAGCCACCACTTCTCTGGGCAACCTGGGCCAGGGCCTCCCCACCCTCACAGCAAAACATTTCTCCCCAAGCTCTCATCTCAATCTCCCCTCTTCCAGCTGAAAACCATTTCCCTCCTCCTTTCCCTGTGCTCCCTTTGGTGGTTTGGGATTGTTTTTGCCAGCGAGCCCTGACCAAGGGCCAAGCCTTTGGGAGAACCTCCCAGGAATGAGCTGGCCTCCAAACTAAACCAGCAGGTTTATTTCAGCTTTCCAGGATGAATGCGAGTGGTCCTGCACAACACAATGAGATGTCAAAGTACAATTCAGAGCGCTGACTGCATCACAGGTCAAAACCCAACAAGAACTGTTGTTTCACTGTTTAATGTTCAGTGTTATTTCAGTAGGGAATAAATAAACACAGCTTTTTGCTGGCAAGAGCAGTCCACTACGGCCAAAGCCAAGAGCTGCAAGTGAAGGATTCCTCAGAAGGCCAGGGCAGCTTTACACCACTACTGGATTCTGACAGTACAGATGGATTTCTGGCTCAGCAAATGTTTTTAAAATAATGTAACACAGTAAAAGGTGTCTGCAAAGTGGTGAAAATGGGGTGTACAGGTAAAATTACCAAGCTACATAACAGAGCTACACATTTGCCCCATCCCTGGAAACATTCACGGCCAGGTTGGATGTGGCCCTGCACAACCTGATGTGGTTGGAGATGTCCCTGCTCACTACAGGGGGGTTGGACTGGGTGACCTTCATGGGCCACTGCAACCCAAACCATTCTATGGTTCTATGATCAGCATCCTCCTAAAGGGATGCAAGCTGCACTTCCAAGATCCACCACCTTCTGTAATGACCAACACCCAGAAGGATTTCATGGCAAAAGCCATTATTAAGCTTGTTTCACCATTCTGTGCCCTCGTATCATGCTCCTTCCACACAGACAGTGCTCACAGCTGGATTGCCACTGTAAACACATGAACTTTAAGGGGATCAATGGTGTGTTTACATAAACTCCCTTTTTCATCCTTCACCTCATTTTGGGTATTAAACACTAACACTGAATTCTCTTTGAGTTCCCATTTATGGCCTATTTTATGCCTCTAACAAATGCCCTAAATCTGTGTTCATACCAGAAATGTACCTACACAAACACCATCGGTATTCCAGAGTCTCATTGGCTCCTCTACTGCCTCATCTGAAATTCCTGATGACAGGACTCCTTCCTTGTTCCCAGGCTGAACCATGTGAGGACAGCTGAAAGTGATGAGGCTTGTCCATCCCTCTGCTGTTCAGCTGCTCCTCGTTATAGCCTCCTCTCCCAAGCTCTGTCCATATCCCCACATTAGGAGTGCTGAGGCTTTCACTGCTTTTCCCAGACCATGCCATACTCTAAACAGATGATGTCCCCATAATAAAACCTTCCTCAAAATTCATCCCATGTATCAGGAACAGGAACAGGCCAGCAGTGGGAGCTTTCAAAAGCAAAGGGGCACACAGATCCTGGCGAACCTCAATGGCTGTCGGAAGACAAGCTTCCCAAGACTCCCTGAAAATTGCAGCTTGAAAGAAAAACGTGACCTTCCAATGCTGACTGAAAAGCACCATTTCCCTCTCCTTACCCCAGCATCCTCCTGCTATTTCAATTTCTCCTCTGTTACCTCCATGAGTGTGTCCCAACAGATTTTGGAGGCGTGGTGATGAATGCTGCTCTGTATCCTCAGATGCTGACCAATGAGAAAGCTCGACTTGAGCCGACAATGTGCACTCTCAGCCTGGAAAGCCAACCCTGCCCTGGGCTACATCCAAAGCGTGGCCAGCAGGGCAAGGGAGGGGATTCTCCCCCTACTCCTCTCTCATGAGACCCCACCTGGAGTCCTGGATCCAGTTCTAGAATTCCCAACGTAAGGAGGACATGGAACTGTTGGAGCAAGTCCAGAGGAGGCCATGGAGATGATCAGAGAGCTGGAGCATCTCCCGTACAAGGACAGGCCGTGAGTTGGGTTTGTTCAGCCTGGAGAAGAGAAGGCTCTGGGAGACCTCAGAGCAGCCTCCCAGGACTGAAAGGCGCTCCAGGAAAGCTGTGAAGGGGTTTGTGGTCAGGGATTGCAGGGATAGGACAAAGTTTTGAGCTGAAAGAGGGGAAATTGAGATGAGATCTTAGGGAGAAATATTTTCCTGAGAGGGCAGGGTGGCCCTGGTCCAGGTTGCCCAGAGACGCTGTCGATGCCCCATCCCTGGAGGTTTTGAAGGTCAGGTTGGATGGGCCCTCTATGATTTTATGCTGCCATTGGCATTTACAGATCCGACTGCATCACCAATCTCCAGGGTGGCACCTGCCACACAACCTCAGCCTGCTCAAGTTGCGCTGCAGCAGCCACATCCCATGTGCCCATTCTATTCATACCCCAGCATACCTCCAAAACCTCCAACTTCCAGGCTTTTTTTAAATATTCATTTGACAAAATATCTGTTGCCAGTCTTCCTTTCTATGTACACCCACTCTGGTTTTGCTCCTCGCTCACCTTCCCGACATGCAGGTAATGGACTGCGTTGTGATTTTTGCATCAGCGATGCCTTCACAACCCATTTAATGCCAAGGTAGGAGCTGGAGATGCCGCTTCCCATCTGGCTGATCATTAATGATGATAAATTAGTTCAGGCCTTTCGTCAATCTCTGATACACACCAGACCTCACTGCTGTGTAACACAACGCTTTGTTACTTATCATCATCATCTCCTTTTAGTCATTGGTCCATGTGTGATAATGTCTCATCAGCAAGCCAAACAGGAATGCCAAAGGAAAGCTGGGGGTTAGAGGGGAAGAGAAAAACAGAAAAAAACCCTCTCTTTGTTGTAAATTAATTGTATTTCCAGCTTCTCATCCATCCCATAAGGCTTTCAGATAAAAAAACAGCACTAGGAAGAGCCCCAGCTGCAGTAGTTACACCTGCAGACAAGCACCTAATTATCCAGAGCTCATTACTTTCAGGCTCAGTTTTGCATCTCTAAATTAAAAAGAACTGGAGACAGCTCACCAGCACGTAAATCATCCCCAGCCCTCGCCTCACCCTGATGGATCTCATCCAGCCTGTGAGCCGCCGGGAGCCAGTTATCAGGGGAGCTGTCAGCCACGGGACCGGAGCAGTGCAAATGCCACAAAAACCCAATCCATTATTTTTCCCAATAAAAATACGTTTCTAAGGGCAACCTGATTTTCTTCCTTCGCCTCTGTCTTCCTCAACTGCAACTCAAGCATCAATGCAAACCGTCTATTTTCAGCTTAGACCTGGAAAGGTTGTTCAGGGTGGAAGAAACCGTGTCTAAACCTTGCTAATCCTGCTGGGATTTTCCTTCAAGCGTGGTGTTTGTGGGTGGGGGGACGGGTCTGGAAGCAATGGGCTGAATATTTCTGTAACTGGGGATTTTGTCTGATGGGTATTTTTAACCACAGCATCTCCAAGAAGTGGGTTTTCAAAGCACAGCCTGAATAAGGTTAAATTTGGGTTTGGAACAAGTTCCAAAATACTAGTAATTAAAAAAAAACAAGCCGCAAAGGCACAGGGATCATGTCTGTGCCAGCTCAGGTAACAAGTAACGCGAGGTTAAAGACGTGCCAGGACAGCATCTCCTGCTCAGACACAGAAAACTTGTCACCAGCTGACTTGTTTCAGCTTAAAAATCCACTTTCCTCCATAAACCACCAGCCACTTCCCTATTTTTTAACTTCATATTTTATGCTTACAATATATGGACTCTTCTAAGAGGTGGAAAAGTCAATAGATTTCATCAGCTCCCTTCAGCTGGAAAGTCAGGGTATTACCTTTCTGGAGAGGGAATGGTATCACAGGGAATATGCCAATGTAGCCTTAAAATTACATTTAATTTTAGGAGGGTTATTTATGATTGTACTTCTCTGTGTTAATTAAAACTCCTGTTATGCTGTAGAAAACAGGCTACACTCAGGAACCCACAACAGCCCCACCAGGCTTCAACTGCCCTGTCCTGCGCGGTCACCGCTCCGACTGCTCAGAGTGACTTCTCATGGCCCTGTAGCCACAAGCCCAGCCTATAAAGAGCTCAAAACATTAAGGCAGAGGGAAGAACCACAGAATGGTCTGGGTTGGAATGGGACCTTAAAGATCATCCAGTTCCAGCCTCCCGCATCAGACTCGATAGGATGAACCCCAGCGACAACACTGAGACTGGCTGAGCTTTGGAGGGGCTGCTGTACATTACAGAGGACATCGTGGGCCAATATCCCAAAGAAAGATCTCAAAGAGATGGAGCCTGGACTCCAAAATACACCAAATAAATCAGAAATGGACACGCACGGTGCTTGGGCTGTGCACACCCAGTCAGCTTTGAACAACTTGGCATTAAAAACAAAGCCCAGGAGTTCTGAGAAGGGCGATGCCAGGAAGATGGGCTCCTGCCATGAGATACTGGGCTGCCTATCTCTTCCTACGACATGGAATCACTACAGATCTCATCTGCCAGGGCTGTGGGGCTCTGCAGCCCTCATCAATTATTAAACTCTCCTTTGCTTTCCATCCCAGTACAGAGCGTGTGGACAGAATGGGTTTAGGTGGTGCTGCTGCTCTTACATCTGGATATTGAAGGCAAACCACGTACAAACTGATCAATACAGGGAGTCACAGCAGTCAGAGTGTGTTTGTAAGCATCCCACTATATGTACACGCACCTTTACAGATGATTCACACGTCTATAAAGGGTGAGGTGTAGTCACACTGCTGCCAAACAGCAGCCTGTGTGGGGAACCCACTCCCAGCAAACAGTGTGTGGGTCAAGACACCATAGAGGTTGCCAGAAGAACACCAGGACCAGGATGGGCAAGGAAACCTTTTAAAACATCCGCTCCCTGTGACTCAGCAACTCTTTTCCCAAGTGCCAGGACAAGAGGAAACCATCACAAGTTGTGCCAGGGGACGTTCAGACTAGACATAAGGAAAAATTTCTTCACTGAAAGGGTTCTCAGGCCCTGGAACAGGCCTGAGGTGGCTAAGTGTCCATCCCTGGAGGTGTTTAAAAGACATAGATGAGTTTCTCAGGGATCTGGTTTAGTAGTGGACAGGTACGGTTGGACGCGATGATCTTAAAGGTCTTTTCCAACCAGGTGATTCTATGATTCCATACCTCAACTTCAAATGCTCCCTTTCTAACACTCAATTCCTCCTCTCAGACTCTATTTTGCTTTCTAAAATCCAAAACCAGCCCAAGGTTCTTTCCAGAAAGAAAGGAACTCCATGGCTGGATGCTCTCAGAGCTGTTCCTAGCTAGTTCCTGGCCAGACTCTGCTCTCCAGGTTCCTCCAGGCAAAGGAAATCACCAATAGCATCTACGAGAAGTCAGGTGGTATCAAAGGAAAATTACTGCCACAAAGTGTAATCCAAATAGCAGGCACCAGCAGGCACAGGACACAACAGGAGGAGCTCCAGCACTGAGCCAGCAGTGGTGGTGCCAAAGAGCTGGCCCTGGCCTCTCATGGCCACTTGTCCCATGCCAGCATGAGCCCATTCAGCTTCTGCGCCCACCAGAGCAGGGAGCAGATTTGGGTTGAATTGAACCTCTTCTTCCAAACTTAGCTCTCCACCTGGCCACACATTGACCTAAAGGACAGGACCAAGCAGGAACAGAGATGGGGAGGTTGTACCATAAAATACTCCTGCAGTAGCTTCCCTAAGTGCATCCCTGGCAGATAACAGGAGCTGCAGGGATGTGTTAACCCTGAAGGCAGCTGCTGAGGCTGACCTAAAGAGAACACTGATCCAAAACATTAACATTACTTTAAATCACTGCATAAAATGTTTTTATTTTCAGATTTTTTTTTTTGCACTCCCAAATAAGAACACAAAGCAGATCCCGCTGAAGAAATTGTTTTACTGTAGGAAATGGTGACAGTCTGAGCCTTCAGTACCTGAATTCACAGCACTACAGCCATCAGAGCTTGACAAATCATAAAAGCCTTGGAAGATTTATTAAAGGATGGAAGTTGGGCTGGGAATGGAGGAGCAGGTACACACACTAGGGAAACGAGCTGAAGCATCGCTGCGTTACACCACACATAATGCCCTAACCTGAGGCCACAAGAGGACTTCACCCAAGTCCCTGAAGATGGTCAAGGTGTTTCAGATACAGCTCACGTTGCACCAGCTGGGAGCCAGGGCAGTGAACTGGGAACCAGCACTGCTGTCTCCAGCGGTGCTGTGGAGCTGAGAGACGGCTGCAGGGAGAATATCCAGATCATCAGATGGGGTGGGAAGCATCTTCTTCAGGTTGGAGACCTGGGCTGCTCCCTACGCCCATGCACACCTCTTCCAGTTGCACAACCCTTCTCGAAAGCATCACCTCACTCGGCTTACAACATGAGGGATCCAACAGCCTCAGTAAAAGAAAGGTAGTAACTAATAGCCTAACGTTTTTTCCTTCTCAGTTAACAGAAAAGCCGTCCTTCCCTCGCACTCATCACCCCTGGAGGCTCACCCTGCTAACCAGCAGACTGGAACACACCATCAATTAACAACCTGGGAGCTACAAATACAGATATTGAAGGTAAAAAATCACCCAAACTGGGTAAGTAATGGGCTTCGGTTGACCAGAGACAGTGATATTTCTCCCCAAATTACTCTTGTACTCGGGCAGCAGCCGCTCAATCACCCTCTGTGCTACAAAATGATCCAAATACCTGCACATTTGCACAGAGGCAGTAGGTCTCCTATTCCCAAAACACTGGAGGATCAGCAGGCCCTGGATCAGCTACTCTGGACACCAATACAACCCAAGAACAGGAGAAGCTTTCATGACTTCTGATCAAGCAGCTCGTCCACACTCCAAAGTCGTTACCATTTCAGTGGCAGTTCACAAGCCAAAACAGCTCAGCTGCTTCTTTTAATTAGAAGATTTTATGCAGCTATTACACCCCTGCTACTCCCTGCAATGAGACACAGCTCACAAGTTCCCCTGTCACCCAAATAATTATTTTTGTGGCCCTGAAAAAAATACAAGCACCTCTAGCATCAGCCAGCAGGCTGCCCACATCTCGAACAAGAGAGCTCACCTTACTTAACACAGCCCTTCCACTACAAAACAAATCTCTTCTGTCTCCAAGCAAAGCACAGCAAAATTTATTGTGCAAGTGACTCAAGTCAGTGGCTCTTGCTATTTTACACAGCCCTTTCACTGCACATCTCACACTTCCACTGCACAGGGGACAATCCTGGATCAGAACCAGGAACAGCAGGGAAAAAGTCCAAGTCCTCATCCAGCAACTTGAGCCTGGCTGGACAGTTAGGGAGAAGAAATGGAGACTTCAAAGGTGGGGGAGCAGAGCTGGCAGTTTCAAAGGTGATTTACCCCTTGCACTCCACCTTCCCCGGAGCATCACTCAGAAACCTTCCAGCACCACTATTAATTAAAGAGGTAAAGGGAATAATTCCAGGTCAGGGAAAAAGTCAAAAGCTTTGCTCCCTGAGGGCACAGCACCTCCCTCGTCCCTGGCCACGAGCACTGGGCTGTTACAGGTCAGGTTTCCTGGGATCTATACACCAACCCAACAGCTAAATGTTGAGAAGCCACCCCAGTCCTGTGTTTCTGCCACCTCCCTTCTGCAGGGAGATCATGGGACTCCTTGGTGACCCAGCTCAGCCCAGTGAGTCAACGGAAAGCTATTTTTTTGCTTGGCTGGGTGAAGTTTTCAGTCAATTCCATGAGCTGATTTCAATCACCAAACACTCACGTGACTGTTACATCCCAGACAATGGAACCAGCATGAAGACACAGCCCAGCAAAGGCAGATCCCCCCTCTCTGCTGCAGCTCACAGGCACAGAGAATCATGGAATCATGGAATGGGTTGGGTTGGAAGGGACCTCAAAGCACACCCAGTTCCAAAGCCCTGCCATGAGCAGGGACACCTCCCACTGAATCAGGGGGCTCAAAGCCCCATCCAGCCTGGCCTTCAACACCTCCAAGGATGGGGCAGCCACCTCTTCTCTGGGCAACCTGGGCCAGGGCCTCCCCACCTCACAGCAAAACATTTCCTCCTAAGATCCCATCTCAATCTCCCCTCTTTCAGCTCAAAACCATCCCCTCTTTCAGCTCAAAACCATCCCCTCTCACCCTATCCCTGTATGCTCTGCTCAATAGCCCCTCCCCAGCTTTCCTGGAGCCCCTTTCAGTACTGGGATGCTGCTCTAAGATCTTCCCAAAGCCTCCTCTTCTCCAGGCTGGACAACCCCAACTCTCTCAGCCGGTCTCTCTAATCCTAATGTGAAACTACACCTGCCTTCACACCTGAGACATCCAAAAACTGGCATTTCCAAACAGAAGGCTTTCCCAGCTGAAGCATAAGAGTCTGTATTGCTTGTTGGCTTTCCTTCTTTTGCATCCCAGTAGAAGAACCAGAGATCCATGAAGTTCAGCTGTGTACACAGCATGCTCTTCAGTGCATCCTCATCTGTTTGCTCACCTCTGCCAAACTGCTGCAGCCAATGAACGAGCAAGATACAATGGCCCCAAAGGGTCAAAATGAATTTTGCAAGCTATGAGAATGAAAGAAGGCAAGGGAATGGGCATGTTCACGCCAGCTGAAGACACAAGTAGCTCTGTGGCCCTCTCAGATTGTTTTTGTCCTCCGTGTGAGATCCCAGGCAGGTAAATCTCAATAGGATACAGCTTGTTCCTGAAAGGCTGGAGTGTGTTTAGGTGACAGATTTATACACAGGGCATCTTCTTTTCATAGTCATAACAAACAAAAGATAACAGTCAACACTAAAAAAAAGTAAAATCAAGGTATCTACCACTGAAATCTATGTGGAGGGGTCTCAAAATTCAATATATGAGCTATTCCCAACTGGCACAAGGAGCTACAAGGCACTTGTCTCTACGTAGGTAGTTACCTCCAGCCATCTGAGGACTTCAAAGGAGAAGGGAGGGAAGAGAAGAGGTGGCCCGTGCTCAACTAAACCAAGTTCTTTTAACAAAAATTCCCAAAGGTTTTATCCTAATGGGCCTGGAGACAGAGGGCTGAAGCCCTCTCTCTCATCCCTGCAAAGGTAAAGCAGGAGATAACTGTCATGTAGACTTCCTCCACATGAGACTTCTGCCCAGAAGCTGCTATATGTGGCATCAATATCATTTTACCTGTATCTGCAAACAAGCTTACCTCAAAACTACCCCTCATGCCACTCATGGGGCTGCTGCCCAGACAGCTTCCCATCTTCCATGTTGTATAGACAGATGATTTCATACAGAGGTCCTCAAAGCAAGAAACAATGCTGGTACTGGAGGACATAAGGTCTGGTACTGGAGGACATAAGGTCTGGAACTCCTGGTTAAGAAAGCTCCACCTCGTGCTGCTTCGGCATGTGAAGTTATCTGGCACAGCTTGAGAAGGAATAATTTAGCAGCAGCCTGTGAAATTGGCTGCACTCTGTTCTAAATTTATGCAAGATACGGTGCATTATCTTGGACGCCGGGCCCACGTCTTCATTAGCTGAAAAGGCCCCTCGAGGCAGGAACCAGTTTCCAGGCCCAGGAGACCACAGCACCAATGAGCAGCTCTCCCAGCACAGCTCCTCGGGCAGGGTGGGATGATCATACCAGGAGCTCCTCCTCGGAGCCACAGACCCTGGGGACAGAGCTCACCAGCTTGAAACAGGCAGAGGAAGCTCTTCCAGACTTTTTGCACTGAGTAATTGTATCAATGGCTAGAGAGGTCGCACACACACAGACACTTAGAGCACCATTATGAACCTCCACATCTGTTTTAGGGGGAACATTAAAGCCTTTTTAATTTAGGAATAATTAAAGCAGTCCCAGGTTGCACAGTGAAAATACGGAGTGATGCAGATTTTTAAGCAGATTTAACTTTAAACAATATTTCCTGGATGCCCAAAACACCACATGTGGCTTTCAGTTATCGCATCCCTATCCGCATAAAGAGCTCTCATTCCATAATCTTCCATAATACTTTAAGATGAAAAGTATCCCACCCTTCTCTCTCTTCCCTAGAAATTTCACTCTATGTTCTTCTCTATTTGCAAATAAAAAGATCACAACACAGGTTTTTCTTGGCCAACAATGTCATGCGGTGGCACGGGAGCTGAAAACTGCAGTAACACTTACGCAACCGAGTGGTTTTACCAGAAGCCGAGCGTTGTGGAGCTCAGCCCACACCTGTGCAGCACAGACAGAGCCTTTACCTTCCAAGGGAGGAAAAGCTGCGCTGAATCAGAACGCAGGATACACAAAATACATTTCCAGTGCAGTTATGCTACCCACTTCCAGCAAACTTCTAATTTCCCCAGATGCTTTTGAAATTATAATCCCTAAATACAGTACCAGAACAGTAATTCAGGAGCATTTGTAAGCTCTGCATCCAAGTTTGAACAAAGTCTTATCTACACATTACAAACACCCAATAAAATGGATGAGTTCATGACTTTTCCACCTAGGACTAAGAACCAATGCTCCTTTAAAAACTTAACCAGGGGCTGATCACGGATTCCTGCAGCATTTGGGCACCAATTCTGCCAACACAAGTTTTGCCAACCACAACCACGGTTTAAGACCTGGTTCCTGTGATGGGCACCATGGAGGGACACGGTCACCATTCCACCCTGGAAATCACAATCCAAAGGAACAACCCAACCTTTAGGAATGAACGATCAGAATGCAAAAAACCACATCTTCCCTAAAGTCAAGTGCATCTTGCATTTATCCAAAGCACTCTGGTTAAGTCTGTGCTTCAAAAAAGTAATTTTTGAGGACTTGTAGACAAGGAGTCTGCAAAACTTCCAATTCTACAGAGAGAACAGAGTTTTCCTCAAGACAAAGGAGAAAATATCTGCAGAATTCCAAAGCCTTCAAGTTCAGCCCAATTAACAAAGCTCTTCAGAGCCCATCTCAGCTAATGACAACCTGCAGGCGTCCAAGCTGACTTAAGGTGTTCACAACTTTTCACATGCATTCACTAAATGGATTCATTGAGAATAAAGATAATGATAGATTAATTTATGGTAAACACACACATGATGTCAGGATTTACTGAATCACATCCATGTTGGAATGCTTCTACACACACACTGCCTGTAGATCTGCATGAGGTTTGTTGGGCACCCAGCACTGGGTGAGAGTTTGCCAGGGAAGCTGCTTCTCCAATTAAGTGAAATATTCATTATGATGTCTTTCCATGTTTTAAACAAACCCAGCAGTGACTGTATAGATACCTTGTGATGTGTTGTTTTAAGAGCATACTGCCAAGGGAAAGTATTTTTCAAGGTCAGCTATTCCTTTAGTCATAGAATCATGGAATAATTTGGGTTGGAAGGGACCTCAAAGCCCATCCCTTTCCGCCCCCCTGGCCATGGGCAGGGACACCTCCCACTGGATATGGGGGTTCCAAGCCCCATCCAACCTGGCCTTAAACACCTCCAGGGATGGGGCAGCCACCACTTCTCTGGGCAACCTGGGCCAGTCATCTCCCCTTTTATCTAACACCACCTTTCTCCCAATCCGTAACACCAAGTATTAATCTTTACTGATCACCACCAACAGTGCTCTGGAAGGGAAACTCACCTGGAAATCCCCAACAGAATCTCCAGACCCTGAATTTTGATTAAATTAATCAGACTCACTATAGCCTGGAGTACTTGGCCTTGCCTACACAAAAAGGCTTTTTCCTCTTGCTGTTTAAACGGACACTTACATTGGAGCTGACTGATTCCAAAGGCACTTAAAGATGTTTCATAACACAGCAAGCTGAACAGATACAGGGACTTTTATAAAAACAAAAAAACCCAAACCCTTCTTCTAGGGCAAGTGAGAATCTGTGCACGGACAAAGAACAGAGAAGGTTGTTTTGCAAGCAAAACCATTACTTGGTTTATGAGTAGAATCACAGAATAATGGAATAGTTTGGGTTGGAAGGGACCTTAAAGATCATCCAGTTCCAACCGCCCCGCCATGGGCAGGGACACCTCCCACCAGACCAGGCTGTTCATGGGGCCATTGGCCAAGAGGAAAAAGGAACATTAAGGCTACAGAACAGAGCTACTGCAAAATAAATTAACATTTCACATGCAGCTCCTATGAAATATTACCGCAAAGCATTCATTATGGATTCACTCTTGATTTCCACTGTGATTGCTTTAATTTCAGGTTACTTTACCTGACATTTACCTGATCTGTGACATTTTAAGGAGTCTAAATACCCACTGAAGGATGAGCTCCCGCATGTTTTCACTGCTGTTGACTCTGCTACACTCTTGCTGCAGGACAGGGACTCTTGTCTTCGTAACAGTTAAAAATAACAATAATAATTGCATTTTCTCCTTTGGTGGCGTTAATCCCCTTCACTGTGGACGTCATCGGAAGAGCACTTGATTCCAGAACAGAGTTTCTGTTTTGTGAGATCTTTTAAGAGCGCAGGATGAGGCTGGTGTGCTCAGAACACCACAATAATTAACACGCCATGTGTCTGTCTGACTCCAGATGATTCATGCAAGAGCCAAAGTCTCACCTGGGGTCTCCTCTCTTTCAAGTCAGTCCCTGAGACACAGTGACCAAAAGCATCCCCCCAGCCTCACTTTATGATTTGCAAGTGCAGCAGAGCTGTGGGCACATCTCCTCTAATATCTCTGGAGACAAAACAGGAGGAACAAGGCGTTTCTTAACTTCCTAAAACTATCACATCGAGCAGTTTGTTCCGTTTACATCTCAGCCACCACCCTTTCTTTTCCTTTGCTGTGAACCAAGCGACACAGACTGAGTTAAACACCACTGGGCAAGCCTCTGTCTCTGTACTGGCACACGGCATTCCTGGGTCACATCCTGCCTTAAGACGTGTTGCCTGTTTTTTAACATGGTTTTTAACACCCCTCAGCCTCTGAGGGTGAAGCACACACGTGGATTTGGGAGCGACCACGTGGAGCATCGCTATGCCTTGCTGCCTGAATTAAGGGATCCGGTTCTAAGCCCGGTGCTTACACGCTCTGCACGGCAAATAACGAGGCAGGCACTAACATCATCTCTGCTCATCCACACCAGTCAGCAGGGAAGAGCTCAGAAGAGCTGTCTGCCTGAGATCCTGCCTTCCCCTCCTTATTTTGGGCCTCCCCAATTACTGAATTAACCGGCTCTAGACACAGCCTGCGACAGCTTCCGGGCCTCACACGCTTCAATAACCCCTTTGAGCATGGACAGCTGAGTTGCTCTTTCTTTGAGGAAATGCAGGTGATGGTGGAGCATAAGAAATGGGCATTTATGGTATTTGGGAAAAAACATTTTGGGTTCTCATCCCCCAGAAAAGCTTTTGAAATCCAACATATACTCAGTAAAAGGAGCAAACAGCAGTACCTCAAGCACCTGAATCCTGCCCTCTCATCCCTCTCCCTGCACTGATTTTGGCACGGGGCCATGTCAAAACGTCCACAGCCCTACAGAATAAACCCCCATGAATCTATCTCCAAGCAGGTTACAATTTTCAAAGGAATAAAATCCAGCCTAAACAGAAGACAAGAGGACAGACACCCAAAACAGAAGTGTTTGAATGAAAAGCAGTATCATTAGAATGAGAAGGGGATGTGAAAAAGCAAGCATGTTCATATTTATTTCCCAGCAGAAAAGCTGGTGCTGAAAACAGAAAGATAGGGGAAAGTAAAGAAGAGAATGCGAGGACCTAAAAAAGGAGAGCTGATCAAATTCTTTCAAACATTTGAAACCCCACAGGGCCCTGGGTGTGAATCCGGTTGCTCTTAGGACGAGCTCACTGCTAAAACAATGGCAGCAGCTCATCTTGTCATTTTCTGACTCATCTCCTGCATTCAAGCCATATCAGTGGAAAGAGAAAAGCTTTCTCCAATATCATCCCAAAGATGAAGGCGACTACTGACCCAGCTTCAGCAGCTGCAGGCACTTTTATCACCACATCAGTCAAACACACACATTGGATACGCTGGATTCCTCGGCTCAGGAGGTGCTCTGTGGGTGTTCTGCCAGTTCAGCTAAGCTAGTATTAACATAGATGCAACTGGGTTGTATGTTTTTGGAGTAGGAAAGGCTTAAGGGACTAAAGCAGGACTAAAGAAGGGACTGCACATACCCTTGTCTGACAGAGCTGTCCCTGGTGGAGTTTAGAGAGTCAAGACATCACCCAAGTTGGGCCAAGACCCCTCCTAACTCAGGTACATCAATCCCTCTCTGCTGCTTCCCACCTCTTCACGCCAACAACGCTCCCAATAATTAATTAGCTGATTTGAGAGGCCCAGACCAATGGTTATGCATTAGAAAAATCTCTCTTTACTCAAAACTAATCAAAACCAAGTCGGAGCGCCAGTGTTTTCAGGCCGGAAGCACAGCCACGTCTGTCTGAGCACACCACATGCCTGTGGAAATTGCCACAAATATGCGGCGCTCAGACATCAAAGACAGGAAAAGAAGAGCAGTAAAAAGGGCACCCAAGGTCAAAACAGACGCCAGAGCTTTTAAACCCAAGAGTTTTAGTGCAACAAATCCTGCAGAAAGGCTTGTGGAGGAAGATGGCAGATCCCTCCCTGCCCAAAGGAAAGCAAACCTAGCTGAACAACTCAGAAAACCAGCTTCGTTCCAGCTGCCTGAATGAATGATGGGGTAGATTTTTGCAACAAGTGATCCTGAAGGGCTTTGATGAGGGCTAAGAGTGCAAAAATCCAGCAACTGCACCCAATCCCAAGGTCCAAACCTTCCGCCACCGAAAGGGAGAGGTGGGGCAGCTCCATGACATGGTTTCACCCACTGAAGATGTGAAAAAAACAACGTATTTTCACTTTGTTGGGAAAGTCTGGGCATCAATTAGACAAGTTATTAGAAAGGACAATTTGAGTGTTGCCTCATGGACACATTTCATACTTTTTAAGTAAAGCAAAGGCCCCTAAGCCTTCAAATTAATTTCCCCCTTGAGCTGCAGGAGCCTAAATGCATCCACCTTCCAGACAAGCAGCAAGGCTCACCTCTTTGTACAGGAAATGGGAAGGAATTCAGACAAGGCTTTACCCAAATTCAGACTCCTCCTGTTGGGCTGCGCCACCACACAGCAATCGTACCCCAGGTGTTTACTGACAAAGCAAAAACATCCCCCAAAAAACAAGAACCAAACCCCCTGACAGGAATAACAGAATGAAGACAACGCCCACTGAGGCACGAGGAGCATTTGTTTTGGGTGGCTGACCAGATGACCTCCCTGGCTAAAGTAACTCCTTCCCATTCATGAAATACCAGGAATTTTTTTGTCAACTGTAAAGGAAGTTTTCAAACATGAAACTTAATTTGAGATGACGGAGAGCTTCCACCCCAAAATGAACCAGATCCACATTTTATTGTGATATCTCTCGTGTGAGAACCCACCTGGAGCCCTGTGTCCAGTTCTGGAATCCTGAAAATAAGAAGGATATGGACTATTGGACTGGGTCTGGAGAAGGCCACAGAGATGATCTGAAGGCTGGAGCACCTCTGCTATGAGGACAGGCTGAAAAAGTTGGGGTTGTTCAGCCTGGAAAGGAGAAGGCTCCAGGGAGACCTCATAGCATCCTTCCAGTACCTGAAGGGGCTCCAGAAAAGATTTAGATTAGACATTAGGAAGAGATTCTTCCTGATGAGCGTGGGGAGGCCCTGGCCCAGGTTGCCCAGAGCAGTGGTGGCTGCCCCATCCCTGGAGGTGTCCAAGGCCAGGTTGGATGGGGCTTTGAGCCCCCTGATCCAGTGGGAGGTGTCCCTGCCCATAGCAGGGCAGGTGGAACTGGATAGGCTTTGAGGTCCCTTCCAACCCAAACCATTCCACGATTCGATGATCTCTAAGTATTACAAAACCCATTTTACCCCATTTAATGGGGTGATATCAAGAGGCAGAGATGGGAGGGAAAGCATGGAGTCCTATTTTGCATGTGTAGGTCTACAATGATACAGAAAACACTACCAAGCAGTCACAGTAAAGTGCCACGGAAAAATCCAGGCCCCAAATGATCACAGATACTGCAATCGGACAGATCTGTGCCCCTCCAGAAAAGTGGCAAAGAAATGCCAACCAAGGCAGTCTCTCCTGTCGTACGTCCCTGCATTGCTGTATCTATCCAAAGTTGGTTTAATTTATTAAGATTACGGATCTTGCAGACTTCAAGTCCTTAAAAAAAACAGCATAGCACACATGGGCACTTTCTCACCAGGAATATCAGGCAATCACTCTTTCTCAACTGCAGGCACAAGGGGGCTGGTGGGCAGTGATGAACATTTGCAGCTGGCACGACTTTTTCCAGCTTGAAACTGTGTGCTCAGCATCCATCTATTAAAAAGTTTAAGCCATTCTCCATTAGGGGAAGAAATAAGTCATGCTCGTGTGCCAAGTATTTCTTTGCCACTCGCTCAAGCCTCTCCTTGGGTCTGAGTGCCATTCTTCTCCCTGCTTGTCACATGCAGAGTGTTGGGTTGTTCGTTAAAAGGCACAGAAATACAGCCTCCATCGCTCCTCTGGCTCCACAATTTATGCCCCAGTCGAGGAGATGTGAGCCAAAGCTGATGCAGCTTTACACGCTATCAAAAATTGGTCCACAGTACCAAAAAAAACCTGTTTCTAGAAATAAATGTGTGCCAAGGTGCAGCAAAGTCTTTGTGGTCATCTCTCAATTGTGATGGAATTGATGACACCCATCCACACAACTCAATCTATTGCCATTCTGCTCCCCCAGTTTGTTTCACCCATCAGAAAACTTTATTTTTGGGTGCTCTCCCCCAAAAATGACAGTCTGTGCTTCACAATAGGAAACAACCATTCCACCTCAATCCTCACTCCTGGCAGCACTGACATTAATTTCTGCATGCTTGCTATGCACCGGTGCCCTCCATCAGCTGCTTCCCAACACTTTACTTCCAGGAATTAATTCCCACACTGATGTTTCGTAACAATTTGAATGCACCTACCAATAGCTTTCAGATTTACCAACACGGAATTGAAAATGTAGCTTTCCTTTCGGTCACCTCAACCTGATAGGAGGAGGAAATCCCCCTGGCACATCCACTCGCAGAACGAAGTCAGTGTGGGATGATGCTGAGTGAATTCACAACTGTTGAACAATACTCGTCAACTCCATCCTGCCACTTAGCAGAAACAGCTGTTTTAATAAGTGCTTACATCGTTAGCCGGCTAATGCAATAACCAAATTAAACAGGACAACATGGAGACTAATCCAAGGGGGGGTGGGGAAAAGCCATTCAGTATTCCCAAGCACTGGAACAAGCCACTTAGCCTCCGCGTGCACGCAAGCCTGCACAGGCGTTACCGCTCCACCGCCACCACGTTCCGCTCATGCGAGGATTTGCCAGGATCTGTTTACACAATCCACTTTTCCCTGCTAAAGGCATGAAAAGGAAAACCCTCTGTGGAGAACGTAAAAGGCAACGCGTTCTCTCCGCAGCTTTTTGCAACTTTTCCTGCAAACTGAGCAAACAAAATGAATTCAGCAACACCGGTCCAGCCGTGTATTAACAATGAGTGAGGGCTGCCCAGAGAGAAAGGGGGGACTGAAAGTAGGAACAAAAGCCCACAGCACACAGGCTGGGGCTAAAGCCAGAGCCTGAATGGCTTCTTTGTCTTTCTGGTCAATGCAAGCCTATTCAACAGGCTGATATATAGCAGAAAGAGTGAGGGTGGGAGGAAGAAGAGTCCTGTCTCTTTAGGGGACGTCTCCTCAGCTGCCAAGCGGAGACTCTCGTATGAACACAGAGCTGCTTTCCGAGCTGCCCCGAACCCAGGCATTGTCTATGAACAAACACCAACTGAAAGGACACGCTCTGCTCACGCCCAACCTTCCTCGACCAAGGGACACACATTCCAGGAACTGGACATCTAGTTCCCAGAGAGCCTCCAAGTGCAATATAAATAGTAACCTATAGAAAATAAACCCCCTGTTTCTGAAAGTTGCTTGCTTTTCTACAATCCCTTCCTCCCAACAATGAGCTATTGTTCCCCTCTTGGTACTGAGGAAATGTTTGTGTTCCTTCTCCGGGTCCTTTTAATTAAGAGACCTGCTCCTCATTTCAAGAGAATCACCCACCACCCTACAAAGCACGCAAGCCTTTCACAGTTCAAGACAAAATGAATTTAATACTGATTTCACCAAATAAAACCCACACTGCCCTCCTTGTTTTCATAGTGTTACCACACAAACTCTGCAGAGCTCAGTAGCTCTAGCAAAGGCTGAAGGAGCAGTGTCCCAGTTGGAACTGGTGTGTCACTTGACCTGGATACAGGTGACCACCAGTTTGAAACACAGAGCAGCAAAGGTGAGCTCTGTCTTTGAGGGAGTGACACTTGTTTCTGGTGAAACACAAAGCCCCTCACCTCAGCCACACAGCCACAGCCAGCACTGCGTTCCCACATGTCCATAGGGTTGGGTCCTCCATGTGGTTTAAGACATGGTCATTGCATACTTTCAGCTCCTTCTTGAGAACTGCACATCCCAGGAAGGATGTGCAGGAATAAAACTACTCTGCTGCAATAGCCAGGAGCAGTGAAAGCATGGATGTCTACACTTACTCCTCCTCTCCCCTCCTCTCCCCTTTCCTCTCTCCCCTCTCCTAAACCAGGCACTCAGCATGCGTTGCACCCTTGCACCTACAGCCAAGGAGCAAGGTGCAAGGTGTGAGCTCTCCCCACTTCCCAAATCTTAGCCACTGCAGAGCCAGGATGATGATGCTGGTGGGACCACTGCAAAGAGGCTTCTGCAGAGAGCCTCACAGGTAACCAGACAAAGGAAATGCTTCAGCAAGGAAAGCAAACAAAGTGCACATTTCCACTCCTGTAACATTAAACCTTTCAACCATAGGATGTGAGGGGACAGCACAGTGATCACCAAACATCCCCAACACATGAGAAGGAGTTGCAAGGTTCAGATGCAGGACGCACCCAGCCACACACAAAGGAAGCCTGAGTGTGCAGGCTCCGTTTTCCTCAAATCCTATCATTGGTCACCAGCAAGAAGACAGGACTCGAGGGAATGGCAGAAAGATGTGTCAGGCGAGGTTTCAGATGAACGTTTGGAAGAGTTTCTTCACCCAGAGGGTGGTGAAGCACTGGAGCAGCTCCCCAGGGAAGCAATCACAGCACCAAGCCTGACAATAGTCCAGAAGCATTTGAACAATTCCTTCGAGACAGACGGTGTGAATGTTGGGGTTGTCCTGTGCAGGGACAGGAGCTGGACTCGATGATCCTTGTGAGTCCCTTCCAATTCAGAACATTCTATGATTCTTCCGGCAGCCTGACTTCAGAGAGCCACAACAAAGCAAAGCTGGCAAAATCCCACCCTTTTGCACCACCAAACAAGCTAACCCACAACCCACCCCGTTGCATTTAAACACTGCACTTTTGGAGACTCCACATCTATTTTTGGAGTTGGCCAAGGGGCAAGAAATTCCTTTATAAAAAGCAGCAAACTAATTTATTCGCCTTAAAACCAAGGGCTTCTTAATTGCAATCACAGCAATAACTTCTGCAAGAACAGCTTATAAAGATAAAAACTTCTTTCCTCCTGTGTCTAGTTGAACTAAAAGGGAGTAAAACTCTGCTGTTACCACAGTTTTAATTAAATTTGATTGATGGACCATTACATAAGCACGAAGGGAGCCACAGTTCGCACAGGATGCGATTCCCTTTCAGATTTTTCAATACAGAAAGGACTCCCGTTCTTAACCATTAAGATAAAGATCTTTATAGAAGTGCTGATCTGTTGCTTCATTGGGAAATGGTGGAATAAAAGACAGCTGGGCAAAAAGTTACTGTTCTTCAGGCACCCTGCGTGCCTCCGGAGGGAGAATCTGCTCGCAGGGACTGCACCCAGACCCTATCCAAACTCACACCTCGCAGCACGAAGAGGCATTTGGAATGCACACCCTCCACCACAGCAGGAACAGCTTCTCCCTCCTTTGTTTCTGCTCAGGTGGGGAACGGAGACATCGAACAGGCGGCTGGGAAAGCAGGGAAGAGAAACTTTAAAGCCCAAACGTTGCACTGCAAACAGCAAAGCGCCTGCGGCTGCTGTAAAGCAGAATTTTACAGCACGCTCTGGTATCGTGTATTTATTTCTCTCCTTTATTTTCCGGTGCCTGCATGCTCCCAGGTCCAACTCTCCCATTGCCAGGACACTCTCAACAGTGAGAGTGCACACACAACAGCAGGAAGAGCAGCAGCAGAAAGGTACCCAGCATAAATTCAGGTAACTCTCTGCGGGGTTGAAAACTCCCATGAAGGCAGCAGATGCTACAACACGCCAGCTTGAAACCCAAGTCTAAAGAAACATGGAAATAGAGGAGAAACAAAGAAACAAGAGTCCATAAATCACCAGTTCCTGACTGGCAATGGCTTGGGCTTTGATTTGCAGCTCCAGTAAACAGAGATGAGACATTGCTAAGAAACTGTCACCCTCCTAAATGCAAGTTAACATCGATGATTAAGAACAAAAACATAGCAGGGTAAGTTTTGCTTATTTATATCCCTGATCACAGCACGCATCAAGCAGCAACTTAAATAAAAACTCCTTACTCCAAAGCTTTAATGTTCCCACCACAGACAGGAGAATGCCAATAACGACTGCACGAAAGCACACTCTGTTTGCAGGTAAATCAAGATGTAAATATTTGTTCTACTTAATTTCGCTTTGTGCAGTCCAGAAGGACTGATCAAAGATAACACGTGTTTCGAGACGCAATTATGAAATGCCAGCATTTAGAAATCAAACAATCTATAATAAAAGTTACTCAATAAAACAACTAAGGGGAAAGACAAAGCAGAAGATCTCACACAGGCTGTTACAAGCTACATGAGAGCTATGAGATGCCGCTTACAGCTCAATGTTCACATGAAAACAAGATTAAGACCCAAAAAAGGCAAACAAAACACTTCAAAAGGTGTGTTAAGGCCAGTAAGAGCTGCAGGTGTAGCTGCCACAGACCAGGTAGGTTTAAGTCCTGGCTGCTGGGCTCTTGGCTCCTTTCAGTGTGAACACTGCAGCCCCAACACCCCAGCACATAATCATAGAGAATCACTGAGGCTGGAAAAGACCTCTAAGCTCATCCAGTTCAACTATCAGCACAACTGCACTGTGCCTACTAAACTATATTCCAAAGTGGTATGCGTGGTTTTTGAACCCCTCCAGGGATGGAGGCTCCAGCCCTGCCCCGGGCAGCCTCTGCCAGGGCTTCACCACTGTTTCAGTAAAGAGGTTTTTTCCTAATATCCAATCTAAACCTCCCCAGTGTAACTTAAAGCCATTTCCTCTCATTCTATCACTTGTTATTCGGGAGAAGAGCCCAGCACCCACCTCACCACAACCTTTCCTGGAGCTGCAGAGAGCCATGAGATCTCCCCTCAATAAATAGGCCAAGCTACACGACTGAAAGATGCATCAATCAAGTGAGTCTCTTCAAAGTACCATTGGCAAAGGTTGCCTGGTTTTATGCTCCTTGCCTCTGTGGAGCCATAAGCTGTAAAGGGGACTGTGCACATTTTGGCATAGACTGCAATCAGTTCACTGATTTCAATTCCATCACATTTCACAGCTGAGACTGGGACAATCATAAAATATCGTCCTGTCCCACCAAAACAACCTTGCAAGCAGTTTTCATCTTGAATGGGCAAGATGACAGCCTACTCTCTGATCACACCTTCTTTCAAAACTCATAGTATGCAGCACTTGGGGACTCTGGTGTGGGTTGTCTCTCATGGACAACTTCACACGAGTGACCACTCCTACTAGGGCTGTGGTTACACCACAGAACAGCCCAGAAACCAAAACCAAAACCTACAAGCAAACATTCTGGACACAGCAAAGGCAATCCCTGCCGGGGAATAACACACAAAACAGTCACAATTCCAGCTTCCTGCTAAACAACAACTTGCTGGGAGGCACCAGGAGATTAAATCGATGCATGCTTAGACCTTTTTCTGCCCACAGTCACACCAAATGTTTCTAAGGGGAAGTTGATAATATTACCAGACACAACCAAAATAACAATGTTGTGGAGCCAGGCACACTTATGGCTGATTTATACTTTCTGGGCAACCACTTTCCAGTCTCTGGAGAGACTATTTTATTGCAATTCCCCTGTTGTTAAGAGGAATTCAGCAAACCATGAGCTCTGATTCTCCCTGCAGCCAGGGTGTGTCAACAAAGTGAGGAAGCTCCTTTAAAATAATCCAGACTCCTTCACCTACCATGCAAGTGACCCCACTCTCCTCCACTCAGTCCCTTTGCAATCAGCCTTCTCCTGAACAGTAGCAAAAGAGAAAAGCTTCAGCTGTTTCCACACACCCTTCCTGGTCCACAGCAATCTCTTCAGCTTTAATCCAGCTAAAATTTACTATTTTCCTGAGCCGAAGGTAGAAAGCTACAGCAAAGAAACAGTTTTGTTCTCACTTTTAGGCTAGAGAAAAGACAGAGCCAAACGCCAAGGACAATACACATCCCTTACAAGAGGCACAGGATGGCTTCCAGCAGCCAGCAGAGAGCAAAGGTCTCAATTTTCATAGCGTTCCCCTGGAGGCACCCAGCTGCAGCCAGCACATGGGAAAAGCTCAGCCCCTCACAACTCACCCTACGACACCAGCAGTCACGTCTGGAGAAGGTGGCAGTGCCTACGTGGTGCTCTGATGCTCAGGGAACTCTCAGGACAGAGAGCTTCCTGTGTGTTGAGGATGGCAGCGAGTCTCAGGATTGCAACACCCCAACGTGAGACATTCAAGCACAAAAGACTTCCTGATCCTGCAATAGCTAAAGCGCCTGCTTAGGAACATCTCATCCACACCCTGGAGCAATTTCATACCTGCATCCTTTTCCTCCAAGACTAAAAGGTGATTAAATGTTTAGTGCCTTACCAAATGTTCCTCAAATACAACAGGAGCCCAAGTCCCATCCATACCACCACGATGTTTCTACTTATATATTTCATCTGGATTTTGGGTAGCACTGGAATTCCTGTGCTCCAAATCACCAACAGGTTTAATAAGGGACATATTGATGGGATGAAGCAGCAAGCACAAAGCTGGAGAAGATCCTTGCTGTCAAATGGCATTTTGATCTGCCTGCCTTCCAAGTAGTGGAGGAGACAACTTGGGGAGTGGCACATAGCGATCCCGATCTAAAAATAACAGGATCACAGGAGCAATGGTCAATTCTAACTCCATTATTCAAATCTTGATTAAATCTAATGTGGAGTTTATTTCTTAATCAACCTGCCTCGAGCGACTACTCGAAGGCTCATCTCTCAAAGCCTTTTTTCAGCGTAGAGAAGATTCTTCTGTAGCCTCAGCACACTAAGAAGCAGGTAGAACAGGAGAATGATTATCCATGAAGCCTATTCTTTCCAAAAACATTTGGCAAAGCACTGGATTTTTTTTTATCTGTTTCATGTAAAAGGAAGTGAAAACGGAGTCTCAAAATGCCCTTCAGCAACTAAAAATGAACCAAGCTCAGAAGGAAGAAAGCGTCTTGAAGAAGACATTTCTCAGCATGGTGCAGCAAGAAAAAAAAGTCCTTTGGATACTGTTAACCACTTTATTTTTGCAATTAACTACAACAGAAGGGAAAAATACCCATTACCTGAAAGAGAGAGATATTTTAACACTGCTTTCTTCAAGGAAGTTCTTCTAGACTGGCCTCTGTCTACCAAGCATTTGGAAAGTGTTAAAAACATATTTACACAAGGAACAGTTCAGCAGGGAATGGTGTGCCAGCTCCCGAGACCCTCAGGCACGCACAGGAGAGGCGACTGCAGGCTGAAACCTCCCTCCGGAGAGGATGAATGCAGACATCGCCAAACCCCGCCCTGGTGCTGTCGGCTGGAGATGTTCCTGCCCCAGCCGATAACCACCACAGCTAACCACACCCCCGCTTCTGTCGCTTAAACCGGGTGTAAAACAGTAAAAGAGGGAAGTGACAGAAGGGTTGGGAGAAGAAAAGACGGGCAGGCAATGTTTCCTGGGTCATTTTATCAAGCGAGGCCACCGAGCAAACGAACTGCAGCCACCAGCAGGGAAAACGGGAGATGCTCATCCCAGATGGACAGAGGGTCAGAGGAGGTCAGGAGCTCCACTCCCAGCGAATGTGGAGGAGTCCTCAGTGTGAAGAAGCAACATCATTCAAGAAACAGAGATGGAAGAGGGGAAAAAGCAAGAAATTTTAATAGGAGATCAGCATCCAGAGAGAAATATCCCAAGGATTGCTCTCAAGGAAGAGCTGGGGCAAATCTGAAGCAAAGCAACGTCAGAGCCAGAACCTGTGACAACTGCTCTACTCTCCTTTAGCACATTTTGATTTTGAAGGGGAAAAAAAATGACTGTAGCAGTCCTACCCCAAATGGCTGCAGGGGAATGCCTTGGTGAACACTGCACAAATACACAAAGCAAGGCTGCAAGCAAGCCAGCTCGAAGGACATTAGACAGGAGCCACTGGGAGGAGACAGCCACGGGAGAACAAGGTTCTAATCTACTGCTTGCCCACCCCTTTTTGAAGTTACTTCGGCTTTTGGGCTGCTCCAAAAGTACCAAGTGGGGTTCTCCAGCTGCTCTCCAGAGCTTTGGCTGCATCAGATCCCCAAGCACATCTTGTCTGGCAGGAAGAGGTGTATTTTTAATGAAATGCCATGGACAAGACAGCAGAGCTAAAGCCATGCCCACCCTCCACCTTTCAAACTGTGCAATGCAATGGCTAATATACCATTTCTTGTAAAATACTTCAGTGTTTCAGTCACTGACCCTTAAAACAATTCACACCGCAATATCCAGGACACACAGTATCTCACACAAACTGAATCACACTTCAAAGAAAACAAATATTCCCACATTTAGCATCCTTTTGACCCCCGATTAGCAGCTGAAACAGTGGTTTCTGGCCCAATACCAGCTCTCCGAGAGGCTCTGACCTGCTCTGGTCACTGCTCGTGTGCTGCTTTGAGAGAACCTGATAAACACGTGTCGGGTCTGGGTTGTGAAGCACAGAGCTGTGCTCAGCAGGCCTGGGGAGAACAGCTTACACCAGGCAATCCCCTGAGCCAGCAGAGTGATTCCTCTATTCCCAACAGCTTCGCCAGCAAGCGAGGACTGGAATTGTTTGCTTTGTGGGTCTGGGTTTTTTTCCTTCAGAGCAGTTACTTAAAACACAGTTATTTCTAAACTGAGTTTATACTGCAAACACACAACCAGTTAAGAACATTAAAGACCAAACAGAGAAAGTGGAGAACGTCAGCTAACGTTACTAACGATGCTCAGATAAGGCAGAGCAGGAGGAAACCCACCTCATCGCAGAGAAAGATTCCCAAGCTTCTACCCAGCCTTTATTCAGCTTACAGCCCAGAACAAACTTCACATGGGTACAGCAGTCTACCTGCCCTCACATCAAACTCATAAAGCAAAACTTTGAGTTTCCAGCTTCCCTGCAGCACCAGTGATTACCTGCATCTGGGGGCATGCTGTTACAAGACTGGGAAAAACCATTCCCAACACAGACCCAGTATTCGTTCATGGCAATTTTCACCTGAGAGCCTGAATTTCTGTAATGTACTAAAACCCAGCTTACTTATTTTCATCTTCCCATGCATGCCATTAACACAGAACTCCCCCAGCCCACTCACCTCACACTTTGTATCCTAAAACCACAAATAAGCTACTAGAGCTTACAAGGCTACAACCCACGCACGCCTCTTCTCCACAGGGATGGCCACTGCTTGCATCCCTGGGGTCCGGGACCCTCTGGCAGCAACCATGTATTTCCAAGCCAGGCTTTCTATCTGTACAATAAGCATGAATATCAAACAGCCTTGTAGTTTACTGTCTCATTCACTCAGCTACATTTCCTGCCGTGTCTCTAATACTTCACGCTGTGACTTCATGGGAAAATGCAATGCTCTGCTGGTCAATCTGTCAAGCAGCATCGTGGTGACAGCAGAGTTGTCACCCAGACTGATGGTCCCCCTGTCAGCCCAACAACCAATTCTACAGGTAAGCTTTCTGAAAGCATTAATGCTCATTTCGACTCCCAATTTTGTAATACCTCGCCATTTCCCTCCCATGATCTTTATTTCAGCCATTTATCAAAATGAAATTAAATCCTAAGTACTCTCTTGCCACATGTAGAGCTTATGCCTTCTCCTGAGTTAAAATTCAATGTAATGCAAAATGAAATCCTGAGAAAGCAGGCATCCAGGGAAGAGAGCATGATGCATCTTACACTGCTACACAGAAATCATAGTTCAGAGAGAGAGAGAGAGAGGGGTCAGGTAGAAGCTCTGAGTCTCTGTGGTCCCATCCTCCACATGCAATTTTAACTCCTGAGGACCATACCTCACATACACCTCTACAGGTGTGTGTCTTCTACTCTGAAGATGAGGAGTACATCAGTTTCAGAGCATTTCTCAGTTAAGGAAAAGCTCTGCCTGTTGAATCTGGGCCACAAACTCAGAGGTAAAACACAGAGGGAAGGCTGCACTGGCTGCACGTGGCCACCAAGGGAGATGGTCAAGCAAACATCTCCTTCCTTACTGCACAAAGCAGCCTCCAAAGTAATGTCACACAGCTGAACCAATGCACAGGGAGAAGTCAGTGAAGATGAACCTGATGTGGTATCCCAGATGGGGAAGAGATGGGATTTTCAGGCCCTGTCACTGCCTTCTGGTTGCTGGGGACCACGTGCGTTGACGAGACACAGCACGGCAGCAGGTAGGACCGTTCCTTCTCTGGTTAGGGTTAAACCCTAGTTTTGCTGGTATTGGACAGCCTGGAAACTGCAATATCTCTGGATTCACAGCAGGTCTTCAAAATGAACTTGAGCACCTTTGATCATTACCCAACCACTTGACTTTCACCACAGCAATGAGTGCTATTGCCTGTTAAACTGGAACACAGATGCACCAGGGACCGTGCTGGTCACCAGTGATATTTTACCAGCCTTTTATCACATTAACTGTAATCAAGACAAACACTGAGGTATGGGGAGGGGAGGAAGAGAAGACTAAGAAAGGATTTACTCCAGTTTGAAACCACTGAACATGGTTTTAAATGCTTCAGAACAGGGATGGACCAAATGAAACACTTTAAGTCATCCCGAGAACAGAGCACCTCTGATATTGTTTGGGGCTGCAATGCAAGCAGCTGGCAGATACACAATTATGAATTCACCAAATTGTTTGTTCAAAACACAATTCTACTTTTTCCTTTGCAATTCAGAGACATTTGTGACCCACCTGCAGCGAGCAGGGATGCTGCAGATCTTTTGTCTCCTCTATTCCTAAGCAAAAACACCATCTTCAGCACAATATATTCAAAACAAAGACGGAGTTGGACCACCCAAAAACGCAACCCAAGCCTGACAAGTCATCTCTCCGTACTTTCAACCTTCTCCTCCTGGAGCCTTCTCCAAGACCTTCTGGACCCTGAGTTGGCATTTTAGCTCAACCAGTGAGACCTCAAACTCCCTGAATGAGAAAGTTATCCCTGCTTTCAACACTTCCTGGCTTGGCTGCACTCTTCCCCCAGTGAACTCCTTTCAGCAAGACAGACCCGTGTTGCCAACAGGCAAACAGCTCTCCACCCCTCTCCAGTCCTCTCCCACTCCCTTGTTTTATTGCTGTGCTTCAGTTTCTTTCTACATGCCCCTCACAGGTTGATTAATTCTCATCTTGGGTGATCAGGTGTCTGGTAACTCAGGCTTTTATGCCACTCCACACCGTAATTCTCATTACAGCGTACACATTTTACTAGAAAGCTTTTTGCTGACTGTTCCCACTCCTGACATCCAGGCCATTCAATCAGACACTCTGGACAGAGGTCGCAGCTATAAAATTCACATGTTCTTCGGCTGCCAGAATGGGAATTTGGTGACAGTATAATTCATTCATTTATTTAATGTTCTTAATGTCAGCCTGAGTGGATAAAGTGTGCTTTGGCTTCAGTGAACAGCGATGGGGACCGCGCCAAGTGCCAGCAACAATGGTTTCAGCGAATGTCTGCAATCCCAGGTACTGCTACCACAGGAGGTGCAACAGCATATCAAGCTTTGGGGGGCAAAATGGGAATCATTTCAAGTCAAACTTCAGAACCAAACATACAGAATAGTTTAAAAAAAAGTTCATCTGTACAAATAATTTAAAGAATTGGTTTGGAAATGTAATGTCTAAATTTCAGTTATTATTATTTGCAATACAATTAAGCTGAACAGCTTAAGATCATTGAGAAGTACACTTTGCAATATTTGCATATCAAAAAAAGGTCATTTTTTTTTTCTTTCGAAGAGAGGGACATAAAAGTACTTTGAAATCCACTTTAAAACACAACACTGAAGGAAAGCATACACACAAGTCACACAGGCAGGCTGACAGCTGAATTAATTGCATTTTGCCAATCAAGGATACGAAATCCAGAGCCCAGGAAAGTAAAGTACCTGAATAGAGACCATCCAGTAATGAGTATTTATATAAACTGGTGAGAAATGGTGCCACAGACTGAAGTTGGCTCTATATTCTACAGCAAGGCGAACTCAGATGTCATCTCAGCAGCTCAAGAAATGTCACATCCAACAGAGCCTTCCACATGACCATCGTCCTGCTGAAGCTGGGCACAAACCATCGACTGCTAAAAGCCCTTCCCACTGTACTCCAGCGTTCCGAGATGCACCATGAATTCACAGTAAAAGTCAAAACAAACATGCTTTAAAAGTTTTTTGATGCCAGTTCTTGACTTCTCCCTCAAGTCAGTGGCACAGATGACCCTGTAGAGTTCCCTCTCACACAAGCCTGAAGCACCCTGTACATCACCACGAACAAGGATTCAGGACTTGCAGAAAGTTACCAGACCAGACTCCATCCTTAATTTCACGTCAGATTCAATGGTTCCCTAAAGGATCCCACGTCAGCTCAAGGACAGAAGGGCCAGGACTCAACACTTAGCAGGAATGCATGTCTTTTTACAGACTTGTCCTCTCTTCAGGATGTTAGGAGTCTTTCAAAGACAGTGGCTAACTAAAAAAAAACAAAGCTGAAAGTAATAGCACTAAAATCTTTCCCTTTGATGCCCATAGTAAGAGTCTCCTGCTCAGTCTAAAAAGACCAAAGACCTCCGTCACTTTTGCTTTCAGCAAAAGAAGAAAATAAGCCTAGAAAAATGCCAATTTCAAGGCACAGTAACTTCTACGACTTCTTAATAATGCATAAAATAGGGAAATCTCTTTTCCAGACAGCCATTAGCGCAGCCATAGCATTAGTTCAGATGGATTTTCAAACGCCACCAGCAACGCAGACACTTACATCGCATTGCTCTTGGTAATTCATACTCACACACAGCCACTCGCATGGGTAAATCAAACCAAAACACAAACAAACTCACAATCATCATCTGGCAACCAGAAAGAGAGAATCAGTGCAATGTTTATTAGTTCCCACCTCCCAAAAGCTTTCCAGACTCATGAAAATCTGCGTTTAACTGCATTAACTCTTCCTTGCTCAGTGTTTTCACAGCATCAAGGGCAAACTCAAAGGCTGGCAGCAAGACTTCTTTTCCAACTACCCCTGTGGGTGTGAAGTCCACTCCCCCTGTAAAAGTATTGAAAGTGACTTTTGAAGTCAAAAGTTTGTGACTTTTAGAGTTATTCCCATGCAATACTCTTGACTCCAGAGCATGAGAGCCTCATTCCTGCCAAGCTCAACCACTTGGAAAGGAGCAGCTGCTCTGTGCATCTTGACAAGTCCGGACCCATTTCAACACTTCCCTGACAGTTTTGGAGAACGTTACTGGTATCGGTTGAGAACTGGATATGTTTTTCTTACAAGATGCATATTTTAGAAGCCACTTTGTTTTTCTTCAGGCATATTTAAGGCTCTAGAAATCTTTTAACCCTCATCCAGATAAAGGATATACAAAGGTGTTACAACCAACAGCAGAAACATTTATTTTCGGTAGCAGAATCGATTTAAATCTGATACAATCTCAGTGTGGGGAAACGTCCTTTTCTCTCAGCCTCAGATGACCACAGAGCAAACACAGGTAAAAACAACTCCTACGGTATGATCCAAATAGGGAGCATGTAATTTTCCTTGCAGCAAAGAAAAAAAACACTGTCCCATTAACCTCATTATATGCCCAGCAGCAGTTTGACTCAGGTCCCATCAGCAACAGCGTGCCATCACCTACTCCGAAAAGAGAGAGCGCGTTCCGGGACATCTTCCAAATGTATATGATATAACATAACAATAACACACACTGGAAAAATTCAGTAGCCTAAAAGCTTGTTTTCTTTTCTTTTATAAGAATCCATTCTATTTTCTTCTTCCAGCCATTCAACATCATCAGTTCCTAACTGGGAGGCAAAATGAAGCCTGCAGTTTGGAAAGGGAAGCTGTACACAGGAGAAGGAATTGCCACCAAGTGTAAACACTGCACTACAAGAAGTCACATGGACTTGAACAAAGAAAAATGAGTTCTGCTGCTTCCTCCAGGCCACGGGGCACACGACTCCTCCACCCACACCTTGATTCTGGTAACAAATACCGCTTTTCTCCTTCCCCATTCACTCCAGAAAAGCTTTTGCCATTGCTAACAGAGGTATTCAAGTCACAGATAAAGTTCCCTACTAGAGAAATGCCTGTAAAACAGTGATACTACTCATCTGTAATTCCCCAGAGTAAAAATTCCAGCAACTCTAATCATATTAGCGGATTTACACACAACTAAACTTGACAGTTGACTAGCCCTGAAATTGCCGGATTAGGGAGAAAAAGAAAATATAGGTTACCTACGACTTCTGAAGAGAGAGATCTTCACTGCTCGCTCCTGCTGCGCAACCGAAATGGAGAAAAAGCACCAGCTCCAACCCCAGCGTTTGCTAACAAGGTGACAGAACCTTTCTGCCCTAAAATGATGGACAAAATCCTGCTACATCCAGCATCTAAAAGGGAAGTTATTTGTCCCAAGTCTCCTATTCTTCTCTCGCCGACTTACCACAGATAAAAACACAACCTGTGTTCCAAAATCTAACACACATCTATTTAAAAGGCTAAAGCAACCTTTTCCAGCAGATTTCTACCAGAGAACACACACAATTGCGTCCTCAGATATAAGGAGAAACATGAGCCACCCAAAATCACCTTTTTGGAAGAAGGGTTTCCTCCAAGACATTTCACCACAAAACTCTTTCAAAGCTGGTAAAGTAACACATCTGAGCTATAACACAATTCGCTTTTGTCATTAAATAAATTAAAGCTAGTTCTGCTTGAAAGAACACCAAGACACGCCAAGGCTGGGGAACATCAACAGGGGAGATGGCAAAGAGGTCTAAAAGCACTTAATTTTCTGGCAATGTGCTCCCAAACCCCTGCTGGTTCCTCCCCTGCAGAAGAGCTGCCACCACGGAGCGGCAGCAGGGAAAGTCTCTGCATTTCCAAAGTGTCTCTCCTGCCACAATACCCTCCTGAGATGTACGATCTCCACCACTTCAGGCACTTCAGGAAACACTTCTCAGGCAACACCGCTGCCCCTTCTTCCCCTCCATCCAGATGTGAGTTCAGAAAGCTGAGCTCAAAAACACAGAGAGCAAAGAACACCTCTGATCTCAGCCCACTTCTTCCCCTCCTTCCCACCTCGCGCCACTCCTTCCCTTTCATGACCCTAAAGCTTCAAACACCCTTCCCCACTGGCATTTGGAAGGGGACTTCCCACCGTGCTCTCCTTTTAGCTCCAGTTCAATGTCAAAGCCGCCCAGCAGCCAGAGCTGACCCACCCGTGGCGCAGGGAAGCACAGTGCTTTACACAACAGCCACAATTCCCACTCTTCAAGCTGACTTTTACGCCCAAGCAGCTTCCTGATCCCTGGGTCTTCAGCTTCAAAGTCATCAACAGATAAACCCCAGGGAGCACAGAGAGACGCAGCATCACACACTCTGGAAAAAGCCACTCAGCATGGATGTAAGCAGGGAGGGAAGACGGCGTTGGCTTCAAACTTCCAGGGCGTATCACAGCCACCCAGAGACCCTGATCCTTCAGCACTCACTGAAGATGCTCTCCTCGGAGAAATTCTTGAGCATCTTCCCCTCCAGCTCGACTCTTTGCTCACTAAGAGAGGACAGAAAACCCCATGCACCCAAATCCTCTTCAGCAGTCTTAATTTAACTAGAAGATTACCTACATAGGCCTACTCCAACGGCACAACCTGGCCTGCAGCCGAGCACCAGGTAGGCACTGCCAGAACCTCACCCTGACTTCACACCCGGTCTCTTACATTCTTGAAAGCAATCCTGTATTTCTTGCTGTTCTCCTGGGCTTTTGGGAAGTCGCTTGCATCCAGAAGATGCCACCCAACAGACCAGGAAACAGCATGCTGCTTTCTGAAAGGGACTACAGCACAGTTAGCTACAGCAACTCAGGAAAAAATAACGCAGATGCCCAATTATTGAAGCAATGTTAGCAAAACCCAAGTTTCCATGCTCAGCAACATATATTTCACACAGAAATTCCCTCAAACACTGACCCTTCCTCTCTGTTTCTCAGAAACAGAATTAAAGCAGGGGAAGAAATGACTGTTAAAAACCCTCCTGGACCTGCCACAACTGCCCCTGCTGCAGTAACCTGAAAAACCTGCATCCAGAGATGCCCAATCCCACCCCAAAACAGCCACAGTGAGATATTAAGACCAGGTTTACTGGTGCCTGCACAGAGACCACCAACAACCTGGAAGCTGAATTCCCTCCAACAGCAAGAAAGTCTGGAAAAGAAAACAAAACCCTACTGCCACCAGCCCAGAGCCCAGCACAGCTCTAATGTGGCTCCAAGGTCCAGTGTTAAATTAACCCTGACAAGCCAGCAGACGCGCAACATTACCCCAGCTCAGCATAAATCAATCTGTTTGTCCTTTACAGCGCAATGTTTGCCTATGTCTGGGCTGGGAAGAAACTGGTGACCTAATTATATCGATCCACAAAATTTATTCACAGCGCGGGGACTTTTTAAAAAGCAGCTGAACAGAGCACACACAAAAAAGACTTCACTCTTAAGTGGGAGCGTGAGGGGGAATAAAGAATTACGGTGATGTTTAATGCGTGTCAGAAGTACCATCAAGTTAAAGACATCAAGGTCTACAGTGAGCTTCATCACTTCATGTTTTTATGGAAAAAGGCTCACTACAGAACAACCAGCCTCACCTGGAAAATCTTCCTCAGAGATGGAGTGAAAAGCAAAGCGAAGCAGGGCAGACTGGGGTCTGGTTTTGATGATGTCCTGCCTGTGTTATTCCACAGTTACCCTCACCGTGTCCATGCCCCCAGACAAGGGTCAGAATCGAACTGGGGAATTTGTCCATTTCTGACAGCTCCTGAGCATCATTTCTGCCTGAAGCCAGGTTTGACTGAACTGCCACTACAACAGTCACAAAATCATCCCAGCTTACTTTTACACAGAAAATGTAACTCCTGGAAGCCACAGCATTACAGAAATCTCTCAAAGCTCTGTCTTACAGCAGCTCCAGTAACTTCCTATTCAGCATGTACAGAATGAAACTCCCATCAAAGCATCCAGCTTCACTCTCCTTCAAGAAACGTTTTTTTAAGAAAACCCCTTCTTCTCCCTGTATTTTTCTTTTTGCCTTTCTACAAACACACAGGCTTTTTTTCCTCTATGCTTCTCTCTCACCCTATTCTCCTTTTTTTCCCCAATTATACAAATAACCATTTAATTTCATGATGTATTCAGTACTAAAGCCACACACATTTCCAAAGACACAAAGTTTACCGCGTGCAAACTGCTCAGTTTAAAAAGCCCAAGTGAAAGCCTGAACCTACCTATTAAAGTACAAGAACCCCTCATGCCAACAAACAAAACCTTGTGCTGCTGCAAGAAGGAGACCTCGCAGCACTGAGTTGCCAGAAGAAACCTGCAGCTACTCTTTATCTGCTGTGGGGTGACACTGTCTCAACAGCCCTACCAAAACAGAAACAAAAAGAAACCAAACAGAGCTAAAAATACAGCTGAACTCAGATGACCTCCTGCACTCCCGTAAATCACAGATGAACTGCCCAAGCCTCACTCCCACAACAGCACTTCGAGAAGGCAACAACAGCTTTTGGTGACTATCTGAAAATGCACACAAGTTTTGGCAGAGGAAGAAAAAGTAGCCAGGACACCTGAACACAGCTCACCCCACAGGTATCAGGAAGGCAGTTTGTATATAATACAGGGACAGAATATCTGTTTAACTGTTAAGAAGCAGTATCGGTCAAACACAAGTTGTTTTCAAAACAGGCATGGCTATAAATAAAAATCATCTTAGATCACTTCAGCCTCCCTACCTTTCTAACATCAACTCACAACATCTACCCAACGCTTTTCCATTCCTCCACACCTCCTGTTCCAGACATCTGGTTGGGTTCCAGGGATGGCACCCTCTGCCGCACAACCTCGGCTCCGTTAGGTCTTGCCTGTTCCTTCCAAGGGTTTTTACATGTAGGACACACTCGGAGGTTAAGCCCAAGTTTATCTTGCACGTGTGCAACGTGTTGTGGGACAACACTCACCAAAAGCAATGGTGTTCTCCTGTCCTAGCCAGGTGCCTCACGCAAACCACCACCAAGCTTGCCTTCAACAGCATTGGAGAAGCCATCCAAACCCTCCATGGTGCTCTTAAGGATTACGCGAAAACAACTTCGGAAAGCTCAGCACACTCCTTATCCCAGACCCAGGCAAACTTCATCCCCTCAACCTTTAAGCATCACATTTCTCATTTAAAAAAAGACTCTTTCCAGACAAACCAGCACCTTGCTGGGAAAGATCTGCTGAACAGGGACTCCGGACACACATGCTGACCGGTGTTTCCACTGTAACACTTGGTACATGCCTCAAAACTCAGTGAATTCAACCTGAGCAACAGTTTTCCTTACCATCACCCTGCTGACTTTGCGATGACAGCACCTTCACACTTTCCCCCCCCCTAAATAAAGCACACGCTGGAATTACAGAACAGCACAACCAGCCAAAAACATCCAGTGGAGAGCCCAGCCCTTCGCAGTGCTCTCTGAAGTCCTCAGAGGTTTCTTTACTTGACCCAAACAAATCTGTAACGTCAACGGTCTCATGATTTAAGCAATGTATTTGTGGTCACGGCAGGAATGATTCTTGCCGGAAGCTCAAGAAAACAATGGACTTAAACTGATTATAAAAGGGCTCAGTTCTCCCACCTCAAAAATGAAAGTGAGAGCAATAAAATGCTTATACACAGGGAACACATTTTTTGAAGAGCACAGACATCACCATGCAGCTGAAACAGCCCTCAGCTAAAAAACACTTGCACCTTCAAACTGAAGCCACCGATAAATAGCACAACACACTCCTGGCTGTCCCCGGCCACGCCACTCCCTGAGAAAAGCACAGCAATATTTCACTAAGTATGGTTTCTACTTCACGCTCCCCTCTAAAACTTCATGGAGAGGGGAGAGAAAAGCCAGGGGATGCTGTGAACAAAACCTCATGAAGGCAGGCAGGCTGGCAACCCCACTTTCCTGCTGATCCCTGCAGTATTTCCCTCCTGACGTGGGGCCTAGTCACAGTGGAGAACCTGAGACCTTTAAAACCCATTCCCGGGGCCCGCCGGCCTCTCTTTGTAGCAGAGGCTGTTTGGGTGGTGGGAATTTTCCAAGTGGAAGCTTTCTGCTCCCCGTCACGCGTGGCCTCGCAGAGAAAGCCGCTCGGCGCAACATTCCACCTGGGATTTATTTCCACCAGGCAAGTCAGAAAGAGAGGAAAAAAAAAAGGAAATAAAATAAATAAATCGCATGGAAATCAGCGCCGGGTTGGAAAAAAATGGGTTTAAATCCACTTGGAAAGGCAACAAAACCAAAGCACTTACCTGGGCAGAACCAGAGGTGAAACTGAGGAGCAATTTATCATTAATAAAGTTTATCCCTGGGGGATCACTGCTGCCCTGGGCTAGGGGGGATCCTCACCCTTTGGAGTGAACCCCTAAAACAACCTACTGGAGAGCACCCCCTTTCCCATTCCACCTCCAGCAGGTCCCTTTTGTGGGACACACACACACAGAGCAGGGACCACTCAATTGTCACACTCACCCCTGGTGCCCCCCCTCTCTCTGCCCCTTGGGTCTGAAAGGATCTCCCTCATCTGTGGACACCTTGGTCTGAGAGAACCCCTTGGTCTGAGAGAACCCCTCACCTACTTGGTCCTTGCTTGCTGTGGAGAACGGGGGTTTCCCCCCCCCATTCCCCTCAGGCCCTGTCTAAGTGGATCCCTCCAGTCCGAAGGGATTCCTTGATCCTGGTCTGAGGGGACCCCTTGCCCCCGGTGCCCCCCCCTCAACTCCCTGGATGTGAGAGGACCCCACACACACACTCCTTGGCCCCGGTATGAGGGGACTCCCCTAGTTTGAGGGGACCCCTTACACCTTGTGCCCCTGCCCTGGTCACTCTGGGAAAGGATTGGAAAGGATTGTCACACTCCCCCATCCCCTGTGCCCCCTCCCCAACCCCCTTAGGTCCGAAGGGACCCCTCACCCCCTTGGTCCCCACTCACTGTCGAGAATAGGGGGGGGGGGGGTTGCCCCCCTTCGTCCTCCGTGCCACCCCTCCTTAACGCCCCCGGTCTGAGAGGACCCCCTCAATCTGAGAGGACCCCCACACACACTTCCAGGCCCCGGACTGAGAGGCGCCCCCACACCCCCCAGTTCCCACTCGCTCTGGGGAAGTGCCCCCCTCTCCACCCCCCCCCCTCCCCTCTCGCAGTGAGGCAGAGGGTTGCCCCCCCCCCACACACACACACACACCCCCAATCCCCTCTGCTCCCCACCCCCACCCCCCCTCCCCGCCTTTCCCGGTCCCGTCTCGCTGCGGGGCAGGGGTTGCCCCCCCCGGCCCAAAGGATACGGCTGGGGCGGCTGTGGCGGCAGGGCCCTGATGGCGGGGTGCGGCGCGGGGTGCGGGGGCGCGGGGGGGGGGAGGCGGCCCCGCCGCCGCCGCTGCTGCCGCCCCGCTCCCGGGGCCGCTCCCCGCCGCCGCCGCCGCCGCCGCCGCCGCCGCGCCGGGCTTCAAAGCCGCCTTCTGCGGTAAACTCATCGCCAAGCGGAGCCACCGCCACCCCCCGGCGGGGAGCGGGGCCGGGGCCGAGCCGGGGCGCGGGCCGGGGGGCCGGGGCAGCGCGGCGGGCCGGCACCGGCGCCGGTCTCCGTGACAACGCGCGTCCCGGAGGGCTGGGGGCGGGCGGGGAGGGGGGCGGCGGCGGCTCAGGCCGCGCTGCTCATGGGCCGCCGGCGAAGGGGGGTCTCGGTCCCCCTCCCCGGGGGCGGCGGAGCCCTTGGCGGCGGCGGCTCGGGGGCGATGCCGGCGGATTTTCCTCACTGAAGTAGCGGAGCATCAAACATGGCGCTGCGGCCGCCTCCAGCAGTCCGGCAGGACGGACGCTCGGGCGCCTTCGGGCCGCTCCGGAGCCGCTCGGCCCGCCGCCGCTCGGCAACCTTCGGCTCCCTCCGGAACCGCTCGGGAACCGCCACTCGGCAACCTTCGGCTCTTTCCGGAGTCGTTCGGCAACCTTCGGCTCCCTCCGGAAGCGCTCGGAGACTTTCGGCTCTTTCCGGAAACGCTCGGCAATCGGCGCTCGGCACCCTTCGGCTCTTTCCGGAAACGCTCGGCAATCGGCGCTCGGCACCCTTCGGCTCTTTCCGGAAACGCTCGGCAATCGGCGCTCGGCACCCTTCGGCTCTTTCCGGAAACGCTCGGCAATCGGCGCTCGGCACCCTTCGGCTCTTTCCGGAAACGCTCGGCAATCGGCGCTCGGCACCCTTCGGCTCTTTCCGGAAACGCTCGGCAACCCTCGTCTCTTTCGGAACAGCTCAGCCCACCGGCGCTCGGTTTCCGGAGACGCTCGTTAGTGAGCGCACTCGGCATCCTTCGGCACCCTCCGGAGCCGCTCGGCAACCTCCGGAACCGCTCCCTAGGGACGCGCGTTCGGGGAGCCTCGGCTGCTTCCGGCTGCGCTCGCAACCTTCGGCTCTCTCCGGAGCCCGTGGCGGTGCGCATGGCTCCGCCTCCCCGCCCTCCTCCGTCCGCGCTCACCCCGGCGCCTCCCGTGACCCCCGCGCTCGGGAAACCTCGGCTTTTTCCGGAGGCGCTCGGAGATCCTCGGGGCCTCTCGGGCGCCGCTTAGGGCACCTTCAGGGAATCATGGAATGGGTTGGGTTGGAAGGGACCTCCAAGCCCATCCAGTCCCACCCCTGTGCCATGGGCACGGACACCTCCCACTGGATCAGGGGGCTCAAAGCCCTGAGCTGCGGAAACAACCTCTATAACCCGCATAAGTTATAGAATAGGTCTGTTTCTATTTCTCTAGCGAGTGACAGGGTGGATTATTCCAAAAGCCCTGCGCCCCAAGACAAAGAACCTGCGTGGTTATATGTGCCACAATAATATATCATAATGAGATTACCTAATTCTACCTATACAGATGCATAACTTTTCCCCATTTCGTATTAAAATGAGTCCAAGAGGTCATTTCCATTGTCTCCTCCCAGCTGCGCCTGCGCTGTACCTCCTGGTGGTGGTCTTCAGAGGGTCTTTGGGGATGAATCGAGCTGTCGTCCTCAGGGTGAACTTCTCACCTTACTCCCTTCCTCGTGGTCAGAGAGCTCCTTGGTCATTAGTCAAGTCTCTAATTGGCTTCTGCAGAGTCTGCAGTGCTCCTCATTTGTTCTTGTACAACTTATCAAAGAGAATGTCTGAAGTCCAGGTGGTTATCAGCAAAACTGAGTTACACACAAAAGGGGAAGACACAGTTTTTCTAAAGCTAAAGTTTATTTAGCTTACAAAGTTCCTTAAAGTTAAGAGAAGTCTTAAAGCTTTAAAGAGACCCCCTACAAATCCCTCATTCATTTCTTATTTTGGTCATATTAAGCTTTTCATATCCTATTGTGTAACTAGACAATAAACTTTATAATGCACCTTTTTATTTAAAGCTTCCCTCCTTTATCAGCCCCATCCAGCCTGGCCCTGAACACCTCTAGGGATGGGGCAGCCACAGCTTCTCTGGGCAACTTGTGCCAGGGCCTCCCCACCCTCGTTGTGAAGAATTTCTTCCTGATGTCCAATATAAATCTTCCCCCTTCCAGTTTAAAGCTGTTCCCTCTCCCCATCCTGTCATTCCATGCCCTTATAAAAATCCCCTCCACAGCTTTCCTGGAGCCCCTTTCAGTCCTGGGAGGCTGCTCTAAGGTGTCCCCAGCACCTTCTCTTCTCCAAGCTGAACATCCCCGCAGCCCCTCACGAGGGCTGGCAGCCCTCAGGGTGAGGTGGCTGCTGAGGGAGGCCCTGCAGCCCCCGAGAGCCCTCACCTCTGGGGACCAGCATGGGAAGGGCCCCCTGGGCCTGCTCTGTGAGCAGGAGGCATCTTCACCGTTGCCTTCACCTCCCGTTCCTGTACCATCTTCAGCGTTTCGCACCCAGGTTGCATCACCCTGCTTTGCAACCTCCGCCAGGCTGAGCTTGGCAGGGACCAAGGCTTTTTGTACCATCTCAGGGAGATAAAAAAGACCTCAGAGAAGATTCAAGCAGCTGCAGGATTGTCCTGACTTGTCCTGCTCCACCACTGGCTCCCCAGGGCTCAATCCAGCCGGAAGGCACCTACCAATGTTTCTGCTGTGCAGCAAATCCCAGGGAGACATTCCCAGCACCTTTGCTGCACCAGCAGGTATCACCACCCCATATCCCCTAGCCTGGGGTCCACGAGCTCCTTTAGAGAAGTTTTCCATAGTTTCTTTGCATCTTCTGGGCAGTTGCAAGCTTGAAAGGAAGATAATCCTTTAAAGCAATCACAAATAAACTCTTGAAAGCTTCTTTTATTACACTAAACAGCGCTCTCAGTGGTGTGTTCAGGCACTTGGTGAGTAACTGGTGCTGCAACTGGAAGCTGACAGAGAAGAAAGGTGGGGGTAGAAGAAAGGCACTGAAGAAAACCTACCCAACACACATGTATCCACATCTCCACAGCAGCCCCATCTTAAGCAGAAAAGTGACTTTGAATTTTAAAATATTAATCTAAAGGGGGGAAAGCTGGTCTTAGTGTTGTTCACTACAGCAAAACTCAGCACCCAGTAGCCAAGAAGCAGTGGAATGTTCTCAAGTACGTTTTCCCTTTTGAGGCAGAATCTGAAATAGTAAACAAATTGGTTTGTGCAGGTTGGGTTTAGGATACAAGGCTTGCTGTCCCCTGAGATGTGATCTCAGAAGAGATCCAGCAAGCCTTCATACCACTTAAGCTGCCGTGTTGTCCCCCAGTAAGAGTAGCTCTGCAACTGGAATAGTTTCTTACTCAGGTGCTACCTACAGGGCACAGCCACGCCAAACAAGGAGAGGGAAAACAACCGACGTGCTATTTACTTTCTCTTTTCCGTGTTTTTAGTTCAGCACTGGGTGAGGGAAATCATAGAATGGTTTGGGTTGGAGGGGACCTCAAAGCCCATTCAGTTCCAACATCCCTGCCATGGGCAGGGACACCTCCCACTGGATCAGGGGGCTCCAAGCCCCATCCAACCTGGCCTTAAACACCTCCAGGGATGGGGCAGCCACCACTGCTCTGGGCAACCTGGGCCAGGGCCTCCCCACCCTCAGTGTGAAGAATTTCTTCCTGATGTCTCATCTAAATCTTCCCTCTTCCAATTTAAAGCCGTTTCCCCTCGTCCTGTCACTCCAGGCCCTTGTAAAAAGCTCCTCCACAGCTTTCCTGGAGCCCCTTTCAGTACTGGGAGGCTGCTCTAAGGTCTTCCTGGAGCCTTCTCTTCTCCAGGCTGAACAACCCCATTGCTGCCTGGGATGAGCTCACACCTACCTCAAGCTGCTTGTGGGAAATGGGCTGAAACAGAAAACGATGAGGATCTTTATGAGGGGAAAAAGCCCATCCAAGCTTTCCCAGCATTTGATGAAGTCTTGAATGGGGACTATTTCCATCTGCACCAGGAACAAATATTATCTAGCCATGCAAAGGAGCCAGGCTCCTGCTTGGCTTTAGAGCTCCTCCAAAGCCCATGTCTCACCCCTGCCACCTTTTTTATCATTTTCTTTCTCCTAGAAAAGAAAAAGCAGACAGATCTCTCTTCCACACTACCCCCATAGGATGATTTGGCCAACAAGAGCTGCTGATTTGGTGAGGCTGAGGAAGTGCCTGCTGGATTCACACCCTTCCTACTGCCTCTGGTTCCTCTTCATTCCATTTTTGCTGCTAGCTTTGTTAGTACCTGGGAACTGACGTGTCAGCATGAGCTTTACAGTGCTGAGCTCTCATTTCAGAGCATCACCAACCCTTTCTCTAGTCCCACCAGTCTCTCACATACCTGACACAGCAGAGGTGTTCACAGCTATGTGGTGAAGAGCGTAGAAGTGCTAGAGCTGTTCTAGGAGTACCAAAACCAGCTCAGTCTTGTAAAACCTTAGAAAATAAAGGGCTGAGATATCTCTGAAAAATGGTTGTTTTCCTGCAGGAACCCCCATGAAGAGGAGAGTGTGAAGCACAAAGCCATGGTCCTGAGAGCAAGTAAGGATGCACAGCCTCACAGCTGCTCGGCTCCAAGGGAGAACCACAGCAATGATCAACATGAACTGTTCCCAGGCTGCAAGGTGGGACTTAGAAACCTGCATGCCACCTCCCACTCGCTGTCCTCTTTCTTTCAGGGAGGTGCAGCTTGTTCGACCAAGCTTTTGGCCTTAACATCAAATGGCCCTGGTTTGAGAGCAGATGCTGTGATGTGTTGGGGTTGGATCCTATTTGGAGCAGGCAAACTGGGAAGGAGAAGATCAGTTCATCGGGTTGGGTTCGGCCTCTTGCAACCTCAAAGTCTGTCTTGGCCCCACCAAACCTATGAATAACTGCCATTACCAGCTCGTTTTGGAGGTTCCAGCATGTTCCCAGCACGGCAGGGCAGTGCCTCCTCTCATCTTCTGCTTTTCTGCTCACCGATCCCCCTCCAACACCCTCCAGGCAAGAAAACCCATGCAAAACCAAAAGCAGACCAGCCCTGTTCAGAGCTTTCCCCTGCTTGGAGCTGCCCAGACTTAGCCCTCAGCAAATATCTCTGCCCTCCAGGGCACGGCTGAGTGCAAAATAAAGCAAATACCACCCAGGATCAGGCAAGCCCACGCCAGGCACTGGCACCCGAGCGGATGAGTCACCTCCTGCCTGCACCCAGCGGCTTCCCAGACAGGCAAACATCCACCGCCGGCTCCAAGCCCAGCACGGGAAGCCTTGACCCTGCTGTCCCCCTGCCATGATGCAAGCTGATGCTCGCCCTTGAAATCCTGCACTGGGGTTGTCTCCGTGTGGTGGCCAAAACACCATTGTGAGTAAATCTCAGAGAGCCAAAATATTTCCATTTTGGATGTTTAAACCACCTCTAACAGCATCTTATGAGGAGCGGCTGAGGGACCTGGGGTTGTTTAGCCTAGAGGAGGTTCAGGGGAGACCTCATCACTGTCCACAAGTACCTGAAAGGTTTTTGTGAGGTGGGTGCTGGTCTTTTCTCCCAGGTGACAGGTGATAGAACAAGGGGTAATGGTCTCAGGCTGCACCAGGGCAGGTTCAGATTAGACATTAGGAAAAATTTATTCACCAAAAGTGTTTTCAGGCACTGGAACCACGGCCCAGGGAGGTGGCAGAGTCCTCATCCCTGCAGGTATTTGAAAGATGGGTAGACAAAGCACTTAAGGATATGATTTAGTAGTGGACAGGTACAGTTGGACTCAATGATCTCAAAGGTCTTTTCCAATCAAGCGATTCTATGATTTTTACCTCTCTGTTCTCCCCTCCCTGCTTCTCGCAGCTGGAAAAACACTCTTCCAACCCAGCCTTGTTCTCTCCACTTAATTCCTCTCTGCCTTACACCCACGCTGCTTCTCTCCTTTCCTAGGAACCCAGGCATTTCACTGCATTTTAAACACACGGGGCCGGATCCAGGCCAGGACTCTGTGCCAGTAGTGTCACCGACTCCTGCCAACCCAGGAGCAGAGAGCAGCAGGCAGAGATTTTCTCGGCTTCACCGCCCTCTGTGGGTAACACCACCATTTCCAGCCAGATCCCCGCAAAAACAAGAGCCTCTCTCCCAGCTTTGCAGGAAACAGAGGGCCTCACACTGAGTTGTGCAAGCAGAAAGCATTTTATAGAATCATTAAGGCTGGAAAAGATCTCTAAGCTCATCCAGTCCAACCGTCAGCCCAACCCCGCTGTGCCTGCTAAACCATGTCCTGAAGTGTCACATCTACACATTCTTTGGACCCCTCCAGGGATGAAGACTCCCCCCTTGCCCTGGGCAGCCTCTGCCAAGGCTTCACCACTCATTCAGGAAAGGATTTTTTCCTAATATCCAATCTAAACCTCCCCTGGTGCAACTTGAGGCCGTGATGCAACGTAGGCTGGCACAGCTGGAGCTTTCATAACATCAAGGCTGGACCCTGGAGCCCAGCAGCAGCACTGACCTTGCCTGGGCCAAGCTGTGCACACCCCTCCAGCTCTTAGACAGCTGAATCCTTTCCCAGTCTCCAGACTGGGAGCAGGACAAGAGTGCAGAGGCGGATCAGCCAAGCACTGATCCCATTTTGATTCAATCTGGGAGACAAAACACAGTAAAAAAAAGCAAGAGGGAAATTTTACCATGTTATTTATGCAAGACTCGCATCCTCAGCACACCACTGGCTCAGTCGTGCCCAGCCTGGCAGTAAAAACACTTTGTATTTCTAGGAGCTCACTACCAATGGGGCAAAAAATGGAAGCCCTAAATAATGAGCCAGGGCTAAATAGCAAAGGAGCACCCATCACCTTGCTTGTTTCATGGTCATCAGCCCTCCTGGGTGCTGGGGTGAGGCTCAGTGGGTCCAGGTCCTGCCTTGCATTCTTTGGGCAAGCCTGACAAAGCCACAGAGCATCTGCTCCGGGGCAAACCTTGGCCTGAGTGACTGAGCTGGCAGCATCCAGGAGCTATAAATAAGACCATTTGCAGAGCAACCTGTGCAGGGCTTGTCCTGCTGGATCCGAGTGCAGCCCAACTGGCCAAAAACTCACCCAGGGGGAAGGAAAAGCATCCGGGCAAGACCTCCCTGCTGGGAAAATATGTGGGGCTGTGCCATAGAGGTTTAAAGCAACCAACCACCCACAGCAAGAGTGAGGGTTTGGGGCACAGAAGCCTGGCTTTAGCTTCCAAGAGAGGGGGCAGATGCCAAGCACAGGCTGGGAAAAGGCTCCTCAGCTAAGTTTTCTCAGCACAAGTTGGTTTCATCCATTAGGAAGAAATTCCTCATGGTGAAGGTGGGGAGGCCCTGGCCCAGGTTTCCCAGAGCAGTGGTGGCTGCCCCATCCCTGGAGGGGTTCAAGGCCAGGCTGGATGGGGCTCTGAGCCCCCTGATCCAGTGGGAGGTGTCCCTGCCCATGGCAGGGGGGTGGAAATGGATGGGCTTTGAGACCATTCTGTGATTCTATGTGGAGAGGGAGAAAAAAAAAAACACAGATAGGGAACACAAGACTCTCCCTGTTATGAGACAAAACAAGTCATGAGCATCTCCAGACTCAGTAAAAAGTATTTATTTCCATTACAATAAGCCCCATATTTAGGATGAAAAAATAGTTACAAAAAATCCCCCCCATCCCACCTTTTACATATAAATATTAAAAATCCCTCTACACCTTTGCTTTCCATCTAGAGCAAGAAGGTAACATGAGACAACACACAGCACCCAAGCTACCGTCAGTGGTTTCCTCTCAAAACTGCAAAAGGAGCATTAAAAACCAAACCCTTAAGAAAGGCCCTCCCCCCCCATCCTGGCCAGATCCTGCACTGGTGCCAAACCGGCCACGGAAGGATGGAAGTTTGGGACCACGCAGCGATTTTGGGGCTTGCAGTTTCCTGGGCAAAGGGGTCAGGCATGGCTATGAGCAAAGCAGCAGCAGAAACCGCCTGCGCTTGTCCAGGAAAGCTTTAGGGCCAGGAAATCACATCTGACCTCGCTTCAGAGGGGACAGGAGGGAGAACCAGCTGCTTCATCCACGCCTTCACCACCTTGGTTACATCTTTGGCACGCCAACTTTTCCCTTTACACTCTGAAATTAAAGCTAATCCCAGAAGCCACAGCATCCAGCAGAGCCTTTCTGCCACCCACAGCATCCTCCGGCCCTGTCCCCAGGTCCCCTGTCCCCATCAGCATCCTGCAAGGACAGCCCCTCCCCACAGAAACCCAGGATCCAGGGCCATCCAGTTGCACAGTCAGCCCCATCCAACTTCCCAGTCCAAGGAACTGTCACCAGAGGATGCTGCACCAAATAAAAAAATTAATAAATACACTAATCTTTTACTAAAAAAAAAAAAAAAAAGCTTTTAAAATGCATTTTCCCTGAATTTTTCCAGTGTATTCCACAATGCATTAAAAATATATATTTCCCCCACAAAAAAAAAAACCCAAAACATAACTTAAAATATTTTCCATCCTCACAGGAGCATCTTTGGAGAGAGGAAGGTACGTCAGGTGTACTTGGACACAGCCAAAGCCACCGGCATCGCGGCGTTCCCTTTATCACCTCCGAAGAGGTGTTTTGCCGGGAGGGTGGGTCAGGCTGAAGCTCTGTGTGTGGAGATACAGGGCAGTGTCCTTGGACGGATGTGCCTCAACACATGGCCCCATCACAGTGGGAAAGAAGAGACCTCCAAAGCGAAGTAAATTTCACCAACGAGCGAGGGGATGAGGAGTTTTCACAGTGGATCGAACCTTGGATGATACTGGGGGACACTGGGAGCTGCTCTGGCTGAGAGGCGAGCAGGTCGTTGCACGGAGAAGTGGTTTGAGCCTCTGGAAAGGACTGAAGAAGTTCAGCCATCGGTGGAGGACAAAGAGCTCGCCCGTCACCAGACTTCGCATTTCTTGGGGGGATTCATGGGGGAGCCGAGGGGGCAACCAAAATGCTTCGCGAACTCCCAGGAGTTGGAGACTGTTCCGATGACGCGGAAACGGGAAGGGCTGTGGGGGTCGGTCATGAGTCCCTCATGCGAGCTCTCGGGCGTGCGAACGGAACACCACACCTGCAAGAGGAGGGTGACAGGGGTGAGTGCCGGTGTCCACAACCACAGGGTGCCACTTGGACCTCCCTGCATGGTGGAGGTCACACCAACACAGCTCGAGCCCCAGCTTTGTCTCGCTTTTCAACCAGCACCACCCCAATCTGGTTCTCCACCCGCCATGCAGCATCTCTGGAGGCACCAGTTTTGCCATCACGCTCTCCCAACACCACCCAGACACACCTCCACCCCCTAAAAAACCTCTGTGTCCATCCTCACTGCCCACCACTGAGTGACCTACCTGGGCAAAGCCGACAAAGAAGAGCTGATGATTGGTGAGGCCGAGGGTTGGCAGGGTTTCCTCGTCCCCGTTCTTTTTCAGCCAGTTTTGATATGCCTGGAGACCAGGGAAGCAGAGCTGGTTCAGTGGACAACCAGTCCCACCACACCATGCCACCCACCACGTGTTCTCAGCCCCGTGGCCCTACCCGGTAGGCAGCCTTGAGGCCCCCATTGTCAGCTATGTTCTCCCCAAGGGTGTGTTTGCCGTTGATGGCCTCGCCGTTGACGGTGTAGTTGCCGTACTGCTCCACCATGCATTCTGTCTGCCGCTTGAAGGCCTCTACCGAGGAGTTCTTCCACCAGGGACGCAGGTTGCCATCCTTGTCATACTCCCGGCCTGCCAAACACACAGGAGGTCCATCATCACCCCACCAGCTGCACCTGGAGAAGCCCCCACCTGCCTGGCCCTGGCCATACCTTGGTCATCAAAGGCGTGCGTCAACTCATGGCCCACCACAACGCCGATCCCACCAAAATTCAGAGACCTGCAGGAGGACAATGCTGAGATTCAGAGAGCGGCCGCTGCTCCCCACAGCCATGAAATTTGGCATCAAATCTGGGGATGGAAGAAAATTGGAGAATCCTGTCCTCCCTTTTCCCTCAGCTCTTACTTGGGAGATGCACGGGTGTAAAAAGGGGCCTGGAGGATGCCAGCAGGGAAGACTATCTCATTCTTGGTGGGAGAGTAGTATGCATTGACTGTTGGAGGAGTCATACTCCACCTGTGGGGACACAGACACGGCCAACGTGGCAGCACAAACACATCATTGATGTTTGCTTATCACAGTGTAAAGACCTTGGCCCAAATTTAACTCCCTGAACCCAGCGTGGTCTGGTGGAGACCAAATCCCAGAGCTCCAGGTACTGTGATATTCCCCACTGAGTGAATGGGGAGGCAGAGCTGAGGACTTACTGGTCCCGGTTCGGTGGTTTCCGGAGCTGGTCAGCAGTGACCCTGGCTGAGAAGTTGTAGAACTGCATGACGTTCTCGAAGTAGAGGTCAGACACAGCCTCATACTGCAAAAGAGCAAGGCATGAGTGGTGTGTGACCACCACCCAGCCTCGCTCCTCCCTCCATGGTCATGTTTGAGCCTCTGGATCTGGCTGATTTCACAGCTGCTCTTGTTTCTCCTCCTCTCCAACATCTGTGGATTCTTGGGAGGGCGATGAATCACTGTTACAGAAAACAGCTCCTCCTCTTCCTGGACAGCAATCTGAGAGCCCCAACCACCCCAAGATTGGCCCGCAGCTCTGTGGGAAGTCTCCAGAGAAGGGCCAAGGACACCAGTGAGATCTTTCTGAAGAAAATCTGTGTTCAAGGCTGTCCCGAGGCCACGGTGATGGGCACATCCTGCATGTCCTAGTGGAGAAGGCAACAGGAGACCCAGGGGACATACATGACCAACTCACATCATTAAAGACTTTATCGAGCTCCTTGGGGTCCATGATGAACTTGGGGTAGCCGATCATGTTGTAGATGGCATCTGCCTGGGGAAAGTGACAAGGACCAAGGTGCTTTTGATGCCAGGGATGGAAGGATGGGCTTTGCCCAGCTCCACCAACCTTCCACCCTCACCCTCTCCTCCCCAGCACTGCTGTCAGCACCTCACCTTCTCCTTGGCAGATTTCCTTGTCTCCTCATCCATCCACTGCAGGGTCTCCAGGCTTTCCTCAAAGGCTGTTTTAATCTCTGCAATCATTTCCTCTGCCTAGACAAAGCAAGGTGGCACAGCGTTGGCCCCAAGAGCTGGCTTTGCACCCTGGAGAGCCCAAGGACCCTTTGCACTGGTGGGGAGGAAGAAGCCGGGATGCCAAGACTGGTGAAAAAGCCAACGAACAAAGATGCACAGAGGACAAAAGGTGGGGAGAGAAGCAGTGGCTGCTGTAAACATCCACCATCGTGGTGGCTCTCCTTGGGACGTACCACCTGCTTGCTGTCCTCGGCGAAGGTGGCCTTGACAAACATGGCCCCCAGGGCAAAGCCAAGGTTGTTGTCCGTGTCACTGATGCAGAACTTCCAGCGTGGACGGCAGGTCTGCGTGGAACGAGAGGTGGTTGTCAGCAGTGGCATGGCCAAAGCCCCCCACCTTCCTCCTGCTGGGAGATGAGGTCCACATCCATCCCCTTGTACCAGTGATGCCACCCCAAAACCCATCCCACACCTCTAATTTTTGTGTGCAACGTGATGGGGGACCTTGCTTAAAAAGCTGGCCCCATTTAATGGTGATTTGGGGTATTGGGGGTTCCCCCTCTCACCTTTTTTGTCCCGTACATCACTTCCATGAATTTTTCCTCTGCATCCTGGAAGCGCTGGTCAAGGAAGGGGCTGGTTTTCCGCACCAGGTTCCAGATCATGTAGTTGTTGAGGAGACTGTGGCAAGAGGTAGTGAGTGGCCAGCTGGACGTGCCTGCCCACCCCAGGCACCTCTCTGCACAGGCTGGGGGCTCTCACCATTTATCAGTGGCCAGGATGAGGTCGGAGACCTGCTCCAGGTACTCCTTGGCGTAGACCACCACGGGCTCCGACTCGTTGAGCTCCACAGGGTAGAAGACCGTGGAGAGGAAGGGCATCCAGTCCACAGCTGGTGCCAGCTCCTGCAAAAGCCATGTCTCTGCTACAGACCCAAAAACTATCAGAATTGTAGAACTGCCTGATTGGAAAAGACCTTTGAGATAATGGAGTCCAACTGTACCTGTCCACTACTAAACCAGATCCTTGAGAAACTCATCTGCCCGTCTTAGACATCTCCAGGGATAGTGACTCAACCACCTCCCTGGGCAGCTGTTCCAGTGCCTGACAACTCTTTTAGTGAAGAAATTTTTCCTGATGTCTAATCTGAACATCCCAGGCACAACTTGAAGCCATTTCCTCTTGTCCTATCGCCTGTCACTTGGGAGAAGAAACCAACACCCACCTCACTACAACCTCCTTTCAGGCAGTTGTAGACAGCGATGTGGTCTCCCCTCAGCCTCCTCTTTTCCAGGCTAAACAACCCCAGTTCCTTCAGCTGCTCCTCGTAGGACTTGTCCTCCAGCCCCTTCACCAGAGGACAGCGGTGGCCGCTTCCCAAGCTGGAAGCTGCTGCCATCAGCCTAGGTTTGAGGGATTCAGCTGACTTTGCAGAGACCAGTTCTCATCACAGCAGCATCCTCCAAGAGGTCAGAGGGGAGTAAACAATTTCCTCCCACAAAGGAAAAGAAAGTGGGGCGGGTGTCAAAAATGTTGACACAACCCTTCAGGGCTCCTCTGGGGACACGGGGAGGTGACCGGGCTGACGTTGGCGCTGGGAGGGCATTAGTGCTGCAGCAGGACAGCCACTGGCCCCCAGGGCGGTCCAGAGGCTGGGAGGAGTGGGTCAGGGTGGGATTTCCCCAAGGAGGACATGGGCCAAGGTATTACACAAGAGCTTCCCATGCAGTGTTGGCTCACATCAAGCTTCCTCAGAAGAGCTGCGTCACATCCATTCATCCACCCCGCTTCCCAAACCACGACAGAACAGGGAGGCTTGCCAACCCCATCCCTACCTTCAGCTCTCCAGCTGTCATCTTGTGGTAGATGACCTCTTCATCCCGGTGCTTCTCCTGTGGGATGGTGATGTTGGCCAACGCCGTCTCAAAGTCCAAGATCTGCTGCATCTGCTGCCGTGTCGACTCCTCATCGGTGCCTCCCAAGAACATCCCCAGTTGCACCATGTAGTTCAGGTACCCGGTGAGCACCTACGTGGCGGAACAGGGCAGGGATCAGCATGGTGGGTGCCACCAACCCATGGACACAGGGCGATTCCCTGGCAAAGCCAGGTTTTCCCTGACAACCCTGACTCTCCTCTGCCCTTACCTTCTCATTCTCAGTCTTGTTCAGGTAGTAATCCCTCGATGGCAATCCTAATCCCGACTGATCCACCTGGATGACGTTGCTGTTGGAGTTTTTGGAGTCGGCGCTGACGTAGACGGAGAAGAAGGGCGAGGTGCGGTAATGCGCCGTCACCTCCCGCAGCGTCACGTTGAAGTTGTCACCAGCCCAGGGACCCGTGATGTTCCAACCACCCAGCTGGGGACAAACAACAAGTGGTTTTTGGGTAAGGAACAACCACTTGGAATTGCTTAAATATCCCACCAACACCCACTCTGCTGGGAAACACCTTGCAATGGGGCTAAAAAGCCCGGGAGAGGCAAGACCTGCCTATAAATCCCTGGGAAGAATCAGGAATGGGGGCTGGAGGGTGCTGGGACTGCCCACAAAGGAGTTTTACCACCCCAGTTTTGCAGAGGGAGGACAGCTTTTCCCCAAGGAAAGGGATGAACCTTCTGGATGAGTTCTGTGAGCGGAGTGGCGCGCAGCTCCTCGATCTTGCTCTCGTTCATGCAGGCTTGGTAATAACGCTGTGCCTTGCGCTCCGCCTCGCTCGACACGTTGGCCGTGGTGTTTTCTACAGGAAGTATCCAAGGGGGGATCACAGAGTGTCCCCAGGGACAAGCATCCATCCCCCCACAGATGCTGCTGAGGCAGCCTCCACCCCTCCACCAGAGAAATATTCAGCCCCGTTTTGGGCAAAGCCAGACTCTGAAAAGGCACCAAAGATTGAAATTACCACTCTCTACAACTGCCTGAGAGGAGACTGTAAAGAGGTGGGGGTTGCTCTCTTCTCCCTGGTAGCCAATGATAGGACAAGGGGAAATGGCCTCAAGATGTTCCAGGGGAGGTTTAGATTGGAAATCAGGAGGAATTTCTTTACTGAAAGGGTTGTCAAGCACTGGCAGAGGCTGCCCAGAGAGGTGGTTGTCCTCATCCCTGGAGGTATTTAAAAGATGAGTAGATGTCATGCTTAGGACATGGTCTAGTAGTGGACTTCAAGGCTGTATCAATGATCGGATTCTACGATCTTGAAGGTCTTTTCCAACCAAAACCATTCTATGATTGCCCTGCTGGTCCCCTCTGCTCCCTCAAGAGCATCCCACAGCCTTTCCTGGCCTTCTGCCCCCATCTCCTCTCCCACCCGCAGCGATGGCTCCAACTCTTTGGAGCAAAAAGATAAAGTAAGAACAAACAAAAAAGCATTTTCCCAGCAGCTGTGATGTTCCCAGCATCATCCAGCCCCTTGTGCTGCCCTTGCCCCCGTGCTGGTGTTCCCCAGCCTTGTTTTATTTATTCCTGCAAGGAGAAACAATAAACCCATTTTTTCCCCTCTGCTTCCAAACCCATCCTTTTATTTTTCCTTCCCCCTCTAAAATTCTGCTTCCCCTGAGGGTTTTTTATTTTCCTCATGACACAGCTTGCACCTTTGGCTTCCCAGCTGTGTGGTTTTATTAACTAAAGGTCCCTCTGCTCCTAGGAATTCAAGGAAATGCCGAGCACGACCACTTGGCTGGAAGCCCAGTCCCTTCTCCCAGTAAAACCAGCGCCAGAGCTGTGAGAAGAATCGGGGATGCAGCCATTCCCGCGCCACCCCCTTCCCCCCTACCTCTCCCAAAAGACCACACTCTTCCCAAACCTTCTCTTTCCAGATAACCAGCCCCAATGCAGTGGAAAGTGCTGATAAGGAGCCAGTTGTTTGCTCAAAGCTTGAACAAACCGTCCCCACCGGTTGCTTGGATAAGCAACCCTGCTTTGGTGTTTGCACGCAGAGGCTGAGCCCAGGAGCCTCCCTCCTCTGCACAGTTTTGCCCCCTCCCTCCTCCAAAAAAATGGCCAGATTGACAGGCAGCCCCACAAAAAGGCTGGAAACTATAGGAGGAGGAAAACCCCATCTCCTTGGGGTAACACTGGGGTGCTCCAGTCCCTGGATGCAGTCAGAGGTGCAAATCTGCGGTTTCAGAGCTCATGGGAACTCTGCCACGGTGTTTGCAGAGCTGAAGCCAAGACCCTTCCCCTACTCGGCACCAAAGAGCTGCAACACCATGGTCAAAAATCTCAGGGGCATCCAGGAGAGCAAACACAGCCAGGATCTGCTTCCCAATGCTCTCACAGTGCGCGAGTCATGGATTGGTTTGAATCTGGGGTTTAAGTCCAACCTTACATCCCCGCGGGCGCGTTTTCAGCATCCCCCCAGACCTAACGGGGCTCCTGGGCAGTGGGGATCCCACCATTCCCACAGGCTCACCCAGCAGATGCTTCATGATGGCCTGGTTGTGCTCCCAGAGGTTGTTGAAGGTGCCCCAACGCGAGTGGCCATCGGGGAGGGGGTTGGCCTTGATCCAGCCCCCGCAGGCGTAGCTGAAAAAGTCCTCGCAGGGATTCACCGCCCGGTCCAGCGAGCTGAGGATGGAGCTGGTGACGGAGATGCAGGCTTCTGACAGGCACACAGTGGGTGATCCTAAGGGGTGGGAATGATGGGTTCAGCTCCTCCATCACAGCACGATGAGATGAGCTGCATCGGGGAGCATCCTGCCCCGCAACAAAAGGATGGGAGCAAATATCCTACCTGGTGCCCAAGCATCCTGCTCTGTACCTTCACATCTCGCCCCAAGACAAGCATAAGGACCAGTGTCCCATTCCATGCCCAAGTATCCTACCCAAGCATCCCATCCCAGGGTGAGCAATGTGGGCAAGCAGCTCATCCTATACCCAAGCATCCTGCCCAATCCCTGAGCATCCCGTCCTAGGGTGAAAGATGTAGGTGACCATCCCATCCTGTGCCCAAGCATCTCGTTCTGGGGCAAGGGATGTATGTGACCATCCTATCTTCTGCCCAAGCACCCCACCCACTGCCTGAGCATCCCAGCCTGGAGAGAGGGATACAGGCAAGCATCTTTGCCTGTGCTCAAGCATACCTCTCCATGTCCAAGCATCCTGCCCCAGGACAAGGGATGAAGGTGACCATCATGTCTTAGAATCACAGGATGGTTGGGGTTGGAAAGGGCCTTAAAGATCATCCAGTTCCAACCCCCCACCATGGGCAGGGACACCTCCCGCTAGACCAGGCTGCTCAAGGCCCCATCCAGTCTGGTCTTGAGCACCTCCAGGTATGGCACATCCATAACTTGCCCAGGCAACCTGTTTCAGTACCTCACCACCCTCATCATGAAGAATTTCTTTCTAACATCTCATCTAGATCTTTCCCTTTCCACTTTAAAGGCATTAAGTCTTGTCCCCAAGCATCCCACCTCACACCTCCACATCCTCCCTGGTACCCAAGAACCCCACCCCATAGCAAGTGATGAAGTTGAGCACCCATCCTGCACCCAAGCACCCCATCCCAGTGAATCCCCCAGCAACCCACTCCCTGGTGAAGGGGTCAGGATCCCCGCACGGCGCAAGGACTTACGGGATTTGTACTGGAAGATGAGCCCCAGCAGAGACGCTGCCAGCACCCCCACCAGCACCCCCACCAGCACCATCAGCTGCCTCTCGGTGCGTGTCCGCCCGGCCCAGCACCCCAGCCTGCTCCTCGAGCCACGGAAGTTCACCTGGGGGAAAAGCAGTGTTGTTTCCCCACCAGTGGAAAAACTCACCGATGCATCCCCCATTGCGCTTCCTACGGGACAGTTTATGCCCCCAGCGAGGGATCTGGAACGGTTCAGGCTGGGAAAAGCAGCAGCTGCCTTCCAGAAACTGGCCAGGAAGGGCGGCACAATGGCAGGAAAGGGAGTGGGGCGAGCGTTTCGGCAGGCTCACCTGCTCCTCTGTGCCACCCCAAAGCCTTCCTCGAGCACGGCTCTAACCCCCCGGGTATCCCTGTCCCACTGCCACCACCAGCACAGGGTGGGAAGCGCCATAACAGGATACTCCTGCTCAGCCCAAAAACATCCCCAGGAAACATCCTGATGCAAGCAGAGATGGCCTCGCCGAGGAACGCAAAAACACAGCACTGCCTTGATTTTTGGGGCTGGAAACACCATTCTGGACAGAGTCCGAAGGGGCTGGGATTGGGGCCAGCACCAAGAGCATCGCTCCAGCCCCAGATCTTGCCTGGTGATGCTGGACACGGGTAGCTGTAGGGTTTTTCTTGCCACCCTTGGCCCTTTTTAAGCCACTTTCCCGCTGCTCAGGAGGGTTTAACCTAATCCCCTTTGTGCTGGGACAAAGCTCCCGCAGCCACGATAATTATTTGCCACAGCCACACTGGGAAGGGGTGCAGCTGGTGGGAAAACAGGGTGTTGGGGCAAAAAGCAGAGTCAGGATCTGTCCCTGCTGGCTTTGGGTGCTGGGAGGGGAGCAAAGGGCAGCAGCGATGGCAGCCAACACAGCTCTGCCCACACCAGACTTTGCCCTATAGAAAGGTTGGTCCCAGGTGGAAAAAACATCCTTTCTGTTTACTGGGACCTAAAAATCTCCCTTTTTCCCCCCTAAAACACACAAGCAGCCCTACCTGGAAGCCGTTGGGGTACCCATCGCCTTCGCTGATGGAGTCCAGGGGGTCTTCATCATCCAACGTCGCTCGCTTGTAGGTCGACATCTGCACACGGGGATCAGCAAACGGAGAAGCTCAGCGGCTCGGGGTGAGGAAGAGGAGGAGGAAGGAGGGCGAGGAAGGAATACGCACCCTCTAAAGCTGCCTCCTCCTCTGGGGAGCTAAATCCTGAACGGCTCCAGGGTAGTAAAGCGCTAAACAAACGCCGGAGGAAGGTTATGGAAAGCAACAGAGCCGGAGCCAAAAGCTGAGCGAAGCCCGAACCCGCCTCACTTTCCCTCGGGGGCTGAGTTGTGCAACCTCCCCTTCAGCCTGGAATAAAGCCGGGTCCTCCTGCGCCAAATCCCAGCCCTGAAACTTGAAGAGAGATTCCCCCCTGCGCCGGGGACCTGAGAAAGGCCAGGAGTGGAGAAGGTGGCTTTTCACCCCGAAACTACCGGCTCGCTCGCACTCCACGCCCTGTCTGCAAACCGTGCGCACCCCGAAACACCCCGTAGGGTCCCTCTGAGCACCCAGAGGTGATGGCACCGTGAATTCAGGCTGTCGATGGGCTCCCTCCCGGCTCACCGGGACCCTTCGTGTTATACTGTGCTGGTGCCCAGCTCTTATCTCACCCCCCCCAGCAGAAAAACAAGGGGAAACCTCACGGGTTGGCAACCAGCCCTTATCGTGCCGCCGTTTCCTTCCCTCCTGGCACAGCCCTGCCACCCAGACGGATTGTCTACCTCCAGGGAAAACAACCCACTGTCCCCTTCTGGGAGGGGGAGCACCCTAAACCCCCCCTCAACCCCCACCACCAACAGGCTCAGCAGCACTGGTCACATATCTTCACCCCTAAAACAGGGCAGCATCCATCCAGGTGTCCTCACCCCGCTGGCATCATCTCCAAAGGGACACCCAGCTGGTCCAAACCAAGCACAGCCGTGCCTCAGTTTCCCCAGCAGGATGCATGCGAATAAAGTACCAGTTCTCAACCCCATCTCCAACAACAACCTTCCCAGACTTCTCTTTGCACAATTAACAACCAATCCCATCCTCTCCCCGGATCCCAAATCACAGCCAGGCTTTAATTAACCACAAAACCCACCTGGGGAGTGAAAAGGGTTAAGAGAAAAAGGCAATTTTTCCTCTTCAGTGTGCAAAAAGCTCATTTTCCAGCCCCTAAATCACCCCTGGGTGCCCGCCTCCAGCCTACAAACCGCAGGGGGAAAAGCTTTAACTGCAAGATTTTATCGCTGCTGAAATCTGATTTTATATTCTATATTTTTTTCCATCCCACTTTCACTTTTGCCCTCCCCTTTGTTTTTACACTTTTCACATGGCTGAATTTTGCAGCTCTGGGTACAAATCCCCGCTCACACGTGGAGGAGGGGAATCCATGGAGCCCCTGCGGCTCCAAAGCATCAAATTCCTGGAGTCCCAGCTTTCAGCCAAGATTTTTCACTCTGTTTCCTGAGGAAACGAGGGGTTTGGTGGTTTAGTTTTTTTTTGTGATCCCCAATCGCTTCTGCCTGAAAACAGCAGGAAAAGGGGGGGGGGGAACAACCCCACCACCACCACATTTTTACCTTTCACTAAGGATGTGCTGGCTCAACCCTACATTAGACATCAGAGAATCCATGCTGAGCTTGGACCCCAAAACACCCCCCCCCCCCGGGGGGGGGGGCACCCACATCAACCCCCAGCATCCTTAATTAGGGGGAAAATGGATTTTTTTGCACCCATATCCCCCTTTTTCCCCACATTGGGGGCATCAGGGCAAAGCAGCACCCATGGGTGCTCCCCACCCCTCACTGCTCCCCACTCACAAAGCAAGAACCCCTTTTTTGGGTCAAAAATGTGGGGTTTGTTCCCTCCCCACCCCCCAGCTTTGCTATTTGCTTAAATCACAACAAAACCAGGTTTCCCCAACTCCAACAGAGTGGGGGACACCCAAGGGTGCGGGGGGACCCCCATTTTAAGCCTCCAGCCAAGCGATTCGCACCCTCATCTTCACGTGGTCTTAAACTGCCTGGTTTTCCCCCAAAATCGCCCCGCTGCCTTAAAAAAACAACAAACCACGTGTTCTGAGCCTGCATCCCCCCCAAAAAAAGGGCGGGGGGGGGGGGGGGAGCACCCACCACCCTGCTCTCCCCCCAGTTTCTTGGGGAGACCCTCACCCCGGTATCTGGGCGCCCCGCGCTGCCCTTGGCCGGTTTCAATTCCCACTCCGGCGCCATTTCGGAGCAACCATCGCCGTTACCGTGGGCCATGACGTTTCCTTCGCCTCCCCCCATTCCCATCCATCCCCCCCAGGTCACCCCCGCACCCCTAAAACTCCACCTGGCCAAGCAGCACCCACCCACAAGCCCTGCTTCCCCCCCCATAACTACCCCTTGGACCTCCACTGAAGGGGCTCAGCCTTTTAATTAGGATGCTCAGGGAGTAATGAACAACTTCTGGCGTTAATTAGAGGTCCTGGTGTTAATTAGGGGTGCTTGGAAGGGGGTTTAGGTGGGCACCCAGTTTTACAGGGAGATCTGGGTGCAGATAAATGAAATAAAGCTTAAAAATGTTTGGAAAAAAAAGGGTTAAAGTTTGCCCCAAAAGGGTTACAGTTTGGGGGGAAAAAAAGGGTTAAATTTTGAGGGGAAAAAAAGGGAGGGGAGCCAAATTCGGGATTGTTTGCAAAGAGTACCCCCAAAAATGGGTGCTGCTGAGGGGGGGGCACCCCTGCACCCCTCTGCTTGCAGAAGGAAACCCGGTGCAAATCTCTGCGGTTTTGGGTTAAGGGGTGGGTGCTAGGGGGCGGGATTTGAGGGGGGGGGGGGCACCCACTTAGGACTACCCCCCCCCCGGGAGCCCCTTTGGGGCACCCAAAGCAAACTCGGCTGGGGGAGGCGAGGTGGGGTGGCAGGGGGGCACCCAGGGGTGATAAGGGGTGCAAGGGGGTCCTAAGGGGGTGCAAGGGGACCCAGGGGCGCAATGAGAGATCCCTTTGGGGTTCAATGGGGGTCCCTTGGGGTTGCAGGGGGGGCCCATGGAGAAGCAATGGGAGATCCCTTTGGGGGTGCAATGGGAGTCCCTTTGGGGGTGCAATGGGGGTCCTGTGGAGCTCCCATGGGGGGCAACGGGGTCCATTCGGGGTGCAATGGGGTCCCTTTGGGGTGCAATGGGGTCCCATGGGAGTCCATGGGGTTTCTTTTGGGATGCAATGGGGGTTCTTTTGGAGTACAATGGGAGAGTATTTTGGGGTGCAATAGGGGTCCCATGGGGGTGGGGGGGTGGGGTGTGCAACAGGCATCCCATGGGAGATGCATCGCCCATCCCTGCGTCGCAGTTTGGCCAAGCGACCCAAACCCCACCAGGTCTGGATTCGGGGTGCCGGATGGGTCCCCCACTCACCATGGCTGTCACCCCACTCCTGCCAGCCTCGGCCCCCGTTGGGGCGAGCGCCCGCCTGAGCCCCGGCGCAGCTCGTTACGCCTCCAGCCTGCGGAGGGTGACGAAGGGTGACGAGCAAAGGATGTACCTGGGATGGGAAAACCAATGGGGCCAACGCGAGGGACGGGCTTCCTCGCTCGCCTCCTTTAACTCTTTCGGGGGGGGCCAAAACCCTATTGTGGGGGTCCCTGTGCCTCCCCCCCAGCTGCTGAAAGCATCACACACACGCACCCCCCCCCCCCCCCCCCTCCCCGATAAATCACGGCAGGGCAAAAGGATGGAGCGTTTCTCGTGGGAGCGTGCGAGCGTGCAAGCATTCAGGCGTGTGGTTTGCAAGCACTCGAGCGCACAATGGTGCGAGCGCCCTGTGGTGCGAGCACGTGGTTGTGCAAGCGTGCAAGCACGGACTTTGTGCAAGCGAGAAGGGTTTGCAAACAGCCACGATTGTGCAAACCTCCAAGCGTGCAGTTTGCAAGTGTGCAAGCAACACACTGCCGCGAGTGCCCGGTTGCGCGAGCATGCGGGTTTGTGTGTGTGTGAGCACAGCGTTGTGCAAGCACACATTTGTGCAAACATGCAAGTGTGTGAGTGTGCAAGCAGTTGTGTGAGCAAGCGGGTTTGCCAACAGCCAGGCACGTGCTTGTGCAAGCACAAGGTCGTGCAAGTGTGCAAGCATTCCAGCATGCAGTTTGCAAGCACACAATGCTGTGAGCACCCAGCTGTGTGTGCATGCAGTTGTGCACACGTGTAAACACATGGTTGTGTGAGCACACGGTTGTGCAAGCCTGCACTTGTGCAAGCAGGTTTGCAAACAGCCCAGCACATGGGTGTGCAAGCACATGATTGTGCAAACATCCAAGCGTGCAAGCGTACACTTGTGCAAGCAAGCAGGTTTGCAAACAGCTAGGCATGTGTTCGTGCAAGCACATGATTGTGCAAACATCCAAGCATGCAAGCAAGTTTGCAAACAGCCCAGCACATGGTTGTGCAAGACCACACATGTGTAGCTTCACAAGCACACACATAGGTGACTGCAAGGGTATGAGTGCACAACTATGTCCAAGCTTGCACGCCTGCAGTTGTGCAAGAATGAAAGCACATGATCATGCAAGCATGCACACACCCAGTTGTGCAAGCCTGTTATTTTGCAAGTGTGCAAACATACAAGCCTGTAAGTATGCAAGTGTGCTCCTCACAGCCCATTCCCACCCCGTGTGTTTCACAGCCCCTCAAAGGGTTTTGGGGTTCAGCCTGGCCAGGTTTGCACAAGCAGCAAGGAGGTCTCTGGATAACGGCATCCCACGTGCAGGGCTAATGAGTGTGGGGTGACAGGGATGGGGGGACACAATGCCACCACCCCAGACCCCCGTGCCATGCTGGAGGGCTGAGCACTGACACACTCGTGTCACGCATGGGGCTACAAACCTCCCTATTGAGCTGCAAAAGCGCCGGGGGGATGCAGAGGGTTGGGGGGGTGCAAAGGGCTGGGGGGGTGCAAAGTTTTGGGGGATGCAAAGGGGGTGGAATACAAAAGGGGGGGTTGCAAAGGGCAGGGGAGATGCCAAGGTTTTGGGGGTGCAAAGGGCTGCAGCAGGGACTCCAAAGGACTGGCAGGGGTGGGGGTGCAAAGGGCTTGGGGGTGCAAAGGCCTGGGGGGGGTGTGTGCAAAGGGTTGGGGGGTGCAATGGGCTAAGGAGGTGCAGAGCATTGGAGAGGTGCAAAGGATTGGGGGGGTTCAAAGGATTGAGGGGTTTCAAAGGATTGGGGGGTTCAAAGGATTGAGGGGTTCAAAGGATTGTGGGGGTTCGAAGAATTGCGGGGTTCAAAGGATTGTGGGGGTTTAAAGGATTTGGGGGTGCAAAGGGATGAGGGCTGCAAAAGGTTGGGGTTTGCAAAGGGCTGCAGGGGTGGATGCAAAGGGCTGGAAGGATGCAAAGGGTTGGGGGGGGGTGCAAGGACCTGGAGGGGGTGGGGTGCAAAATGTTGTGGGGTAGAGATACCCTTAGTGGCACCCCCGAAGCTTTCGGGGAGCGGATTTTTGGGCTGAGATCGCCACCTTCTGGGAAAGCCGCCCCCCCCGGATCCCACGGAGCCCCACGGTCCCCCGAGATGGGGAAACTGAGGCAGGGGAGCAGCACCCCCACCTGAAGAAGCCTTATTTATTGTAGGACCTACAGTAATGCCGCTCCGAGCTGGACTTTCCCGTGGGATGCAACAGGAGCACGGGTGGAGAAACTGAGGTGGGGGACCCCCACTTCTCCACCCTTCCCATACTGAGTCTGCTGGTACGTTTTGGGTGAAAATAATGCAAAATCCGTCAAAACGTATCTCCGCTCCCCCCTCGAATGCACCCCAACATTCCCCTCCGAGAAAGGGGAGGCATGCTCAGCACCCACAGCCAAGCTTGGGTGCACCCCAGTGCTCCCAGTGCTCCCAGTAAAACCCGGCAGAGGGCACCAGTAAGCCCAGTTTGTTGCCTTTTCTCCCCCCCTCCCCGTGCTGGCGGAGGGGGGAGGGTGGAGGAAGGGGAGGAGGAGGAGGAGGTGAAGGCCGGGTGCGGGGGGGATTTAAGGGCTCGCTGTCCCCCCTCCCGCCCAAGGAGGGACGTGGGTGTCGGACCCAAGTTTGTGCGGGTACGTGTGTTCCCCCCTCCCCCGCGACAAGGACCCCCGCCTTGGCCACCGCTGCCCTCCCCGGGGAGAGGGAGGGGTCCCTGGGGAGCGAGGGGTGCGGGGGTGGGGAGGGGGTGCAACGCGGCGGGGAGGGTGCGGTGGGGATGTGAGGGGAGTGATGGAGAAATGGGGGTGTGACAGGGAGATGGGGGGGGGGTGATGGGGACACGGGGGGTGATGGGGTCATGGAGGGGTGATGGGGACACGAGTGTGTAATGGGACGTGGAATGATGGGGACACGGGGGTGCAGCAGGAACACGGGGTGATGGGGAGATGGAGGGTGGTGGGGACAAGAGTGTGCAACAGGGACAAGGGGCTGCGATGGAGACACGGGGGTGCAATGGGGACATGGGCTGAGATGGGGACGTAGGGCAGCAATGGGGACACGAGTGTGCAACAGAGCCATTCGGGGGTGATGGGGACATGAGTGTGCAACAGGTACATGGTGGTGCAGCAGGCACGTGGAGCTGTAATGGGGACAATGGGTGTGATGGGGACAAGGGGCTGTGGTGGGGACACGGGGCTGTGATTGGGGACATGAGTGTGCAACAGGTAGATGGTGCTGCAATGGGGTCACAGGGGTGTAATGGGGACATGGCATGGGGACACGAGTGTGCAACGAGGACAGAGAGGGTGATGGGGACATGGGGGGGTGATGGGGACATGGGGGTGTGATGAGGACACGGGGCTGTGATGGGGACATGAGCGTGCAATAGGGACATGGATGTGTGCTGGGGACACGGGCATGTGGTGGGGACACAGATGTGCAACAGGATTGTAGGTGTGCAACGGGATGGGTGTGCAGTGGGGACACGGGTGTGCAACGGGGACATGGACAGGCGATGGGAACACGCATGTGTGATGGGGACACAGACACACACCAGGGATATATGGATGTAGGATGGGGACATAGGTGTGGGATGGGGACACAGGTGTGTGGTAGGGACAGGTCCATGTGATGGGGACCCCGATGTTCAATGGGGACACAGCTGTGATGGGGACCCAGCCATACGATGGGGACAGGGACACATAATGGGGACCCAGCCACGTGACGGGGACCCCACTGTGCCACAGCCACATTGGGGCTGTGCCACCGTCCCCCAGCCCCCGGTTGGTGCCAGTGAGGTGACGCCCCACCAGACGTGTGTCTGGCAGGGGAAGCTGGCACTTCCCCAGGGGGTCACATCAGTGACCCGTGGGGAGGGGACATTTCCCTCCCCTCCTCGCTTGGCTGAGCCCCGGAGCGAAAGTCTTGGCGGGGAAACTGAGGCGCGGGGCGGGTGCCCCATCCTTGCAGCTCTCTCCTATCCAGCTCAGCACCACAGGATGAAGGCTCTCCTCCTCCTCCTCCTCGCCCAGCTCTGCTCAGCATCACTTGTCCCCGGTAGGTGAGATTTGGAAGGGGGGAGCACCCCAAAAGTAGGTGCTATTGGGTGTGATGGAGCCCAATTTCTCTCTTCCCACCCCACAGAGAGGGAGAAGGACCCTGAGTACTGGCGGGGGCAGGCGCAGGAGACCCTGCGCACCGCGCTCCGGCTCCAGCGCCTCAACCAGAATGTGGCCAAGAACCTCATCCTCTTCTTGGGTGATGGTGAGAGGGGACATCTCGACCCGAGGGGGGGGCGGGGGCTGCGGGGAAGGGGGGGTTAATAGAGTGGTGGCTGCGGGAAATGGGGGAGTGAGATGAACTGGCTGTTGTGAGAAAGTAGGGGATGGGATAAACTGGGTTTGTGATAAGATGGGAGCTGGGATAAACTGGGTTCGCAGTAAGCTCGGAGCTGGGATTAGTTGAGTTTGCAATAAGTTGTGAGCTGGGATAAACTGGGCTTGCAGTAAGTTAGGAGCTGGGATAAACTGGGTTTGCAGTAGGTTCATTGCTGGGATAAACGATTTGCAATACGTTCACTGCAGGGATAAACGGAGTTTGCAGTAAGTTGGGAGCTGGGATAAAGTGGGTTTACAATAAGTTGAGTGCTGGGAAAAACGGGGTTTGCAATATGGTGGGTGCTGGGATAAACTGGATTTGCAATAAGTTAGGAGCTGGGATAAACTGGTCTTGCAATAAGTTGGGTGCTGAGATGAACTGGGTGCTGCAATGATTTGTGTGTGCAATAAAGTGGGTGCTGGGATGAACTCGGTGCTGGGATAAACTGGGTTTGCAATAAACTGGGTGCTGGGATAAAGTGGGTGCTGGGACAAATTGGGTTTGCAATAAAGAGGGTGCTGGGATGAATTGGGTTTGCAATAAAGTGGGTGCTGGGATGAATTGGGTTTGCAATAAAGAGGGTGCTGGAATGAATTGGGTTTGCAATAAAGTGGGTGCTGGGATGAATTGGGTTTGCAATAAAGTGGGTGTTGGGATGAATTGGGTTTGCAATAAACTGAGTGCTGGGATAAAGTGGGTGCTGGCATAAAGTGGGTGCTGGGATAAACTGAGGTTGCAATAAACTGGGTGCTGGCATAAAGCGGGTGCTGGGATGAATTTGGTTTGCATTAAACTGAATGCTGGGATGAACTGGGATTGCTGGGCTGTGCTGGGTGGTGACGGGTGCCGCGCACCCCTGCACGTCGCCCTGGCCCATCTTCGTGGAGCTGATGGGTGCCCCGGCAGGCATGGGTGTCTCTACGGTCACGGCCGCCCGCATCCTCAAGGGGCAGCTGCAGAACCGCAAGGGCGAGGAGAGCCTGCTGGAGATGGACAAGTTCCCCTACGTTGCCTTGGCCAAGGTGAGCCCCCGTTGACCGCCGACTCCCCCGGGGCACCCCATGAGGGACACGATGCCCACCACAAGGTCACGGGCGAGTGGCCGGCGTCGAGCAGGAGCTGAAATTAGGTCAGGGGCGGGCGAAGGGAGCTGGCGCGGGTGCCCGCTCGCCGTGCCAGGGTCCAACCCGTGGGAACGGGAAGGGGCAGGATGAGGCCACCCGGCCGTGGGAAGCCACAAGACCCCCCCGACTTCTGCTTCTCCTGGGGTTATTTTGCTGAACAAAAGGCTTTTTTTAATTATTAAATTGGAAGTTCTGACTGCTCCTCGCTGTCTCACTTCACCCCGCTGGGATGGTCGTGGTGGTGGCTTCTGGCTCACTGCCTAAAAATGGGCTGAAAAAAGAGCAAAAGTGTCAAAATGCAGCGAAGGGGTCATGTGCCACCACCCTCGGGGGGAGCAAGGAGCAAAATGGGGGGGGGGGGCAAAAAGGGAGAGGACAGGCAGGATGGGAGTCCTGTGCAGCCAAACAGCCTGGGGAGGGGAGCTCCAAGGAGGGGAGGAGGATGAGGATGCAGCCCCAGGGTGGGGATGGTGGGGGTGGGGATGGTGGGGGTGGGGATGTCAGTGGTGGTGAGGATGATGGTAGTGGTGGTGGCAATGATGGTGATGTTGGCGATGATGGTGATGTTGGCGATGATGGTGGTGCTGATGACAATGATGGTGGTGGCAGAGGTGATGGCGATGACAGTGGTGATGGTGATGACGATGGTGACAATGATGGTGATGATGGTGGAGATGATGGTGATTTCTTTATCTCCCCTCCTAGACTTACAACACCAACGCGCAGGTGCCTGACAGCGCAGGCACAGCCACCGCCTACCTCTGTGGCGTCAAAGCCAACGAGGGGACAGTTGGTGTCAGTGCTGGGGTCACCCGTGACCGCTGCAACACCACCAAGGGCCAGGAGGTGACCTCCATCCTCCGCTGGGCTAAGGATGCAGGTGAGGGGCTGGTGGGTGCTGGTGGGGCAGAGGGTAAAGTGATGGGGTTTGGAGCGTTCCCACCATTGTCCCCTGAATTCACGGTGCAGGTAAGGCAGTGGGCATCGTCACCACCACGCGAGTGACCCACGCGACACCCAGCGCCGCCTACGCCCACTCTGCCAACCGTGACTGGTACTCGGATGGAGAGATGCCCCCGGATGCACTGGAGGGTGGCTGCAGGGACATCGCTCGGCAACTGGTGGAGAACATCCCTGACATTGAGGTAGGAATGGGGACAGGGCCACCAGGGACTGGGCTAGAGCCACCCAGGGATGAAGACAGGACCACAGATAGATGTGGGACCGGGACCACCTGTGGTTGCAGAGCCAGAACCCCAGCAGACATGGGACAGGGACCACCCATGGGTGCAGAGCCAGAACCCTCAAAAATGTGGGACTGAGACCAACCAAGGGTACAGAGCTAGAAACCCCAGCAGATGTGGGATGAGGACCACCCATGGGTACAGAGCCAGAACCCTCAAAAATGTGGGACTAAGACCAACCAAAGGTACAGAGCCAGAAACCCCAGCACATATGGGACCAGGACCACCTATGGGTGCAGAGCTAGAACCCCCAGCAGATATGGGACCAGGACCACCTATGGGTGCAGAGCAAGAACCCCCAGCAGCTATGGGACCAGGACCACCTATGGGTGCAGAGCTAGAACCCCCAGCAGCTATGGGACCAGGACCACCTATGGGTGCAGAGCCAGAACCCCCAGCAGATATGGGACCAGGACCACCCATGGGTGCAGAACAAGAACCCTCAGCAGATGTGGCACCAGCACAGCAGCCCCCTCCTTTCTCATACTTCCCATACCCCAAACCCTCTGTTTCCTACCCCCCAATCTGCCCCTCGCTGCGGATTTACTCAGAAATTCAGCCCTGTAAATAAATCCTCTTCTGTCCTTCAAAAACAGCCCCAAAGCAAAACATCTCAGCCTGTTATTTAGCTCTTTAATAGCCTCTTCTTCTCTTTTTTTTTCCCTTTAATATAATTTTAACTCCGTCCCAGGCTGGAAATAATTATATAGTGGGGAAACAACATTTTTTTTTCCCTTTTTTTATGCTTAATAATTTTGGCGGCGGTGTTTTGGAGCTTTATAATTCACCTTCTACGAGGAGAAAAGGAGGGGGGAATTAAAAAAAAAAAATCTCTGCATGATTATAAATAACAGAGGCCAAATAAATTGGGCTCCAAAGCAAACAACAAGAGCCACGGGATGGGGCTCTGTCCCGGCGGGTTCAGGCGGGGACCCCGATGTGGAGCATCTTTCCCACAGATTGGGAAAAAAAAAGCCTTGAAAAAGCCAAATTCGCTGCTGGAAATGGTTATTTTTGTCTTGGGTTTTAATTAATAGGAAGAGATTCAGGGTTATTTCAAGCGAGGTGAAATTCCTTGGGTGTTTTTTTTTTTGTGCAACGCTAGGGTTTTCCTGGCCTTCCCGCTGCGCCTCGTCAGGATTTTCCCCCCTCTAAACCCAAATCGGGAGGAAAACAATTGAAAATATTTAAAATGAATTTATAAAATGTGGGGGGTTTTTGCCCTCTTTTTTTTGCAGGTGATCTTGGGTGGTGGCCGGAAATATATGTTCCCCAAAAATGCCAGCGACGTGGAGTATCCTCATGAGGAGAAGCATCGGGGAACGCGCCTGGACCACAGGGACCTCGTCCAGGCGTGGCACGATGCCAAACCCCCCGGCAAGGTGACAAGGGACATTTTTTTTGGGGGGTGGGGGTACACACACATCAGCCCTCTGTGACCATGTGAAACCGTTACCAGGGTGTAGAATATTTTGGGGAGGGGGTTATAAAGATGCTCTGGGGTCAGCAGAGGTGATGGGGAGGTGACAACCTGCCTGTCCCCTTGTCCTCAGGTCGCTAAGTACGTGTGGCACCGGCGGGAACTGCTGGCGCTCAACCTTAGCCGAGTTGACTTCCTCCTGGGTGAGTCCTGGCACCCAAGGGTGCTCCAGCCTCAAGCAAGTGCTTTGGGGGATCCCTGACCCTTGCCGGGTTGCTGAGGCAGCTGGAGTGGCCGGTTACCCACTGGGGATGCTGGTACCCCCAAGGGATGCTGGTATTCCCCCCAAGGATGCTCTTGCTGCCCTGGGGATGCTGGTACCCCCCCAGGGATGCTGCTGCCTCCAGGGAACCCCACTCTGGGGATGCTGGTACCCTCAAGGGATACTGTTACCCTCCCACCCCTTGGGTGTTGCTACTCCTCTGGGGATGCTGGTACCCCCAAAGGATGGTGTTAATTACCCAGGGATGCTGGTACCACAAAGGGATGCTGGTACTCCAAAGGGGTGGTGATAGACCCCCAAGGATGCTCCTACTTCCCCATGCTGCTGGTGCCCCAAAGGCATGCTGGTATACTCCCATGAATGCTGGTACCCCAAAGGGATGGTGTTACCTCCCCCCAGGGTTGCTGGTACCCTAACGGGATACTGGTATCCTAACGGGATGCTGCTTCTCCTCTGAGGATGCTGGTACCCTAAAAGGATCATGTTACCTCCTCCCAGGGGCACTGGTACACCCAAGGGATGCTGGTACCCCCAAAGGGACACTGCTACTCCCCTCCAGGGTTGAAATTTTCACCCCCTGGGAATGCAATTTATTTTTTGGCCCTGGCTGCAGGATTCGGCCAGGCTGGAGGAAGGAAAGGCTGGGAGCATCCTCCCAGCTCCTATCTAATCACCCCGAGTTCTGGCAGCGGGTGAAACGCTTGCACCAGCACAATAAGCAAGCAGTGGTGCTGGATTTGCCCCACCCCCTTATTTCTTTTTGGGTGGGGAAAGGATGTCCCCACAAGTGTCACTGTCCTCAGGCCTCTTCGAGCCGGGTGACATGGTCTACGAGCTGGACAGGAATAATGAGACAGACCCGTCCCTCACCGAGATGGTGGCTGTGGCCATCAGGATGCTCCAGAAAAATCCACGGGGGTTTTTCCTCCTGGTTGAAGGTGGGGGGGTAAAGGAGGATGGGTGGGGAGGAGGAGGGGTGCAAAGTGGGAGTAGGGAAATGGATGGGGGATGCAAAAACGGGGGATAAAGAGGGGAATTGAGGGACGCAAAGAGGGGAGCAAAGGGAGTGATGTGGGATACAAAAAGTGGGGGGCAAAGAAGAGGATAGGGATGCAAAAAGGGGGGGATACAAGGGGGATGGGGGAAAAGTGTGAAGGGGGATGTAAAAAAGGTGAGGCATAAAGAGGGGGAGGGGGAGCAAAGAGGGTGATGTGCGACGCAAAAGGGGGAGGATAAAGGAGGCAATGGGAGGGATGAAAAGTGGGAAAGAGGGAGGATGGACAGCACGGGGGATAAAGGGAGTGTTGGGGGATGGAAAGTGGGAAAGGGTAGGGGGATGCAAAATGGAAGGGAATAGGGCGGGGAGTTGGGGATGCAAAGGGGGAAGCAAAGACTGGGATGGGGGATGCAAAAAAGGGGGCCTAAAGAGTGGGATGGGGATGCAAAAGGGGGGCAAAGAGGGTGATGGATGCAAAAAGTGGGGGATAAAGGAAGGATGGGAAGTAGGAAAGAATGGGGGGGGGTGCGAAGCAGAAGGGATAAAGGGGGTGATGAGGGATACACAGGTGGGAAGGGGATGATGGGATCCACAGGGGGATGCAAAGCAAGGCAGAGAAGGGCAATGTGGGGTGCCAAGGGGGAGGATGGAGGACGATAGGGACACGGAGAGCGATGCCAAGTGGTGCCCGGTACCACAGGTGGCCGCATCGACCACGGGCACCACGAGGGGAAGGCGAAGCAGGCGCTGCACGAGGCGGTGGAGCTGGACCGAGCCATCGGGCTGGCCACCCGCCTCACCTCACCCCAGGACACCCTCAGCGTCGTCACCGCCGACCACTCGCATGTCTTCACCTTTGGCGGTTACACCCCGCGCGGGAACCCCATTTTTGGTGAGCGTCTGCCAGGCTACACAGCTGGCGGAGGGGGGGAAACCTTGGGGACACCTTGGGGACATCCCCATGGTGCTGACGGTGCCACCACTGCCAGGTCTGGCGCCGATGCAGAGCGACGTGGACCGCAAACCCTTCACCTCCATCCTCTACGGCAACGGCCCCGGTTATAAAATCGTGGCGGGCGAGCGAGAAAACGTCTCCGCTGTGGATTTTGGTGAGCACATTCTGGGGTGAAACCCCCCAAAATTGTTACAGCATGGCTAAAAGGAGTGGGGTTTGAAATTATTCTGATTTTTTTGGCTTTCCCCCCCACGCCTCCAGCACACGCCAACTACCAGGCTCAATCGGCCGTGCCGCTGCGCCAGGAGACCCACGGCGGCGAGGACGTGGCCGTTTTCGCCCGCGGCCCCATGGCCCATCTCCTCCACGGGGTCCACGAGCAAAATTACATCCCCCACGCCATGGCTTACGCCGCCTGCATCGGCTCCAACCGGGCCCACTGCAACGCCGCCGGCCGCCCCGCTGCCTCCATCCTCCTGCCCTTCCTCACCCTCCTCTTCCTCCTCTGCTAAAGCGCCTCTTGCAAACCACCGAGGGGGGATTTATTTTTAATTCCTGCCCCCTCCTCGCCCTTTTTTTTTTTAAATTTTTTTTTTTTGGAGAACAGCGCTCGGGAGAAGAAAAAAAAAAAGAGGAGCAAAAAGGAAAGACTCAGCGGAGCAAAAGCAGCCGCCGGTGGTTTGGTGCTGGGAGCTGCCTCTGTAAATACACGGTGCCTTCCCCTGTAATTAAGCATCGTTGCCTGCCCCATCCCGAAGCCACTGTGGGATTTGGGGTGGGAACTGGAGCCTCGGTGGATAAAACCCCCTCTTTGAGCGAGACGCAATGGGGCTGCGTCCCAAAATGCCTCCTGGGCTCCCTTGGCTGAGGACTCACCCTGGCATCCAACTCGTCACATGTGTGGGTACCCAGAAACCACACGAAGATGGGAAAAAAATTAACTCACTGGGTTAATTTGTCCCTAAAAGTTGGTCTTTTTTCCCTCCTGGGTGGTTTATTTTGCTTTGAAATTGTTCGGTTTAAGGCAATTTGCTGCCTAGGGAGAGAGTTGAGGTGGTTCAAGGGCTGGGGACTGCAGGGAGAGGGGAATGAAGCAGGGTTTAAGGGTGGTGCCAGCTGGGGCATGTCCCCTTCGTTAGGGCTGGGTAATTAGGGAGGGTAATTAGAGGGTGGGGTAACAAGGGTAGGGGGTTTGCTTAGAAGATGCAGAGAGGGGCTGGAGGTGTGCGGTGGCACCATAGAGGGACCCTGGGTGTGCAAATGGGGCTGTGAATGTGCAGATGTCACCTTGTGTATGTGCAAATGTCACAGTGCAAGTGTGCAAATACCACCAGGCGTGTACAAATGTCACTGTGTGCGTACAAGTGTCACTCTACATGTGCAAATGTCAATGTGCACATGTGCAAATATCACTCTGCATACAAGTGCCACTCTATACATGTGTAAATGTCACTGTGCATGTGCAAATGTCACTGTGCATGCAAGTGCCACTCTATACATGTGTAAATGTCAATGTGCACATGTGCAAATGTCACTGTGCATGCAAGTGTCACTCTATACATGTGTAAATGTCACTGTGCATGTACAAATGTCACTGTGCATGCAAGTGCCACTCTATACATGTGTAAATGCCAATGTGCACACATGCAAATGTCAATGTTCATGTGCCTGAGCTGAGCAAAAGGTGCCTTGCACGTGCAAACGCCACTTTCCACGTGCAAAATGCCCCTGTGCACATGCAAAAGTCAACGTGACCGTACGTACGGGGCCTGGCGCATCCAAAAGCCATCGTGCACGTGCAGATAGGTCCTTGCACGTCCAAATGCCACTCGGTATGTGCAAACAGTTCCTGGCACATCCGTGCATGTGCAAACCCTCACTCTCCACGTGCAAACGCTGCCCTGTCTCTGTAAATACCACTTTGTTTGTGCACGTGGAGCCCGTCACACAGCCCAGCACCCCCAGCCCCCACCCCAAGCCCCTCCAATCCCCCCCCCCTTTTATTTATTTACCAGCTTTATAAATAAATCTCTGCTCCAGTTTCTCATTAACCAGCAAATTTTGGAGCGGGCGGTGACCTGCGTGGTGATGAATTTGGGGGGGGGGGGGGCTGAGACACCCCCACTTTGCTCAGCACCCTTTGCACCAGCATCGCCGCCCGCAGTCCAGCCCTTGGTGCTTCCCAGAAATCAGGCAGCACCGAGCTATGTTTAACCGGTCCCGGGGTGCTTCGTGGTTTTTGGGGGTTCGAAGAGAAGAAGGGAGGGGGGGGAACCACTTTTTCTTGGCCGGGGAGTTGGCGCGAAGCCGGCGGCCACCGGGGCTGTCGGCCAAACGCCGCTCCCGACGCCAGGTTGGCTGCCAGTGCTGAAAAAAGAGGTATTTTTGGGGGGTGGAGACATCCACCGCAGTTTGAGGTTCCCTGAAGCACCCCAAAAATAGGGGAAAATCAAAGCAAGGCTTTGCTCTGCCTGAATGTGTCAAAAGCCTCAAAATTCAGGTAAGTGACCTCAGAAATAGGTGTATTTGGAGTTGTTTGAAGACCATCTGCCCCCATTAATTGTTGGGGCTTGGGTTCCCCCCCCCAGATATTGGGGACCCCCCCAGCTATAGCGATAAATAAACCTTTATTTTATACAGGATTCACGGGAAACACAAACACAGTTTGGGGAGGCTTGAAAAAATATTCCCCCCACCCCCCCCAAATTTCCAGTATCCAAGCCATTCTGCAGAGTTTTTTTCCCTTAAAATAAAAGGGGGGGGGGGGGGGAATAGAGGGAGCCCCACTTTGGGTTTGCCCTGGATTTAGGCCCCCACCTCTTTTTGGGGGGATTTAAGCCCCCACCCTTTTTTTTGGGGGGGGGCAAGATGCTCGGATTGGACCTGGTCTTCATTTTGTGGGGGCCCCCCATGCAGTGTTGGGGTCCCAGGGAAGGGGGGAACACCCTGCATGGTGCATCACCTACCCCCCCCCCCAAGGGGTATTTGGGGTGACAGAGATTGTCTGGAGGGGGGGACACTTCCCCCCCATTTTTGGAGGGGTACCCCCAAATCCTGCACCGGGGATGATGGCTTCAGCTCCTGGCACAGGGGTGGCACGAGGAGAGGGGGGGGATGCGGTGACCCTCCCAGCGATGGGGTGGGGTGGACTATGAACCCTGTGCAGAGGGATATCAGCGGGTGCACCCCAATATGGGTGTCCCCATACTGGGGTGCACTGGGGGGGAGGCCTCACCGGATTCGGGGGGGGCCGCTCCAGCTGGATTTTGATCTCGGGGCAGGGGGGGTCAGGTGGGCGGTAGCCTGAGGGAAAAGGGCGGAGCAGTGAGGATGCCAAGGAGGAGTCCCCCATCCATGGGGCGGGGCTGATGCCCCGGTGATGGGCTACCTGGAGGGGTTCCGGGGGGGTCATCCGGCCAGGGGGTGTCGGTGAAGGCGTCGCGGGGTGTCCCCGAGGGCGAGCGGTTCTCCTGGGGATGCAGGAGGTGGTCAAGGGGTGCTGCCCCCTCCCCCCCCCAACAAGGACCCCCTCCCTTGGCACTCCCGTACCCTGCCCGGCTCGCCGGGCTCCTCGGTGGCACTGCCGAAGCTGCTGGCACTGGAGGACGAGCGGGAGAAATCTGGTGGCTCTGGCTTCTCGGCCCTGCCAAGGGACAGCAGCCAGAGCGAGGGGTGGCACCGCAGCCACCCCCATGGCCCGCTGCGACACCACGCTGGCCACGGGACACCCTGACCCACGCCAACCATCCCCATGATGTCCCATCCTTGTACTAACCTGTCCCCAACACCACCCTATCCCTGTGATGTCCTATTTCTGTGCCACCCTGTCCCCACATCCCATCACCCCCACGCCATCCCACCCCTGCTACATCTCATCCCTTTGCCACCCTGTCCCCACAGCATCCCATCCCTGGATGTGCCATCCTCGTGCCACCCTGTCCCCACTCCATCCCATCCCCATGACGTCCCATCCCAGTGCTACCCTCTCTCCACACCATCCCATCCCTGGCTGTCCCATCCCTGTGCCACCCTCTCCGCTTGCCATCCTATTCCTGTGATGTCCCATCCCTGTGTCACCCTGTCCCCATGCCAACCCCCCATCCTAGTATCACCCCCACTCCCAGTGCCACCCCATCCAGTCTTGGTGTCACCTTGTCCCAGTGCCACTCCACCCTTGACCTACACCATCCAGTCCCTATGTCACCCCGGGGTCACCCTGTCCCCATATCTCCGTATTGTTTGGCCACCCTGTGCCAGTACCACCCCATCCCTCTACTGCCCCATCCAGCCCCTGTGTCACCCTGTCCCCGTGTCTCCCCCATCCCAGTGCCACCCTATCCAGTCCCGGTGTCCTCCCCATCCCCCATGGCCCCCGATTCGGGTGTCACCCTGTCCCCCCGTGTCACCCCTAGATCCCGGTGTCTCCCTCCCCGTCCCGGTGTTAGCCCCCATCCCAGTGCCACCCCGTCCCAGTGTCACCCCCCATCCCAGTGCCACCCCGTCCCAGTGTCACCCCCCATCCCGGTGCCACTCTCAGTCCCTTTGTGTCCCCCCCCATCCCGGTGTGTCCCGCCCATCACAGTGTCACCGGTGGGGGCGGCACCTGTGGCGGTGCGGGCGGCTCTCAGGGGAGCTGTGCGCGGAGCAGGCGCCCTCGGCGGCGGCGGGGCCGTCCCTGGGGGTGTGTGGCGGGCGGTGACGTGACCCCGGGAGGTGACCCCGGTGTGTCCCCCCCCCCTCCCCGCCCCACCCGCCGCGCTCACCTGCCGCCCGGTGCTTCCTGGATGCTCTCGATGCCGATAGCGCTGGAGCGCCGAGAGCCCAGCGGGCCGGGCCGCCGCCGCGACGGGCTCTTCCCGGGCACCAGCAGCGCCTACGGGGGCGCCATTACCGGAGGGGACACCGGAGGTGGGGGGGGGGGGGGTTGTCACACTGGGGAGGTGGGGACACACCGGGGGTACCCACCTCTTCCACCGAGCCCAGCCCGATGGCGCTGCCGCGGCGGCCCCGACGGCTCCCGGGCACCAGCAGCGACTGCGGGCGGCACCGCGTCACAGGGGGGCGGGGGGCACCGGGGGGCACCGGGGGGCACCGGGTCGGACAAAGGGGCGGGGCTTGGGGAAAAGGGGCGGAGCCGCCACATTGAAGAGTCTACGTAGGGGGCGTGGCCTCGGCCAAGCGCAGGGTGGTTGCTGCGTGGGCGTGGCTTAGCGTGAAAGGGGCGGGGCCGGTACTTTGCGGTGTATAGGGAGGGGGCGTGGCCTCATCCAGACGGCCGTTGATTGGTTGGATGGGTGCGGGGGCGCGGCGGGTGACTAGAAGGTGGGGGCGTGGCCTATGGGAAAGGGGTGGGGTTAGTGAGCTAGGGGGTGGTCGGAGGGGGCGTGGCCTCAGACAGGCGACCGCTGATTGACTGGACGGAGGTGGGGGCGTGGCCAATCCGGCGTGGGCGTGGTCAAGGGGCGGGGCACTCACGAGGGCGTGGGCTTTGGGGGGAGGGCGTGGGGGAGAAGTGATCCCAGCAGAGGAGCAAGGAGAATGGCAGACCCGACGCCCCGCAGGTGCCCCCCAGCACCCAGGGGCGCCCCTGGAGCTCTGCATCCCATAGAGAACTCCCCCAGCACCTGGGGGTGCTCTGCCAGCCCCTCGCATCCCGTAGGTGCCCCCCAGCACCCAAGGGGGTCCCAAGAACCCCTGTGTTCCATGGACACCCCCAGCACCCAAAGGTATTCCTGAATCCCTTATGCTCCATGGACACCCCCAGCACCCAAAGGTATTCCTGAATCCCCTGTGCTCCATGGACACCCCCAGCACCCAAAGGTATTCCTGAATCCCCTGTGCTCCATGGACACCCCCAGCACCCAAAGGTATTCCTGAATCCCCTGTGCTCCATGGACACCCCCAGCACCCAAAGGTATTCCTGAATCCCCTGTGCTCCATGGACACCCCCAGCACCCAAAGGTGCTCCAGGAGCCCCCATGCCCCACCTTGAAGGACTCGAAGAATCCGGGGGCGTTGGTGCCGTTGTCAGGACGGTCATCGTCGGGACCAAGCCCCAGCATGGCCTGGCTGCGCGCTTGCAGCTCCTCGTGCAGCGTCTCCAGCAGCGCCGCACGCGTCCGCTCCTGCACGTCCGACCCGTGCGGGACCACCGGCCCACGCAGGAACAACCCACACAGGACAACCAACCCAGACCACCACCCCTACGCGGAACCACCAAGCCAGACCAACAGCCTACGCAGGACCATCACCCCCCATGTGGGACCACCCCCACCATGCAAGACCACCTCACTGAACCACGTGAGACCACCACACACAGGACCATCACTTACACATGAGATCACTACCCCAATGTGGGACCACCCCACACAGGACCACCAACCCACGTGAGATCAACCACACAGGACCAACCCATGTAAGACCACCAACCCATGCAGGACTGCACCATTCAAGAACAATCCATATGGGACCATCACCCCATGTGGGACCATCACCCCATGTAGGACCACCCCATGCCATCCCCTGCCCAGGCTGACCAGGACCCACAGCATCCACTCCTCCCCTCTACGCCCTCTCACACACAGCCCACGTGGCCCCCATGCTGTGCAAAGCACCCAAAGCCCATACACAACACCCACCCAGCACCCATAGCCTTACCTGGACCACCCAGCACCCACAGCCCACATAGAGCATTCTGTGTGCACAGCACCCACAGACCACGCATAGCACCTGTATGCACACTGCACCCACCCACATAGCACCCTCATCAGGCACAGCACCCACCCATCCATCACCCACAGCAGGCACAGCATCCTGTGTGCACACCCACCCACCCAGCACCCACAGCCCACGCACAGCACCCACATCAGGTACAGCACCCACTCACATCATGCACAGTACCCTCCCCAGCACCCACAGCAGGCACAGCCACCCACGCGCACAGCACCCACATCATGCACAGTACCCAGTGTACATGGCACCCACGCACATCTCCGCTGCAGCACCCATATGGTGTGCAGCACCCACACACTGCTGGCACACCTTCCCTGCATGCACAGCACCCGCAGCAGGTGCTGCACCCACACACAGCCACTGGCTGCAGGCACCTCCCCCAAGCACAGCAGCACCCAGAGTGCACAGCACCCACACACAGCATCGTTGCAGGCACAGCACCCACAGCGTGCACAGCACCCACACACAGCGTTGCTGTAGGCAAAGCACCCACAGCAGGTACAGCACCTGTTGGCATGCATCGCCCCACATGTACAGCACCCACATGCCCCACAGCACCCACAGCACCAAATGCATGGCACCCACAGCCCCACCATGTGCCCAGCACCTCTGTTGTCCACAGCACCCCCATTGTCCCCAGCACCCATGGGCCCCACAGCAGGCACAGCACCCACACCCACAGCACCAAATATATGGCACACACAGCCCCACCACGTGCCCAGCACCCATGTACCCCACAGCATGCCCAGCCCAATTGCAGGCACAGCACTCACAAGCCCACCACGTGCCCAGCACCCCTGTTATCCCCAGCACCCCCGTTGCACCCAGCACCCCCACTATGTCCAGCATCCCTGTTGCTCCCAGTATCCCTACTCTTTCCAACACCCCTATTCTGCCCAGCCCCATGGCAGGCACAGCACCCACCCACACAACACCCACAACCCCACCGTGTGCCCAGCACCCCTGTTTGTGCCCAGCACCCCCATGCCCATCGCCCATGCAGGTGCACCCCCTCAACTGCCCAGCACCCTCTGCACCCCTGCAGCTCAGCACCCACCTCCAGCTTGGCGAACTTCTCAGCCTTGTAGCAGGCGTACTCGGCGTTGATGAGCTTTGTCAGCAAGAACTCCTGGAACTCAGGACCCTGTGGGGGCAAGGGGGCACCTCTGGGTGGGTGCCACCACGGGGAAACCTCCCCCCCATCCCCAGCAGCACCCATGGGTGCTCACCTTCCTGAAGACAGCAGGGTCAGGCAGTGGAGGGCCGAAGAAGGGGACATCGTCACGGGCGGTGACGGAGACCTGCGGTGGGTGGGCAAGGTGAGAGGGTGATGGGGCATCTTGGGTGGGGCTGGGGAAACCGAGGTAGGGGTTGGGGGTGTTACCTTGTAGAGGGTCCCTTGGGAGCCCCCCTGCTCCAACTGCACCACCACGAAGGCGTGGAGGAAGTTGGAGGCGATCATGTCGGGGACGAAGGGGGTGTTCTCATCCTGGAAGACGATGGCCACGATGTCGTTGCCGATGTGACGCTTCCGCTGCAGCTGTGGGGCCGTTGGGGGAGACACGGGGGACAGGGGTGGTCACAGCAGGGGGGGCGAGGGGAACAGCAGACCCTGCGCCACATGGGTGCCCCCCATCCGGGTGCCCCCTCACCCGGGTGCCCTTGGAGCTCAGCATCCCATAGACACCTTCCCCAGTACATAGGGGTGCTCTGCCAGCCCTCCGCATCCCATAGGTGTCCCCCCTGGCACCCAAAGGTATCCCAGGATCTCCTGTGCCCCATGGACACCCTCAACACCAAAGGGTTCCCCAGGAGCCCCATGGATAGCCCCCAGCACCCAAGGGGGCCCCGAGAATTCCTGTACCCCATAGACACCCCAGCACCCAAGGGGGCCCCAGGAGCCCCATGGACACTGCCCAGCACCCAAGAGTGGCCTGACAGCCTCTGTGCCCCATGGACATCTCCCAGCACCAAAGGGTGCTCTATGAACCCTTGCACCCCACGGATACCCTCCAGCACCCATAGGTTCTCCACCATCCCTTACACCCCATAGGTGTCCTCCAACACCTATAGCTGCTCCACAATCCCTTGCACCCCATGGATACCCTCCAGCACCCATAGGTTCTCCACCATCCCTTGCACCCCATATATGTCCTCCAGTACCCATAGGTGCTCCACCATCCCTTGCACCCCATAGATGACCTCCAGCACCCCTAGGTTCTCCACCATCCCTTGTCTCAGGACCCTCTACACCTCTATGCCCCCAAGAACCCATGTGCCCCTCCCAACCCTTCCTTCCAGCACCCATGGGTGCCCCACCTGCTGGGTGTCCCCCTCGGTGTAGGGCAGCTTGGTGGAGACGTGGAACATGATCTCCTTGTCGCGGAAGTTGCAGTAGACTGACTCGCTGCCCGTCTGCCCGTGGGTCACATCCAGCCCCCCCCGAAACCTGGGGATGGTGGCGGGGGGACACAAGCACCCTGAACCTTGGCTCCGTAGGTGCCCCCCACCCAGCACCCCACCACGCACCCCTTGAAGTCCCGCAGCTGCACCCGTTGACCCAGGACGTCGAGGAATTCAGTGAACGCCGGGCTCTCCTCCGTGGTGCCGAAAAGCTCCTCCTCGGAGGTCTGCGGTGGGGTGGGGATGGGTGCCAGCACCCACTTGGGACCCCTCCACCACCACCACCACCCTTGTCCACTCCACCCCATACCTGCCCCAGTTTTTGGTAGATGACCCCAAATTTGAAGTGGTTGCTGAGCACGTGCTCGTCGAAGGCGAGGATGAGGCGGGACGCCTGCGGGGTCAGGAGGAGGTGCAGGTTGGGTGTGGGGCACCCATGGGTGCCTATGGCTCTCCCACCTGCACCGTGTTCACCTTGGGGTAGAGCACGGGGTAGAAGCGATCCACGTTGACGTCCTCGCACACCAGCTGTGGGAAGGATGGGTGATGTGAAGGGTGGTCCAGGGTGGGGGGCACCCATGGGTGCTGCTGGAGGTGCTGTACCCACCTTGGCCATCTGCACCACGTTGGGGAACTCGGACAGGCAGGAGATGGGCACCACATCGTGCAGGGTGCGGGCACGGGTGCTGCGGGGCGAGGAAGGGGTCAAGGGTGGACCCTACCCCCATCCAGCACCCATGGGTGCCCCCTAGCACCCTGCTCACCGCAGCAGCAGGTGGAGGTGCTCCTGCTCATCATACTTGAGGGAGAAGACGAGGTGGCCCAGCGCCGGGTCCAGGGAGTAGTAGTTGAAGTGCTCCTGCGGGGAGGGGGCCGAGCACCCATGACTGCGCCAATGGGTGCTCACGCTGGCAGGCACCCATGCCATGGGGCACCCATACATGCAAGCATCATGTCTGTGGGACACCCATGTCCATGGGTACCTATGCCTGGAGGCACCCATCCCTATGGAGCACCCATGTCCACAGGTATCATCACCTATGGGGAACCCATAGGGGAACCAATGCAATGTGTCACCTGTGCCCATGGGTCACCCATCTCCATGTCTCTAGAGCACTCACGGGCCCCTCATCTTACAGACACTGGCAGGTTTCCCATGGCCATGGACACCCATGGCCACAAGCACCCATGCCATGGGGCATCCAGGTCTCTGAGCACCCATCCCCATGGGGCACTGATGCCCATGAGCACCCACACTCACAGATGCCAAGGGCATACGTGCAATGAGCCACCCATACTTATGCAACCCCCCAATGCACACCCATGCCTGTGGGGCACCCATGTCCATGAACACTCATGCCATGGACCACCCATACCCATAAATGCCCACACCCATGTACCACCAAGTCTACGAGCACCCACACCACGGGATACCCATACCCATGGGTCTCCTATGTCCATACATGCCCATATCCATGTCCATGAGCACCCATACCCATGGGTCTCCCAAGCTAACATACTGATAACCAACTCCACAAGCACCCACGTCTATGCATCTCCCATGCCCATAGATACCCACATCTAGGTCCATGAACACCCATATACACGAGCACCCATGCTTACGGGGTCTCCGTGTCCACCCACACCCATGGGGAACCCATCTGCACCAAGCACCCACGCCTGGAGCGAGCCCCCATGGGACCTCACCTTGCCTAAGAAGTGCTTGCGGTAGATTTTGGCCGTGTGGTTGCCCTCAAGCTTTGCCCGGATGCTGGGTGCTGGGGTGGGGGGGGACTCGGGTGCCCCACTCAGCTGGTGGTTGGTGCCCTCGATCCAGTAACCCCCAAACTGCGGCAGGAGGATGAGGGGGAACGGCCCCTCCCGGCCCAGCACCTGCACCCAGCACCACAACCAAGGTGGGTGCTCTGGACACTCACCCATCAACCCACCCACCCATCCAGCCGCTCGCCCACTCTTATGCCCATCTCTGGAGGGGAGTGGGTGCTCTACCTCGTGCACACTGGGGTAGGGGATGTAGTCCTCCTCTGTCTGCAAGACAATGAGGTGGGTGAAAGCGTTGCTAGCACCCATGGGTACTGGTTGGGTGCCCCCACCCCAGAAATGCCTACCTTGAGCGGCGGGGGGACGGCATGGCGCTGCTGGGCCATCCTGCTGCCCTGCAGGAGATGGAAGCACCATCTGTGGGTGCACATCACCCTACCTTGGGATGGGCACCCTTGGCGGGGAGCACCCACAGGGGCTTACCTTGGGGTGAGGGTGGTCAAGGGAGTGGCGGTGCTGATTGGGGACACTTCTAGGTGGCTCAGGGGGGTCCAGGGGGATCCATGGTGCTTCCTGGGGTGGGAAGAGGAGAACTTCCCCACAGCTCCTTGCCGTTACTCCTGAAGCCTACTGATGGCAGCAAGCCAAGCACCGCCTTGCTCGCTGCTGGGAGCTGGGGGTGCCGGGTCACGGGCGTGGGGGGTGCCCGGTCACCAACGTGGGGGTGTCAGCTCACTGATGTGGGGGTACCCTGTTGGCCGAGCCCCGCCAAACTCCTCGCCCCCCGCCTCGCCCCCTGCCCCGAGGGGCGCCCCCTGCTGGTGGGAGGAGGCGGCGCGGGCAGCACCATGGACAGCGCCAAAGCGAAGGGGGCGAGATGGGGGGGGCACCAGGGGCAGCGCGAACCGGGGGGACCTCGCAAACGAGGGGCAAACGGGGACCCCACCCGGGGGCAAACAGGGCCACCCCCAGGCAGATACAGCCCTCTTGGGGCCACCGCAAACGGGGGGCAAACTGGGACACCACTCCGGGGAAACAACACTCGTCCTGGGGTCACCGCACCCAGGGGCAAGCGGGACGCCTCCTCCCTCCCTGGGGCAAACAGGGACCCCCCCGGTTGGGTGCGACACTCGTGCAAGCACGAGCCCTTGTGCAAACGCGACGGCGTGAGCATCTCTGGTGCAAAGGGGGACCCTCGTGCAAACGTGAGCCAGCCCTGTGCAACACAACCGGGTGCGAACACGATCGTGGTGCAAACACAACCTTAATGTAAATACAGCACTGGTGCAAACGCGATGCTGGTGCAAATCAGCCCCATCCCTCGTGCAAACACGATCGTGGTGCAAACAGCCCTGGTGCAAATATCACCCTGGTGCAAATCAACCCCATCCCTGTGCAAATGCATCCCTGGTGCAAACCAGCCCCATCCCTGCGCAAACACAATTGTGGTGCAAAGGGTTGTCTGGTGCAAACCCGACCCTGGTGCAGCCACGACCCTGGTGCAAGCCCGACGGGTCCCAGTGCAAACACGACTGCGTGCAAATGCGACAATGTCACCTGTCCCTGTGCAAACCCGACCCTGGTGCAAACACGTCCCCGTGCACCCCTGGGCCGCAGTGTGACCCTGTGGGCAGGGGGGCGGGGGGAGGTGCTGGGGACCAGGGGGGTATTGCTTCCCCCACCCATCACCCAACGCGGGGTGGGGGGGTGTGGGTGACCCGAATGTGGGGCTGGGCTGGGGAAAGGTAGGTTAAGTGGGACATGGAGAGGAGACTGGGGGGACTGGGATGGGGGGCGGGGCAGATGATGGAGTCAGGATGGGCAGGTTGGGGGTATATGGGGAGCAGACTAGGAAGACTGGGATTGGGGGAGGCAGATGATGGAGACAGGAGGGGTAGGTTGGGGAGTGGGCATGGGAAGCAGACTGGGGGGACTGGGATGGGGGGGCATGAGGAGGGCAGATGATGGAGGATGGAGTCAGGATTGGGGGGTGGCAGATTTTGGGGTAGCCGGGAGAGCAGGCTTAGGGGAGATCGGGTTGGGGGGAGGGGGTCATGAACGTGGGACATAATTGAGGAGAGCAGATTCGGGGGGAGTAATTAATATGGGAGATACTTAGGGAGGGAAATCATAGGGGAAAGTGGAGGTGCTGGATGGGGGTGGGGTGGGGGGCATTTGGGGGGCTGGGCTCCTTCTGCCCTCCCTCCGCAGGCCTGGCATCCCCCCCCCCGGTTACCGGTACCGGCTGAAGGTCACTGGGGGATGGGACCCCCGCTGGGGGGGACGACACTCCGAGGTGTGTGTGGGGGTGACACACCGGGGAGGGGACGGACACACACCCCAAGGAGGGGGGGGGGACGCACACACGCACCGCTGAGAGGGGAGACACGGAGGAGGGGGGTGTCCCTCCGGGAACCGGGGCGTGGGGGTGTTCCCATTCCCTGTTCCCGGCGCCGCACTTACCGGAGGGGCCGGGGCCGGTACCGGTACCAGAGCGGAGCGGGAGCCCCGCCGCTCGCAGCCACCGCGGCGTCACGTGCGGGGGGCGGGGCGGCACCGGGGCGGCACCGGGAACGGGAACCCCCACCGGGAGTGGGACCGGGAAGCGGGAGCCCCCGCTGGGAGGGAACGGGACCGGAACCGGGAACCCCTACCGGAACTGGCAACCGGCACTGGAACCAGCAAAAGGGAACCCACAACTGGGATCCGGCACTGGGAACTGACCCTGGCACTGGGGACAGCATCATCCCCAGCCTGGACCACTCCCCCATCCTTAGTGTCCCCCCCAGGATCACCTGGGTGCTCCCTCCATCCCCCCATACGTCCCTGCCTCCACCTCTGGTACACATGGTACCCCCCCCTACAACTCTTCCTCCATCCCTGGTACCCAGGGTACCCCTTACATCCCTCCTCTTGGGACCTAAGGTAACCCCCCTCCATCCATAATTCTCCATCCCCTTCCTCCCTGGTACTTGGGGTTCCCCCATTCAGCACTGGGGTAACCCCCTACTTCTCTCCATCCACCTCTGGTACCCAGGGTACCCCTTCATCCATTCATAACCCCCCCAAACCCTGGGTCCCAGGAAACCATCACCTGCTCATCCCTCTGACCATCCATCCACCCACCCCATCTCCAAGCTCCTAGGGTATCCTGCCCATCCCTGGTACCACCACCCATCACTTCCCACCTCCCCAAGGCCCTCTCCTCCACACACCAACAGCACCCATGACAAATGACACCCTCTGTCCCAGCACCCATCTCCCCCAGTGGCCACTTTGGCTGCAGGAGGGACACCAGGAGGGCTGGTGTCCTCGAGGAATGGCTGGCAAGGCCACAAGTGTGGAAGGAGCCGGGGGCTGGCACCGAGCCGTGCCCATTGCAACACCCCCCAGGAAAGGAGGAACCCAGGCAATGCTCCAAAATGGGACAGGGTGGGATGTGACACAGGGATGGGGACACCAAAACCAGTGTTTCAGCTGCCTTGGCCCATCACACACCCGTGCTTCCACTGCCAAAGCTTCAATAAACACCACCCCATGTGCCAAGGCTGGCGGGATTCCCGTGTCAGAGATCCTGCTCGCTCCCATCTTGACCCAACAGCACCTGCATAACTTATTTTTGGGATGCCCTGGAGCAGGATAAACCCCAATCCTTCAGGCAAGGTGTTAAGAGTCCAGGACAAGCCATGGGTATGCGCTTTAATAAGGCTTCCACAGCTCAAAGGACAACTGAAATCCAATAATGTTTGCAAATAACAGACAAAACGGTCACTGGGCCTTTGATCACACCTTGTACCCGTGTCCTCTGTAAGATGCAGCCAGGTGGCCTCCCTTTTTGGAAACACTTCCATGGCCCTGGCTCCTTCCTTCCTGCCGAGCTGAGTTTGGCGTTGTTATAAGCTCAAGGAAGAGAATTTTTTGTTGGTGTAACATTAAAAAAGAAATTAACAACAGATTGGAAAAAAAAAGGGTAATTTCTAGGAATTATGTACACAAGCCAGTGCTTCTGCCTGGGAAGAAGAAAACCTGCCTGTTCCCAAAGGCTGGAGGAGCTTCGGCGCAGTGAATTCCTGCCATCTTTACCTTGGGTAAGCTCACGCTGGTCCAAATTGCCCCAAAACCACCTTTAAGAACCCCAAAAGCGGGCTGTTTCGCCCCACAATGCGTGGGGACAGAAGGGATGGGGAAGAGGACATGGAGCATCCGTGCTTGGCCAAGGGCACCTGTGATTCTTCAGATAACGAATAACATTTAATATGAACTCTACCAAGGTTGCCAGGATGGGATTATATGCCCCCTCCTGCTTCTCACAGCCCCAAATTCCTGCAATCCTTCAGGAAAATGAAGCCACTGCGGCAGCAACCCCACCCTCCGCGTCACAATTTGCCGCGGAAACAAGGGAAAAGGCTGAAAAGGAAGAGGAAAAACCTAATTGTATGACAGAGAAACCCTGACAGCGCCCTCGTTTTTAAGTCTGGAAGTGGAACTGTGTTTCCTGCTGCTGCCAGGGAAAGGGAGCAACTGTCTGGGAGCTACAGAGGTGAAAAACATAACGGAATTAGTGCATTCCTGAAAACCAAAGAGAACGGGGGGGGGGGGAAAACCTCTTCCCATGGGAAACACAGCACCCACCCGTGCGCCTTTCGCCAAGCTATGGGCAAAATCCTGGCAGTCCAGGATTGGAGGAAAAGCTGTTATCAAAAGTCAGTAAAATAGCCCACGTTTCTAAAAAAAAAACCACAGTTGACAGAAAAGACCACGTGGTTATTTCAGGATCATCAAACGTCTGGAAGTGAAGGCGAGCGGCTGAGGAGGCGGCGGGGGCGGTGGCTCCCCATCCCCTCCGCGCCGGAAGGCTTCCCCGAGGCAGACCACAGCTTATGTTTTGGGTTAAATAGATGAAGTTTTTTTGTTTGACAGAGCTAGACATTCCTCACAAGTAACAATTTCTTTACTTCCATGCTGTACTGAAAGAGTAATAGTGGATCAAAAAAAAAATGGATTATCTGTAAGCAGGTTACGCCTAAAGAGTCGCTCGAGAACAGATCAAGGGGGTTTTGATCTACTGGATCACAACCCCTTTTTGGAGAGTGCAGGATCTGAGTTATGGAACACAGAAGAAGGCCTCTGTCTCTGGTGAACACGACAAGCTCCTACTCCTGCTAAACTTTCCAACCTTCCTGTTGCTTTATTAAATATAAAATGTGGAACGTTCTCTTGAAGGCAGGATGTCCTTCAGTGCAATCTGCTTTGACATAAGGCTTTTTTTTTTTTGGAGGGGGGCAGTCATTTCAGAATGGGTTTCTGCCTTCTGGAAGAGTCAAAGAGTTCAGTCCTGTATCCACCTTTTTTTTTTCTTTTAATGCCCTATCATGTCAAAATTCTCTTCCCTTCTGGTTGCTCCTCTGTTGCCAACGTTTAGAAAACCATCAGTGGCCAAGTAAACCAGTCCCTGAGGAAAAAAGACAATGACCAAAAGAAGATGGTGATTATGGGACGGAGTTAGCATGGTTTTACAGAAAGGATGGGGTTGGGGAAACCCCAGACTCACCTTTAAATCCTTCTTCAGGCATACAAACTGGGGATGGAAAGAAAAAGGCACAGTGTTAGAAGGCAGAAGACAGTTCTTTCTAAAAAGGATCCTTCATCTGAGTGGTGGTGTACCACTGCTTCTCCTGTTGGCAGTCACAGGGAAGCCTCAACGTCTCTATTTTCTACTTTTACAACCCAAATCCACCACAATCCTTGGCCACCAATACTTCTCCCAAAGGTGTTGTGGTGAGATGCCTTCCCCCAACCTCAAAACCCCCTGGGCATCCCCCTCTCACCTTGCATAACGTCATCCATCGCCGCGTAATCTGCAATTGGTTCATCAGCCTGGAAAATAAAGGAGAGCAGGGGATTAATGAGAAATTAACCTTGTTTGGAAGTTGACAGCCCCATCAGTTCTCTGCCCTGCTCTGAAGGGAAGCGGGGAACAGGTCTCTTGCCCAAACACCATCTCGGACTAAGAGGGAAGGACTCTTCCATATTTTGGACTCAGAGGCAAGGGCCAGCTAATAAACATTTAAAAAAGAGGGGTTCCTCCTCCAAGGAGGAGCACCAGGAGGAACTGAGGAGTCTGGAGAAGAGAAGGCCCTGGGTAGACCTTAGAGCAGCCTCCCAGGACTGAAAGGGGCTCCAGGAAAGCTGGGGAGGGGCTCTTGAGCAGGGAGTGCAGGGATAGGATGAGGGGGAATGGTTTTACGCTGGAAGAGGGGAGATTGAGATGAGATCTTGGGCAGAAATGTTTTGCTGTGAGGGTGGGGAGGCCCTGGCCCAGGTTGCTCAGAGAAGCTGTGGCTGCCCCATCCCTGGAGGTGTTCAAGGCCAGGTTGGATGTGGCTTGGAGCCCCCTGATCCAGTGGGAGGTGTCCCTGCCCATGGCAGGGGGGGTGAAACTGGATGGGCTTTGAGGTCTCTTCCAACCCAAACCATTCCATGATTCCACAAACTCGTTAAATGAGGCTACGAGCAGCCATGGGCAGGCATGTCTAGAGCACAGCAGTTTTCACACACACACTACGTTTCTCTTTGGTTGTAAAATGAGCAGTTCAGTCCTCTGCTTTCTTTGACTTTCTTTCAGCAGCCCCACTCCCACGTTACCTTTAATAAAATGACGGACTCGGGGATGACTCCCAGGCTGCCGAGCGTCGCGGTGTCGTCGCTCAGTATCTTCCCATCGATCGACAAATTCTGGTCGAAGGGAGCAACTGAAAATGCATGCATGATCTGTGCCAACACAATGAGACACGCTGATTTTGTGCAGAGGGAAAAATATACCACTGAGCTACAAAAAACACCCCCTTTCCAAAGAGCAACACACGCCTTGCTACACCACGTGGGGTTTTACACTCTTTCCCTCCACCCCTTTCCCAGCCGCGTGCTCCTAATTTCATGTTTTCTTTACTCCAAAAGACTCATCCTTTGGAGAAAAACCTCCTTACCTGTATTTTCAGGTCTTTCAGTGTCTGACTGGCAGAAACAAGCAGTGCTTTCTCCCCTCTGACTTTCCGGTGCCGGGTGCTCCGCCGGATGCCTTGCTTTTGGTAAGTGACGTAGCTCTGGTGCGAGACCTTCTGGCGCTTCGCACCACCGTTGCTCTAGAAACGCGAGGCAAGAACATCAGGACCCCAACTCTGGGATTTGGGGAAAAGACAACTTAGTCTGGAGTGTGTTTTGGCCAAGTCAGTCATGCAAGGGAAGGCAGGAAGCGTTGAAAAGCCCTTTTGAAAGCCAACGTGCACGAGTAGGGAGAGGACTGAAGGACTTGCCTTGAAACCTCGGTTCCTGCTTCTAGCGCTGACGCGAGGCCGTTACCAGCCAAGCGTACGAGGCACCATCAATATTTGATCTCTCCAGAAACAAAGCAATGGTGCAGTAAAACCATTCAAAGGGTAATTTAAGACACTGCTGTTTTGGACTGCTAGCAGGTACACAAAGGAGGGGGGGCTCTCCCATCATGCTGACTCAAGAGGATGATTCAAAACTCAAGGAACCTGGTGGTACTTTTGGTCTCTACCTGGTTAAAATCTGGGTCTTGCTCCCCCTCTGGCTTGTTTTCCTCCCTTTCCTCTTCAGCTTCTGAGCTGCTCACGTTCAGCTCCGGAGCAGCGTCCTTCATTACCTGAAGTCATAAAAATCACCCAGACTGTCACATCATGGCAAACAGCTTGCAGAGACTTCCAGGATGCCATCTTGATCCAATAAACTCAGGCAGAGCAGGAATAACCCAGGGATCTGCTCCACATGCTCTGCAAAGTCATCTCCACCCCTCCCCAGCTGCATTGAACCATGGGGGGATTCGGCTCAGGAGAACAAGTTTCTTTATGGAACTGCAGGTGCTTCCTGTGGCTCAGGACCTGCCCTCCTCTCTAGGCAAAGGGAAAGTCTCCAGAGGCCTGGACTGATTTCTTTCCCATTAGCTGGCTGCTTCTCTGGTTCATCTAAGTGTATTACGAAAGCCCTAAGATGGAGAAAGGAATATTATCTGTAAATTAGACACTTATCCATCCCTGCAGCAGACCAACAGAGGCACTCAGCGCCATTATTTATGGGTCTGGAGGTTGTAAGTAAATGAAATCTAAATAATTTACACAAGTGTATAAATAAAAAGGATGTTCAGTTCTGTGTAAGTCACTCCAGGAGGCCGAGGAGCTGTCGGACACGAATTCACATCTACACTTTGGCTGGAGCTGGGGTTTGCAGGAGCCCAGGAGACCGGTGTGTTCATCCTGGATCCTTGAGAGCTTGATTCTCCATCAATGTATTTGCAATTAACAATGCAATACCAGCTCCCAAACGTCCAGCATCAACCACAGCCTCCCCAGAGCCCTGCAGATTCCAGCACCCTACGCTGATTTTATTACGGCGGTGGTTTCCTTCTCGCAGCATCAGCCAAAGGGGTACCTGGGGTTGCAGAAGGGAGAGAAGAGCAGGGGTGAGGGCGTGGGAAACGCTCCCTGATTTTGCAAATCAAAACCAGCAGGGAAGGAAACAGCAGCTTGGAGTGCCACTGTTTGCAGTGCTGCTGGCAGGCTTTATTGCTGCTGCGTATCTCGCCGAGGCTGCCCTGTTAATGAGGGATCTCGCAGGCAAGCTCTCGCCCCCTCTCTCCAACTCCAGCTGCTCAGCAAAGAATAGCTGCCTGTTTTTTGCCAGCCCCACGTGTGAGCGCGGTCCTGTCCAGCACCAGAAAATAAAAACAACCCTCCTCTGCACCAGAGCCAAGACACAGCCTCAGGATTCAGCCTCGAGACAGGCTGAAACCCCGCAGCTGATGGCTCAAGACAGCGCTACGTGCCCTACATCTCACAACCAAGGCAGGAACCCAGCCTGCGGCGCCCTGCAGTTCTCTGGCCTCCAGCTCCTCCCTTAGGCTGGCAGGGAGGTGGAAATCAGTGAGAGGCAAAGAAAAAAAAGAACTCACACTAGAAAGGTGCAGGAAACATCTTTATCTGAGCTTGCCCGTGAGCCTTGGGTTCCTCCTTAAAGCACAAAATGAGCCCTAAGCAGGAAGACTCACTGCAACCAGTTTTTGGGTAGCAGTAAAGCCAACTCTAGACCTGATACTGACCCCTTAAGACACCAGCAAAGTAGACATAACTCACAGCTTTGTAGGGGATTCTGCAAACCATCTCTAAGTTCCCTGCTATTTCATCAGCACAGAGGTTAAGAGCTTCCTTCTATCTAGGAATAAACATCACTTGAGCAACCAAGAAGGGAAATGACAACTATTGGAGGAGGAGGAGAAGAGGTAGAGCTTGATAACACAGTTACAAAGACAGAAACGGTTACAACTTTGCCTTAATAATCAAAGCTGAGAACATCCATGAAGATACCTGATAACGCAAAGGATTCGGTTTGGCAAAAGAAAGCTTTGAGGAGACCAAATTTCCAGAGCAGCTACAGCCAGAACGTTCCCATTTGCTATTTTTGCCAAAGTGAAAGCTTCCACGAGCCGCAGAGCTGGCTGCTTTTTGCCCACAGAGAGCAGCCCTGCCCACCACCACCACCCACCACTACCACCACCATCATCACCGGCCACCCAGCAGCCCCACCAGCAGGTCCCAGCCCCAGTAGGGACGCGGCTGGCCAAGACAGCAGTCTGTTTTGATCTTATTTGGGCACGTGGTGCAGTCTCTGTTAAATGAAACAGAGCCAGGAGGAGCAAGGAGGAAGGGAGAGTGCCCGTACCTTTTTATTATCCACCACTTTATGGATGTAGACAGTTGCTTGTGTGTACTCACGCAAGTCCCGCTGCTGTTGGCATAACAGCCCTTCTCTGCACTCTGAACAGAGTTCTGGGGAGGCACAAAGGGAAAAATGCATTTAATTGCTTCAGCTCCTTGGAGAAACCTGCCCAATGCCAGATGCCACAACCAGGGGCATCTGCCAAGCTCCCTGTTTACCACCAATCCCCTTAGATCTGACCTTTTATCCCAAAAAGAGCAATTTCCCAGGGAGCAGGCAGCAATTAGCAGAAGAACAGAGCACAGACAGCAGCTAAAGAGTCACTCACGGGGCTCAGAGGTGTAAAGTGCACTCTCGGGGTCTGCCCCAGCAGCTTTCGTCCGGGTGATCTTGATGACGTGATCCACGACAAAGAGTTTTTGAATCCTCTCCCACTCGCTGGGCCATATTAGAGCTATACTGTGCAAAGGAACAAGAACGTGCTTTATGACATGGAAAAGCCATGCCCCGAGCTCCTGAAGAGCCTCCCCCCCTTTTCTTTTCAGTCTGGCAGTGAAAGAAAAGCTGCAAGATCAATCCCTAACCCCGGCTACACGGGCGGGCTCACACGCCCAGGATAACAGGGAAACAAGCAGCGTGTTATTAGTGATGCTGTTATGCTCCAGTCATGCTGGAGGGAGGATGGAGGAGGAGGAGAGAAGTGGAAGATCTGCTACTTTTAGTTCTGCATCACTGCAGAAGCAACGCCACGGAGCATGAACTTCTCCAATCCAGCATCCAGAGCTCCAGGGTCAAGCCTCATGGAAAGCAAGGGGTAAAGAAGTTGGATGTTTCTATGCCCCAGTTGAATTCAGGGTAGTTTGTTGTTAGAAATTAGCCAAGCTGAAGCAAGCTCCCTCGTTTCTGACCCAGCCATCCTATTTCAGTCTTGCCTTGCATGATGGTTAAGGTGTTAAATTTGTGGCAGCGGCTCAGCAAGGCTCGCGAGAGACGAAAGCACCTGGCAAAGGCAGAGGTGTGAAGAGAAGAAACTCACAGTTTGGAGTCTTCTTTGGTCATGGAAGCGTAGGTGAACATGAGGCCCCCGTGGGGGCAGAGCAAGGCGCTGTTTCCTACCGAGGACACGGGGCTGCATCGCGTCGGCCTCCTGCGCAGGCAAAAGAAAGCGGTTTGCAAAGCTTGGTCAAGCTTACTTCACAAAAAAAAACCCCACAACTCTGCAGGCAGCCAAGGAGAAATCACAGGTGAATATTTACAGAAAGCATTCCAACAGGGAACATTAAACCACTACCAACAAGGAAATCAGATCTGCGTTCCTGCGCGTTGCAAAATTACTCTCATATCTAGCAGTGATTTCCATCTCCTACCGAGCAGCTCGAGGAAACAGGATTGAGGGGTGACCTTTGCCTAGGATACAGCCCCAGACAGCTGAAAAAACTAATCAGGTTACTATCTAATCCAACCATCTGGTTAAGACACTGTAAACAAGGAAATTCGGTTTCTTACAACGTATTACAACTGATAGGAGTTCTGTAAAATCAGCTTCCTTGTTTCCACAAAGGCAAACTGGAGGTAAAGACACAGCACGCTGGGATTCAAAAGCAAAATCATTATCTACAGCTGCCCCCCCCAAAAAAGGGATAAAAAGCACCAGAAACCTCAAGCCAAGTTACCTGACAAATTTCCTCCATTCTTCTACAAAGAACTGCGAAACAATGTACAGCTCATCCGTCTCCTGGAGGTGAAAAGAGGAGAAAAAAGGTTCTTTTTTAATTAATCCAACAATAGAGAAACTATGATTGCTCAGCTTTTACTGCAGTGCTCATTCTCTTCAAGACCTCGGCGTTCTTACCATGACAACTCCATCCAAGCGCGCTGGGAAAGCCAAGGAAAACAATTTGGGATCAAGCGCTAAGCACTTCCATTACTAATCTCGCCTTTATTACAAAGTTAATTTAGTTTTAGATCCAATTACCTTTAATTCACAGCAGGAAGTGGTCATTTCCCCCTGGAGCAGCTAAAGCTCCCCAGCAGTGTGTTTTCTCTCACTGGGTGCAGGGTCCAAAGCCAGGGCAGCTCTCGCCCCATGTCCGTGGGGTGCAGACCACCCCAACCCACGCCACTCGCTTCACCCATCAACATCCAGAAGTTCCTCCTCCTGGCAACAGCACAGATTCAAAACCCCAGCTCTGTACCCTGACGAGGCAGTGAGTTTAGGATAGTGATTTGCCATTAGATGGTCACCTCCTGGGCAAGAAACCACGCAGATCCTAAGATCCAAGTGGAAAAACCATTTCCGTGCTCACCTCACCATCCACCCTAAAGCAGATTTAAGGGCTCACCTTATCTCTCGGCAAGAAAATTCAGCACACCTGAGAAATACATCTATAGATTTTAATCTCCTTTCATCTCCTCTAGATTAAACCGTTCCGCTTATTTTCTTCCCTGTAGCTCAACTGTTTTGGCTCAGGAAAACTCAGAGCTCAAAGGAGAGAGACCCTTGGCTCCTTTTCACCATGCTCCCTCGGGAAATCCAAAGGGAATGGAGGATGCTGCCTGGGGTGACCCTCATATTTCGAGCTGATGGGCTTCAGTTTTCCATCACCTCCTCCAGCTCCAAAATCAGACCCAACCCGACGCTACCCTTAAATGCTGCCAGCAGGACCTGGCGGCTCTCCAGCTCAGCACAGAGCATTTCCTGTTCCTTTTGGGGCTTCCCAGTTCCGAGACACAGATCCGTGTTGACCTCTATTTATTCCTGGCTGGAGAAGGCACCCGAGAGCGACCGGTTGCCCTCTCACGTAGCAGCGACCGAGGCAGACACCTGCCAAAGCAGCTTGGCAGGATCTAAGAGTCAATCATTAATCAGTGCTGCGAGACGTCTGGGAGCCAAGGCGTGGAGCCAACAGCCTGTGCCATTTCTTTTGAGCCTCCTCGGAGCTCCAAGAAGGTCCTGGAGAGCTGCAAGTTTGTACTGGGGAGAAGCCGGTACGAGAGGTCTTGCATAACGGTCGCTCCCACTTGTAGAGCTTTAGCATTTTGGGAAGTTCCCCCATGAGCTCTCAGGATGCAGGAGGATGCCAGAGCACTGGTGAAATTTGTCCACCAGCAGCAAAAGCCTGGCCTGCACAGGAAGGCAGATGGAGGGTGGTGCAAAGCCACCTCCACAGCATGGCCACACCATTTCGGTCCTTCTAGAAGCGGATGTAACCACAGCAGCAATATTGTCACTGCTTATCTAGCTGACTCTGGGCCAGCAACAGCTCTGCTGGCACACGAGCCATTCCCCTGTCTCCTTAGCAGGGCTTTGTGCCAGCACAGCTAATCAGGGGAAATCACACCTCGGCACAACACACGGGTAAGCTCTGCTGGCACAGGCTGCCCAGCCCAGGCACGCTTTCGCTTCAACCGAGCGAGTGAACGATCACAGAGTCACAGAATGGAATCATGGAATGGGTTGGGTTGGAAGGGACCTCAAAGCCCAGCCAGTTCCAACCCCCTGCCATGGGCAGGGACACCTCCCACTGGATCAGGGGGCTCAAAGCCCCATCCAACCTGGCCTTGAACACCTCCAGGGATGGGGCAGACACTGCCCGGGCCTCCCCACCCTCACAGCAAAGCATTTCTCCCCAAGATATCATCTCAATCTTCCCTCTTCCAGATGAAAACCATTCCCCTCCATCCTGTCCCTGCACTCCCTGATCAAGAGCCCTTACCCTAGATTTCCTGGAGCCCCTTTCAGTCCTGGGAGGCTGCTCTAAGGTCTCCCTGGAGCCTTCTCTTCTCCAGGTTGAACAGCCCCAACTCTCCCAGCCTGTCCTCACACAGGAGTTGTTCCAGCCCTTGGATCATCTCCGTGGCCTCCTCTGGACTCATTCTACAGGAATGATTATCAGGCAGTCTCTCTTGCAGGGAAATACAATTTCTCAGGTGGAGAGATAAATCAAATAAAACCCTCCCCAAGCCCCACTGTGTCCCCTGGTCACCCTCCTTCCCATACCTGAGGCCAGCTGCCCAGGCAAGGTCTGCATTTATCATGAAACAGGTTCTGGAGAGAAGTCTTCTGCTCGCTGGCCATCATCTTATGCAGGGCTTCATTTTCCTCCCCTTCACGCTCCAAAATCTGCACGAAACAGTTAATTACCCCTTGGCTTCAGTCCCTCAATGCTATTAAAAGGTGACATAACTCTCCCCTGTTTTGCTGAGTCGTGTTAAAAAGCAAACCAGAAATACAAGCACGTATTTGCAGTCAACAGAAGGGTAACGTCAGCTGGCAAATACCTTGCACTGGGAACAGCACTCTCTGTTATTTGGGAATTCGGGGGCCTTTGGAAAATATTGCTTGAGTTTCTCCCAGGCTTCCTTGGAAACCACCCTCCGTTCGTTTTCGGATATGCACAGGTCACCTGCAGAGAGAGAGCCAAGAGGAAGGGCTTTGCTCAGAGATGTTCTGCAGCCCTAACCAGATTGAAGAGATTACAGGGTATAAACATGGGGGAAGATATTCACGTGCTGAGCAGCCAACACCATGTCAGCAAAAAAAGAGCACAACTAATACACAAAGTCACCTTCAGCTTCTTTATCATTTCCTTGTTCGGACAGGAAAAAATAAATAGTACTTTAATTCATATAAATGTCCTTTAGGTTTCCCAGCTCATGAACCCGAGCAGCTGATTAAATATAAACAGTGGTAAAGAGGTGCTCAAAAAGCCAGGACGAGCCAAAGAGGGCACAGGGCTACTCTTTTCTGATCCTGGCTACTCATAGTTATGTGTTTATGGCATTTTTACCATGCTGCAGGCTAACCCTGTGCCCCATGGAACAGGAGTCAGGTGCTTTCCATACCTCTGGAAAACAAAATTACTGCTGCATCATCTCAGACAGCTTTGCGTGCCCCATCCAAGCTCCTCAAAATCCAGAAAGGACAAATTCTGCGCCCTAGATCTGCTCACAGGAATAACTGAGGTGTGGAGACACGAAGCAAGACTCACTATCCCCCAGCCAATCTGCCTGCTCTATTATTTATCCTGATGTCCAAACAGCTCAAAATCCTCCCAAAGAATGACTGAGCGTGAGGAATGTGTCATTTTAGAGACAGCCATAGCTGAAAGGTCATGCTCACGCGTTTGGACACCACGTGCACGCGTGACAACACCCTCTCTGGTGGACAAACAAGGCTTGGGGATCCGACCAGCCGCCCACTTGCAGGCTTGATGATTGCCAAGGGGAAAACACGACAGCATCTCCCTTTGTGACTGCAGCTGGGAGGTCAGGGCACAGCCACGGCGAGAAAGCAGAGCAACAGTCGTTGCGACATCGAGATACAAATTGGATTCGGATGCAGCACGGGAATATTCATGGCTCAGTGGGGATTCCAGCAGCAAGAGGGAAGCAAAACAGCAACTGTGAAGTCGCAGCGCTGAGCAGTGTCCAGCAAAGGGCACGACACCTTATTTATTATCCATATTTCTATAGCCTGAGGAGCTACAGAAAGAAGACAGGGAGAATAAGCTCCTTTTTCCCCACCCTCCGGTAGCTCTTCAACATTACAAGCGGTTCCTGAGGCCCACGGAGCCATCAGCTTTCTTTGCTCCAGCCAAGCCTGGATTTCTGCCAGCTCCAAAGGGAAAAAAATAGCAACACCCCCCTCCTGCTTTTCCTTTAATAAACAAAGGTCGGGCTGGACTGACTCAACGAAGCACTTGGCCACTTGCTCCTCCCCAAAACACGACCAGGCAGTTCAGTTTTACCATGAGGACCAGGATGCTTTCCAGAGCCAGCAAGGATGGAGCTTGTACAAATAAGTGCCTTGACACGGTGTGATTAATGAAAACAGATTAATAGGTTGTTGAGCAGAAGAGGTGGAAAAAATCAGATCTGGCTGTGCAGGGAACAAGTGCTTTGCCACCTGGAAGATGATGATGCTAACCACTGCCTGACCCTGCTTCCTGCTCCTGCTGGCCAGGGACATGCTCTGGGCATGGACATCAAAGAAGTCTTCGCTTGGTATACGGAAAAAATCATTTGCCGAGGTCAGGCAGCTACTGGAGAGCAAGAAACTGCTGCAAAGATGCAGAGGGAGTTCTTAAGGGAAGGCCCGGATGGCATTTCTGGAGGCCAGCCAGACCTCACAGATAAAGCACTGGCTTTTCCCCAGCCTACTGAGAAGGCATGAACTTCCTCCACAGCAAAATTAAGGCCGTATGACCCACAGTACAGACCTGCTAATAGAATCCAGAGGGAAAATTTAAAGGTGGAAAGGTTTTATTCCACGAGTAATCGAAGGTTAACTCAAGAGGATGAAGTCTGAGCCACCGGTGGCTCAGATATTACAATATCACAGTATCATAAGGTTGGAAAGGACCTCTGAGATCATCAAGTCCAACCTATAACCCAACACCATCACCAACCCATCATCTAAACCATGGCGCTCAGTGCCTCATCCAGTATCCCCTTAAACACCTCCAGGGTCTGTGACTCCACCCCCTCCCTGGTCAGCCCATTCTAATGACCAATCACCCTTTCAGTGAAGAACTTTTTCCTCACATCAAGTCTAACCTTTCCCTGACCAAGCTTGAGTCCCTGCCCTCTAGTTCTGTCCCTGGTCACCTGAGAGAAGAGACCAACCCCTGCCCGACTACAACCTCCTTTTAGGGAGTTATAGAGAGCAATGAGGTCTCCCCTGAGCCTCCTCTTCTTTAGACTAAACAGCCCCAGCTCCCTCAGTCTCTCCTCATAGGGCTTGTGCTCCAGCCCCTTCCCCATCTTCATTGCCCTCCTCTGGACACTCTCCAGCATCCTGACATCTTTCCCAAACTGGGGGGCCCAGAACTGGACACAATATTCAAGATGAGGCCTGACCAGTGCCCAGTACAGGGGGACAATAACTCCTCTGGTCCTGCTCCCCACACTATTCCTGATGCAGGCCAGGATGCCATTGGCCTTCTTGGCCACCTGGGCACACTGCTGGCTCATGGTGAGCTTCCTGGCCACCAGCACTCCCAGGTCCCTTTCTGCCTGACTCCTCTCCAGCCACTCTGTCCCCAGTCTGTAGCTCTGCATGGGATTGTTGTGTCCAAAATGAAGTACCCGACATTGGATTTATTAAACATCATCCCATTAGACTTGGCCCATCTCTCCAGTCTGTCCAGGTCCCTCTGTAGGGCCATCCTACCCTCTAACAGATCAACCCTTCCTCCCAGCTTGGTATCATCTGCAAACTTGCTGATGATGGACTCAATCCCCTCATTCAAATCATCAATAAAGATATTAAACAGGACGGGACACAACACTGATCCCTGGGGACACCACTGGTGACCAACTGGATGAGACACCATTGACCACCACTCTCTGGGCTCGGCCATCCAGCCAATATTACTTATTAATATTAAATATTACTTATTCTGATACGAGCCAAAGTCACAGATCAACAAGTGATTTAGCATTCAAAGGCCTGTTGGCCTCTTTTTATCATGTCTGACTACATTAAACGTTTCATCACCACGTTGCATGCTTTTATTTAACAGCAGCTGCCTCGCGGCAACGGGAAAACACGGCGTTAAAGGCTGTGAGAAACAGCTAAGCCGTGACAAAGTGCTTAAACACTCTGCTCTAAAACGAGGCTTTACTGAGTCATTACTCTACTTCCTCGATTAGCCTTGATGATGGGAGGTGTGTTGCTAATTTATGGCGTGTTTCTTTCCTAGTAGGAACAAGATTGAGCCTCCCTGGCAGGGGAATTGATGGCTCCAAACAGGAGCTTACTAGAACGGAGTTATGTCTGGGAGCGACGTGCAAGCTAAACAAAGTGAGATTTAAACAACAGGGTAGCCAAGGATGCAGCTAATGAACCATCACTTAGCAAAACAACCCACACTGGGTCAAAACCTTATGTAAATGGACACCAAAGCACAGCAGGTTGGTAAATCGATATCCTTAACGGTTCCAGGCGGGCACAGATAAGTCCATGTTTCTACAGTTGTTAGGTAAGTGTTCCTGTTTTCACGTAAAGCCAGAGAACAAATGGCCACTCTCAGCTCCCACCTCGACTGATTTACACCATCTGTTTTTCCACTAATACTTCCAAGTGGCTGCAGATTCCCTGGCGCTGCCTTCGCACCACCGCGACGCTTCGTTAGCAAGATGAAGAGACGCTCGCTTCCACAGCCCGGCATCTCCCGCAGCATCCAAGCATCTCTGCATTTACACCCCTCTCACTGCCTCCCAAAACTAAGACTGGGATGTGACAGTGCTCACAAAGAAAAGCTTGAAGTTTGAATGTCAAGAAACACTAGACAAATGAGAATTAGGCACAGCTCCTCAATAACCGCTCGTGTTGGCCTTCGATGGAGCAAAGGCTATGAGGTTAATGTCTTGAGCAGTGGGCAACAACAGATATATTCAGCTCCAGCCCCCGTGGAGACTTACCATGTGGGCAAACAATGTCTTCATTAAAATTTAACTCCTCTTCCTCCTCTCTCTTCTCTTCGTTTGGTTCATCTAATTAAAAAAAAAAAAACAACAAAGGAAAGAGATTGCACAGAATTCCCCTCTCAAGGAAAAGAAAAATCTTTGGGGGGAAAGAGCACGGTTGCCTTTCAAATTGCGGCAAAACCCTCAACCCAAGGGAGACTTTGGGAGCAAATTTGTTACTCTCAAACGCCTTGGCCTCTGGGCAGGCAGGATTACAGCCCACAGACCACGTAGGAGTGCTTTGAAGTGCACAGAGCACAAGCCTGTCCTTTGTGAGATTACAAAGGATGCATTTGTTCCAGCTAGAACACCACAGGGGTTCCCTGCTCCCGGAGTTTAACCTAAACACAAGGCTAGGTATGAGCACAGGGAGCAGAAGCCTTCCTGGCAAAGGATCAGCCCGTTCTTTGCCTTGAGGACACTGATCTAAACCAGATGCTGCTTGAGGATGGGAGAGGGAGCCTGCTGGGGGTTTGACAAACCCCACATTAATGCATAAATTACAATTTAGCTCCATAGACAGAAGCTCTGGCCACTGAACTGGAGCATCACAAACACAGGGTGTGTTAGCAAGAGTCACTAACAAACAGCCTAATGAGAAAGTTGGCTTGTGAGCCATTCAAATGGACTACTGGGAGGTGCAGAGCGTGGTCAATGAGGAGTGGTAACTCAGCAGAGAAGAACCCTTTTCTCAATGAATGCCAGCAGGAGGGCTGTGGTGTTCCAGGAGCCTTCAAGATCAATGCCATTAGCCCACCACCTCTGCTTTTATTCAAACAAGCTTCTTGCCCTCAGTTCCCAAACAAAAAGCTCAACCAGTTTCCACAGGTTTAGAGAGCAGAAAGCAAATTAAAAAACAACACCTATTTTCACAGACTCATCACACGGGCATAGAAGAGAATCCAACTGATGATTTCTTTTCCTATGCTGTGTTTTGCCAAGCTGCTTTACCAGCTGTGCTGTTTCATCCACAGAACCTTCGCAATAAACATCTTCATCCCTTCCCCAAGGTAATTTTCCTGTTTCTTCCTCCCTTGTGCTCTCATTCAGATAAAAGCAGATGAAAAGATCATGTGTCTGGGGTGGTAATTTCACACAGCTTTGTAAAACTACTTATTACCTCATCTTTGTGGAGAAGAAGATCACCCAGCAGTTTTGAAGCTCATCAAATAAACAGCTCCATCATTTAAGGAGCTTTTTATCCGATTTATTATCCTTTCCTCCCTGCTCATAGAAGGGAAGCAAAACAGCTACAGGAACACCTCACGTGTCTTTCCAGGAGGTATCAAAGCTGGTGGGTCTCTACAGCAGCAGAATTACCTTTGTTTTGTGCATTTCCATTCATTTTTCCATTACTGTGCTCTGTGTCTTCGTCTTGCTCATTTAATTGCTCCAGAGCCAACTGACGCCAGCTCCGCAAGGATGCCTTTCCAACCCAAAACCCATCGTTCCTGCAGAGACAGAACAGTGCTGGCAACAGGAATCACAACTCTGCTCTCTCTTCAGAGCCCAAACAGCAAAATCTTTAGGAAAAAGCCATTTAAGCACTTCTAAAAACCCTCTGACAACGTTTGAAGGCGTCGGGACTTACGCACCCCTTGACTGTTATCTTCAGCAAATTCGTAACGGTTTTGTAGTCTTCGTTTAACCGGTTCTTCAGCCGCAGGATTCGACACCTTTCGACCACACAGTCCTTGCAAAGTGCTTTGACTAGAGTGGGGGGGGGGAGAAGAAACACAACTTCTAGCACAATTTATTGCACGTAAGGCTGTGCCTCTAGCTGGTTTCAACGCGCTCGGACAGGTATGGACTGACTCTCCTGCCTCGTGACCAGAGGTGTCGCGTGTAAATGAGGAGATCCCTGGGGTTGCTGCCCAGATCAGGCCACATTTGAAGCTTAAATAAGCATAAAACCCTTCAGATGAGGTGCAATCTGTTCTGTTAGCTTCACAGCTCTCTGCTGCTGATCACAGTCACGGCTGCGAGCCAGGTCACACCAACATACAGCCACAGGAGTCAAAAGTCAGGACAATAGGTGAGGAACAAAACAGCAATCTACATGGTGGCACTTTGCCAGCTAAACCCATCCTCCTGCAAAGCCACTCTGGACCAACAGGAGTGGAAATCCCGTGCCTGGGCATGTATTGCCCAGGGAAGCAAGGTGGAGAGCACAGCCCATCCAATCCAACCTAAAACCACCCAAACCTGCGGGCGATCTTCCAGTTGACTAATCAACGCTGGCCTGTTTTTTTCACAAAGGCTGTCTGCGTCACAGCAGTTTCTGCTGGTTGCATTTCTTCCCTATAAGCTCCTAGCAGGAGCTGAGCTAATTTGGTCTCAGTGGGAGTTATTGAGCTCCTTTATAAAAGAAACTAAGCCTGGGGCTCCATCAAAGGATGGCCCAAACCCGGAGGGGCTGGGCTGACCCTGAAAAGTGAAAAAAGCATGAGTGATGCCTGCAATACAAGCACATATGCCAATAGGTATGTGCTGCCCTCGGGTGAGACAGCTCAGGGCAGGCAAGAGGTGAGAGACAGTAAATGATTTTCTTGGCCCGTGCTGCTGGCAAGAGGCAGCACAGATCCAAATGCTCCCCGAAACGCTGCCCACGCAGGATCTGTAGGTGCTGTGGGCATGGAAAATTCTTTTGAGGGATCTAGGGGATTGCAGGTGCATGTTTGGTTACTTTCTAGAATCAAACTTCATAAAACCATCCAAGTATTACGTTTTCTAGCCTAAATGCACCTCTGCTTCCTCAGGAATTCCTCCATGCACAGCTTTTCCTAGAGAGCAGAAGTCAGGTCTGAAACAGACCCTGCAACCAGACTCGCTGTGTCTGTTCGAATGCCAACGTTAATTAAGCAATAGTAAAAATATCATCTGGAAATAAGAGCTCAGAGCAAAAGCCACGCGGGGAAACGAAGTTATGAAGATAAAGGGTGGCTCAGAAAGGGGTTGGGGTCAGAACAATGGTGTGAGACACCTTCACCACGTGAGAATGTGACTTGGAGGAGGCACCTTCTAGCCCAACACCTCACCGTTCAGCCGGGGCCCTCCTCCATATTGCCTGTAGAAGAAGTCAGCCACGTATTCCGATATCCTCTTCATCATGGATATTTTATCTGGATGGAGTTTGCCATGTGAGCACAGGCAGGCTGTGTTATCTATAGGTTTCGGAGGAGTGGACTCATCCAGCCACTTCTGCAGCCATTCCAGAGAGATGAAATCGTACGGAGAACCTGGGCAGGGAAGAGAGCACCAAGAGAAAGAAGCCCGTACGCGTCAGCTAATACAGAATACAGCAGATGGCATTTCATAATTACTCTGATATTCACTGGTACTTTTCAAAATTAACAGGCTATTGCTGTTGATTAAATCTCTGCAGTACAAGTTTCCAAACATCTGATACAGCTTCCATTCTCATCTTGGTATCACAGATGCAGAAGATGGGAATGACGTGAAATAACGATGTGCAAGAACAAGCGGTCATTTCGAATTCAAGCAATCAATATGAAAGAGCAGAGCACTCTGAGTAGGGAAGGGATTGCTGTCAGACTGCTGAAATTTTAGGGGCTTATTGGAGAATAGTCAAGGAAAGGGAAAGGTTTTCCCATTGTCCAGCGAGGGACAAATATAATATTAAATTACGATGCTACATTAAAGGCTCTTTCTACAACAGAGCAAGCTCATAGGGTTAGACTGCAAAATAAAAGGCAATAACAGCAAAGAGACAAGGTCAGTCTTCAACCCATCCCTTCAGCACCCAAAATTTCAGTGTTATTCTGGGCTGCTCTTACAGCTCTTGGTGAGAAACACTCACACATTTTAAGGTTTTCAGTGCAAATGGAAAGTTGCTCAAATTTTTTAGTGCAAGCATGGTTTTGTTTCAAACAGAGCAGCAGGTTCAGCCTTGTCTGCTAAAGGAGACAAAGCCAAAGTTCAGGAGCAGGTCAGCAGCCTCAAGAGCAGTGAAAGAGTTTTGGGTGACACTCCTGTCCACACCAAGAGCAAGTATTGATTTGGAGACCCTTCAGCAAGATGTTTGGGACATCAGAAGGAAATTAAACCCATTCTGCTGCTGCAAGGAATCAGAGAATTAACTGAGTTGGAAGGGACCCACAAGGGTCATCGAGTCCAGCTCCTGTTCCTGCACAGGACAACCCCAAACTCACGCTGTGGGTCTGAGGGCATTGGCCAAATGCTGCTGGAATATTGTCAGGCTGTGACTGCTTCTCAGAGGAAAGGAGGGCAGCTCTGAAATCGTTAGTCATGTTTATCAAATGAACACACATCCTTCATGTTTCATACAAAACAGAGAAGCTACAGGAAAATCCTGTCTTCCAGCTTGTGCTGGGTCTTTGTGAAACCAAGCTCCAAACCCTCTCTCCTCTCTACAGGATAAATCAGCAGCGTTTTCGTCTTACGCAACGCCGTCAGATACACAGCCACGACCTCCAGAGAATTGCAATGCTGTCAGAAATGGTTTGCCAGTTTGGGATGAAAGCTGCCTCCCCCAGAAAGTAGGTTTTTTCTGGGGCAGGCTACACAAAGCTGGCAGAAAAACGTGTCTGCACAGCTGCAGAGAGAGTCCCAAGCTTCTGCGGGATCAGACCTGAAGCAGCTCTGGGATAACGCTGCGCTAGCAAGCTGCTTTGCCCAGGTAGTGGGTGCCCTCAGGGTAGTGCTTCAGGTCCTGTATTGGGGCAGAGGAGCTTTACCTGCACTTGGAAAAAGCATCTGATTGAGATTTATTGCTCTGTTGTGTTAGAAATGCCAAGAGCAAACTACTCTGTTCCTGCTTAAGGGGGAGAGAAAATACACCGGCGTTGTTCTCGCTGTTCCTTTTTCATGGTGACTCAGGGCAGATTCATAGTTCTGCCACAACGCTGCTTGAATGGTGACATTTTACCACTGCTCAGACAGCAGTGTGAGCTGTGACACCCTCTTGCTGGTGAGTGAAGCACCCGTTGTCTGCAAACCCAGGTTCATCAATCCAAGAGGCAGACGTTTACAGGAGCCGAGGAGTCTGCCGGTCGGCCACTCGGATCTCGCTGCCGGTTCTGAGCATCGTGCAACCAACATTAAAAGCTAAACATTGAATTGTCTAACAGGCTACACAATTAAGCACATTTTCAAGTCTTTAATTACAAATTAAAGGGAGTTCAGAGAAGGCTATGAAGATGATCAAAGGGCTGGAGCACCTCTGCTATGAGCACAGCTTGAGTGAGTTGGGGTCGTTCAGCCTGGAGAAGAGAAGGCTGTGGGGAGACCTTAGAGCAGCCTCCCAGGACTGAAAGGGGCTCCAGGAAAGCTGGGGAGGGGCTTTTTACAACAGCAAATAGTGAGAGGATGAGGGAAAACAGCTTTAAACTGGAAGGGGGAAGATTTAGATTAGATATTAGAAGAAATTCTTCACAATGAGGGTGGGGAGGCCCTGGCCCAGGTTGCCCAGAGCAGTGGTGGCTGCCCCATCCCTGGAGGTGTTCAAGGCCAGGTTGGATGGGGCTTGGAGCCCCCTGATTCAGTGGGAGGTGTCCCTGCCCATAGCAGGGGGGTGGAACTGGATGGACAATGAGGTCCCTTTTCCAACCCAAACCATTTTATGATTCTATGATTCAAATTCCCTGAAGTTTTTGAGAGATGCATAAAGTGGAGAGAAATTCCACTGTTGGATGGACAGAGCAAGTGCTCCTACACTTGCATTGAGGGAGATGGGAGAGAAAAAACAAGAGGGGGAATAAAAATCCTTGTGCTCAGACATGCTAAGATGACAAGACACAAGGAAAGGTTTAACCCAAGTCACTCATCGGACAGACACGGGGCTTCAAAGCCTTGGTAGGGATGGATCAAATCGTTTTCTGCTGGAGGTCAGGCATTCTTCTACCCTGTTACCTGCTGATTAATGCAGATCAACAGCTTCCAAACTCACTGTGAGCTGGCAATTTGAGCCTGGTCAGTTATTCTGCCTCGATGCTACTAATGGCTAACGAGATGAGCTGCTCACCAGGCAGAAGAAAGCAGTCACAATGCATGGAAGCACACAAGAGACTGACTGATGGGGAAGGAGCAAGAGGGAATTAGCCATGCCACAGGCCATGAGAATGAGCAAAAGGAGGAGAAAAGTAGGTTAAGGCAGAAAATCAAGAGAGGGAAAGCAAAGTGGAAGCATGCACACAGCAACAATAGGGCAGCGTTCGCTTTCCTCTTGGAAAAGGCTACAGCTAATGCCTTCCAGCACAGCCTTCGGGCCACAGAAACGAGTTGTGGGTTAGTTACAGAACATCACTGATCTTAACAACAAAAATACTACCACAATATCTTACAGACCAGCTTCAGCAGGTAACCTTTTGTAGAGCTCCTTCACCTCTTCGTGTTTGATTTTGCCTCTGGCCACGCTCTGTTTGCGCATCTCGGCCATTTCGTTGCACCACTCCTCAAACTTGCAGTTATCACGCTCTACCAGCTCCTGCAGAAAAGCTGTTGGGAAAGAAGAAGAAAAAAAAAACCCCAGTCATTTCAAGGAAAAATGCCAATTATGTTAATTATCCCTGCAATTGGTTATGCAGGGATAACAAGCAAGCCTAAGAATTGCCCCACGCTGCTATGGGCATGAGTTCTTTCCCAAAGTCAAGCGCTCTCCAATATTTATGGTTGATTCAATGCAACTATCCTGCACAAAACAATGAGAAAATGATTTACTCAGGGCTGGTTGCTGCATTAAGAGAACTTCTTTGCTTGCAAACAACTCTATGCCAAGCATTGGCAGCTCCACAAAGTGCAGTGGGGCTTGGTGAGAGGCTGCAAAGCTGGAGCACGGCAGGATGCTTCACTGCCTGCTTCAATCCCTCCCTCTTATTCCTCTTGCTCCAGCCTCTGCCTCCCACCAAGAGCAGCTCCTCTGTGCTGCCAAGGACCCATCTTCTGCCCGTTCCCAGGGCAGAAGCAGGAGCTTCTTACCCTAAGGAGACACCTGAAGCCTGTCCAGACATGCAGCCCCACAGGTAAGCGTGGTCACAGCAAGAGGAGTCAAACACATCACAAACCCAAGGGCAAAAAGCCCTCAGGAGATGGGAGATAAGCCTGGGCAGATCCTGCTGTCAACGGAAAACTGAAGGGAATGGGAATTTTTTGCTGTTGCTGATGGAAAAAACCCAAATAAACCAAATCTCAGCAGGGGGAAAAAAAGAAGATAAACCACTTCCCTCGCAGGGCTGGTGTAAAAAGAAGCGGGGGAAGCACTGCTTATCTGAAGCCTTTTCCTATTTAGCAGTATTCTGAAGAGCTAAAATAGTTCCAGAAAGGTTAAAGCTTGCATGGCCAGAGAGCACAACACCCACCTTGGGAGAATACAAGGTATTAAAAAACAACCAGCTTGACCCCCTTGAGGTCAGAGCCAAGTTACGTCTCTCCACCGTCCCGGAAAAGCAGCTTTTAAACAGCATCAAAGCAAAATGCCACTAATTTACAGTTGCATGAAACCTCCCCACAACCACAAGGCTCGACTGCTGCCCTTCGCTCCCTGTTCCCTGGCAGGATTCCATGTGAAACAAAGGCAACCGCGGGGCTGCGCAGGAATTTGGAGCTGGGTGGAGAGGCTTTTGCCGAGTTATTGTTTTGGGCAGAGGGGTAGGAGGAAAGGGAGCGCAAGAGAGCTCAGGAAACAGAGTGGAAATGCAGATGGGAGGCAGGAATTAGCACTGATTCCCAAAGCTGTGCAGACTGGAAGGTGGCTTTTAGCTGGAAAAGGTTTGGTGTTGTTATTAGCAGGGGGGAAAGCTGTAAGATTTACCCCCTCCACATCCAGATAACCTGAACAGACTTGATGTGAGGAAAAAGTTCTTCACTGAAAGGGTGATTGGCCATTGGAATGGGCTGCCCAGGGAGGGGGTGGAGTCACAGACCCTGGAGGTGTTTAAGGGGAGATTGGATGAGGCACTGAGTGCCATGGGTTAGATGATGGGTTGGTGTTGGGTTATAGGTTGGACTCGATCTCGGAGGTCCTTTCCAACCTTATGTTACTGTGAAACAAATGGTTGAGTTTCAAAGGGGATGAGACACCTCCACCGGCCCCGCTTCGCCCAAGAGGGAAGAAGGTGGAACACACCTCCATCCCCAAAAGCACCAGGGGCCTAATTAATATTTCTAATCGAGTAGCACGCAAATGTGAAGCATCATTAAATCCACAGGCCAAACCCACAGGGATTTCTGCCACCCCCAGTCATTCTAAAGCAAGACACGAATGCCACTTGTGTTAAACTCCTGTTAAGGGCTTGCATCCTCTTCTTTTCGTGCCGTTTATTCTCAACACGGCAAAGATTAAGCTCTCGCAGCAGAAACTTGACATCTGTCAGGATTATTCACCTCCAGCACAGTACGTGCACTGCTGATGACATTTACCACGCTCTTCTCCTTCAGGAACCTCAGCAGTTCCTGTGGGATCCTGGCTGCAAATCCCAACGCTCCCAGCGCTGCACGTGCCTCCCAGTGGGATGACCTCCTCCTAACCCCTTCCCACCTTGTCTTGCTGGGTCTGATACAGTGAGATATCAGATATGAGATAGTGAGGTCTGAATGGGCGCAGGGGTGGGATCAGCTGAGCTGTCTGGAGGAGAAGGACCTGGGGGTGTTGGTTGGCAGGGGCTGAATATGAGCCAGCAGTGGCCCAGGTGGCCAAGAGGGCCAATGGCATCTTGGGCTGTGTCGGACACAGCGTGGGCAGCAGGAGCAGGGCAGGGATTGTGCCCCTGCACTGGGCACTGGGGAGGCCACACCTCGAGTACTGGGGTCAGTTCTGGGCCCCTCAGGACAAGAAGGACATTGAGGGGTCAGAGAGTGTCCAGAGAAGGGAACGGAGCTGGGGAAGGGTCTGAAGAACAAGTTCTGCCAGGAGCAGCAGAGAGAACTAGGGTTGTTTAGCCTGGAAAAGAGGAGAGACCTCATCACTGTCTACAACTGCCTGAAAGGAGGCTGTGGCAGAGCCAGTGTTGATCTCTTCTCTCAGTGACAGGTGATGGGACAAGGGGAAATGGCCATGAGTTGTGCCAGGGGAGTTTCAAACTGGATATTGGTAAGAATTTTGTTACTAAAAGGGTTCTCAGGCACTGGAACAGCTGCCCAGGGAGGTTGTGGAGTCACCATCCCTGGAGGGGTTTAAAAACAGGGAGATGAGTTTTTGAGGGACAGGGTTTAGAGGAGAACGGGTGCAGTTGGACTCAACGATCTCAAAGGTCTTTTCAAACTGGAAGATTCTATGATTCTATGACCAGGTTAACATTGTGGAAGAGCTTGGAAAGCCCAAGGGTTTCACCAGTCAGGACACCAAGTCTCCACACAACGCCTTTGCAGCACGTGGACCGTGGGCTGCAAAAGGGGCTTCAAGCAAAACCCCAACTCCTGGCCCACCTGCAGCATCTCAGGATGGGATGGACAGGCCAGGAGAGTGAAAGCTCACTTACCTGGCACTTCAACTGTCAGAGATTTCTCCTGGGTCTGCAGCCTGTACACCAGCATGTAAGCATTGCGCGAGCAGTGGGTCCCTTTCCCACACTTGGGTTTACGAGTCTGGGATTTAGAAGGCTCTGCTGCAGTACAGAAAGCAAAATATAATAAACACACAAGTTTGCCTGCTGATTCTCCATCAATGGGACAAGTTTGCCACCTAGCCAGAGTCCCTCTGCCCACCACGCTCTGCCAGGCCTCTTTTTGCCAAAGACTGGGCTTGGCATGAGCCAAAATTGTATCCCAAAGACAGACCCAAATCCCAAACATTTCTTGAAGCAGGGTAATTCAAAAGCACTAAAATTAGGAGCCTGTTCTGAACCACCCTCTAACAAGAGCCTTTCTTCTCTTCCCCAGTTAAACCTCAGTGAGCCAAAAGCAGCTCTTGCAAAAACATTGCTTCTCTCCTCTGCCTCTTGTTCTTGTGTCCTGATGTCAAAGAGCAGAGTCAAATCCTCAGGGCAAAATCTTATTTACAGGTGATTGTGAATAAACACACACTCTCCTGTCAGGCAACAAAGCTTTTAGGGAGGGAAAGCCTTGAAAATGGTGATGTCAGAGCAGCTGGTGCTGTTTCCAGACAGACCAGCAGGCAGGGACTAAACACTTGGCTACAGCTTCAGAAAATCAACCAGTTCTTCCATTGGAAAAAAATAAAGGAATAATCCTCCATAGGTGAAAATCTAAATGGAAAAATTAATTACTAAGAAAAGTGTTTGTCTTTCCCAAATTCTGGAAAAACTCACGTGCCTATCGTACCACACTGCCCAGGGGACTTCCTAAACACCCTTTATTTGCATTTTCTCCAAATATTTCCTAACTCATTCCCAACCACACGGTCAGGCCACAGGACCCTCCCCACAGCAGACCTCTGCTTTTACATTATCAACCTTCTCCTGCAGATCTCCTCCATAATATACCCTACATATATTTGTAACAAAGAGGAGCCTCCATTTTTCTTGCAGCAGACAAATCACATCAGTACTTGATAAAAATATTAAAGCTCATAGAATGATAGAATGACCCGAGTTGGAAGGAACACACAAGGATCATGGAATCCAACTCCTGTCCCTGCACAGGACAACCCCAACATTCACACCGTGGGGCTGAGGGCATTGGCCAAATGCTGCTGGGATATTGTCAGGGTTGGTGCTGTGACTGCTTCCCTGGGAAGCTGTTGCAGTGCTCCACCACCCTCTGGGTGAAGAGCCTCTTCCTAATATCCAACCTAATATCTAGTTCCCAGCTTACAGATGCTTCCAAATGTGCTTTACTTCTATTCTTTGAGCAGCTTTGTATTTCAGCAAGAATACTTGCTGTTAAACATAAACCTTCACATGATCATAGAATGGTTTGAGTTGGAAGGGACCTCAAAGCCCATCCATTTCCAATCCTCTGCCATAGGCAGGGACACCTCCCACCGGATCAGGTTGATCAAGACCACAGCAGTTTATTTGGATCCAATTTTGCTACGCTGGGCAATGCAGGAGGTTAAAAAGAAGAGCTGAGCAGCATTTATTTCCCTTCAGAGCTCATTTTTCCATCTGACACCACTAGATGTCCAGCCAGCTCCACAATCTGGTTGGAAGCAAGGCAGTCAAACATTAACAGGATGACAAAGCTGCTCCGGTGGCAGCCAGTGTTTATCTACAGCGTGATGAAATGCAAGGAAGTGTTTACTAGCAGGAGAGCTGAAAATAAAGAAGCAGGCATGGAAGGAAATGGGAGAAGGAGCCCCTGCTCAAGGGCATGCTCAGGCTGTGGCTTTACAACAAAGTAAGGGAGCAAATTAATCTGAGGGCATCTTTTTGTATATAAGGATGCTTTAAAGAAAAGCAACATTTCATCAAGTCCAGTTGCAGCTAAGCAGGAGCATCCTGGTGCACCAGAGTTTCTGGGATTAGACTGCTTGCACTGTAAGTGAAATGCCTGGCATTAACTTTCCTGTTTCCTGCAAAGCATCCTGCACTAAGGAACACTTAACAACTGCAAATCCAAGCACTCAAATGCCAATTTAATGCCAAACTGTTCCTATTTATCAACTGCAGACTTGCAGGTCCAGCCTCAGCCCAGGCTCCCCAAGAAATCCAGACCTTGTCCAGGGAACACAGTTATCTGGGCAGCAGCAGGACACTGGTACAAGGTGAGCAAACAATGGTAGAACAGAAGAGTGCAAAGAAGTGAGGAGTGCAAAATAAAAAAGCAATTTTGGCTTCCAAGCCATATTTGGATCTGAAATATTTTAGAGATTCCTCCAAGTAAAACACCTCAGTGGAAATAAAAACATAACATGTTAAGGAAACTGAAAGTAATCTTGTTATCTGTTCCTGAGCCTCCTTTTGCACGCCAGCCAAGGGAGTGGCAACTTGCCTGTTTCATCCTGATAGGCAACTGCTGCCCGGGTTATCAGGGTCTTATCTGCTACAAGGCAGGCAAGAGAAATCCTAGAGCAGAGGTTCTGATCATGAGGTGTGTGTAAACACTCACACGGGGCTGAGACGAAGAAAATCTGTCTGCAATTAACAGAATTGCTGTTTCACACGTTACTCCCAAGACGTGACAGCACGCGTAGGAGCACTTTTAAGAGTAACAGGGCCTCCACGTACTCAGCCTCTCGTGTTTTTGGTGAAAAGAGTTATTTTAAAAGGGCACTCACAACTTAAAGGTTTTACCTAGATCCTCCTCAATCCCCAGCTGGAGTTTCTTCCCCTCCATCTTTTCGATGTCTTCGTCGTTAAACTTGTACCACTCGCCCGTCTGCGGATCCTTCACGTGGGCGATGTAGTGCCCGGAGTAGGCGCTCACGCCTCGGTGGATGAGGACAGCACTGAGTTCGTACACGTAGACACCATCTGGAAGGAAAGCAGCAGTTACACAGAGCTTTGGATCAAAGTGCACAAAGCTTTTCTTCCCTAGCAACTTTGCAAGGCAGCAGACAAAGGCTGCACTTGAACTTGCAGCTCTCCAAGACCTCCTGAGTAGGCTGTGGCTTTCACACCGGCTTAAGGAGGCAGTTGTGTGGAACAGGGGCTTGGAACAATGTTTGACACGATTTTCCATCAAAAAGGGGATTTGGGGGAGTTCTCCTCTTGCCTTGGTGGGTAAAATTAAGGAAACACAGTGCACAAAACTCACTTTTTTGTTCCATAAAAGGCTCCATGTCAAGCACCTCGGAGAAGCCGATGTAGGTGTTGAGCTTTTTCTTATGGCCAGTTTGTCTGTGCGGGGGGACAAAGCTTTGCTTCAGGGGACAGCAATAACAGTTCACACCTCAAAATGACTCCCCTTTGAAACCCCTGAGCACGCCCAGAGAAGCTCATGCAGGCACTTAATCTCTGAAATCAACGCAGAAAGCACAGAGCAGATGACTTTCCAAAAGCTTCCAGGTAGCCCAGGGCACTCCCGCTCCGGCAAGAGAATTACCTGTCGAACACGAAACGCATCAGCTGCAGGTTGAGGGTGCAGGGAAGACTGAGCAGCCTGATCTTCCTCGTGGCATTCTGCTTGCTCTGACAAGTTTCACAAAAATAACGATTGTCCCCTTCTAATTTTTCTTCCTGAGCCGCGGGGCAGGGGCAGAAAGAAAGGTCTTGAGAACAGGTTAATATCGGAAAGTCAACCAGTCTGAGCTACTCAACAGCTGGAGACTGAAAAGCATAGAAGTTATTTTACCCATTTAAGTCTCTACCCAGCTGCTTTCCAAAATAAGCTCTTGGTTAAACATGCAAGCTAATAAATGTTCTTTATGCTGTTCTCACTTTAAGGACAACTTAAGACCCACCAAGCCCTGTTCTCAGGTCCCTTACGGGACCATCAGGTTTTGTTCCCTGCTTGACTGAGTTGGTATCAGTGGGGGAATATGGAAAAAAAAGTAATTAAATCACCCTTTTACAGGCTCACATGGACCAAGTTAATGTAAAGCCACATTCCAGTCTGGAAATGACAACCCTCTTGTGCTCAGCCAAGCAAACATCACCTTGTAAGAGTCACTGTCCAGGCCTAAGGAGACCCAGTGGCAGGATTAGGCCAGAGGAAAAATCCCAGTGCCCTAAACAAGGTCACAGGGCTGTTCTGTTGGAAAGGAGGAGCAGCCAAACTTGAAATTCACCCTTTCAAGATTTTAATGTGCCTACACAAACCGGTTTGCTGAGAACATCAGGTGCTGCCCAGTAGCCAGACCGGTCAGGTTCAGAGTCACATTTAGGATGAGTTCTGCCCCCAAATACCTTTAGCTGAATCCACACCTCGAACCTTTAAGGTGCTGGATCTTAAACTTAAGCTCTAGGCAAATTTTCAAGTCTTGCAGCTGTTCCCACAGCTATTCCTGGTCCTGGCTAGTATTTTTGAGAGCACATTTTAGGTGGGGAATGCCTCCTGTTGCTATGCAGATGAGCACCAACAGAGGAAACAAAAAGCAGCCATTCTCCCAGTGCCATCCATGACAAAGCACACAGGGACTTTTTGTCAGGACTTCTTTTCTCCCCAACTCTGCTGGGAAACTGATTTAACTAAAACATGTGCATGTGCTACTCAGGAGCCACTCACATGACTCAATCCTCATTTTCTGGGTCTGCCAAATAAACCATTTCCTTTTGCATGCATCTCACTGAGACAACTCAAGTCTCTTCACTCCCATACCGACCTTGAAGGCTGTTAATTGAAGAAAGGAATTAAAAACACCTGCTAAGAATAGCATGACTCAAAAAAAAAAAAGAACCCCAAGGAGCTCATACCTTAAGAAATTCCGTTATGCAGTCTGTCAGCTGCTTGTGCCCTTGGATGTTTAACTCCAGCTCATAAAATTTAGACACGAGTTTGGACTCCCTGCCACACTGGTTGCAGCTAGGATTAAAAAAGAAAGACAAAACCACATGAGGACAGCCCAGTGGTTCACGTGCTTGAACTCCCCAGCCTCCAGTGAACTCTTCCTTGAGCTATAAAACAAGGAATTAATGTGGCTCACAACTTTACACCACAAAAGCTCCATAAGGTGTAAGTAGGATGATAGGATCTAGTAGGAAAAGCAGGAGCACATGCTTACAACTTGCAGATAAGATTTTATATCATTTTTGAGGTGAAATCCACAGCTTTGAGAATGCAGGAATGAAAATACAACACCTGAATACTCTATTTTCTGACTGTAGGAGAGGAGGGAGGTGATTCTCCCTCTCTACTCCACTCTCCTGAGACGCCACCTGGAGTCCTGTCTCCAGTTCTGGAATCTCCAGCATAAAGAAGGACATGGACCTGGTGGAGCGGGTCCAGAGGAGACCAGAAAGATGATCCAAGGGCTGGAGCACCTCTGCTATGAGGACAGGCTGGAAGAGTTGGGGTTGTTCACCCTGGAGAAGAGAAGGCTGTGGGGAGACCTTAGAGCAGCCTCCCAGGACTGAAAGGGGCTCCAGGAAAGCTGGGGAGGGGCTCTTGATCAGGGAGTGCAGGGATAGGATGAGGGGAATGGTTTTCAGCTGAAAGAGGGGAGATTGAGATGAGATCTTAGGGAGAAATGTTTTGCTTGAGGGTGGGGAGGCCCTGGTCCAGGTTGCCCAGAGAAGCTGTGGCTGCCCCATCCCTGGAGGTGTTCAAGGCCAGGTTGGATGGGGTTTGAGCCCCCTGATCCAGTGGGAGGTGTCCCTGCCCATGGCAGGGGGTGGAACTGGATGGGCTTTGAGGTCCCTTCCAACCCAACCCATTCTATGATTCCATAACATCACATTCCATTAACTCACTTGCAGGTTTAATTGGTAACTTTTCATTAAGCAATTACAACCAGTTGGTGAAACATAACAAAACCATCCACACAGGAAACCTAAAAAACTTTTACAAAGCATTTTGACAGAAGCTTAACCTGCTCCAGCTGTGAGGAGGGAACTTTTCCCCTCAACTTCTCCTAAAATGTTTAAATATTCCCAAAAAGCTTCTTCCCAAAGATGAAATACTCACACGGTGACATAGGCATACTCCCCACAGAACTGCTTCTGCACGATGTTCCGAACATCTGGGTTCTTTTGTTTGGATAAAGTATCTTCCAGCAGCGACATGAACAGCTTTGAAAACTCCTGGGCATCCTAGAAGAGAAAGCCAGGGCAATTAACAACACCTCACAACACAACCTAGTCGGTAATTTACTGCTAATTACCCACAGCCCTGGCTGTACTGAAGCTCCACCGTGCTCTGAATGGGAAAAAAAGACCAGTCCGGGGGAACTGAAGAAAGAGGAATTTGCTGTTAATGTGGCTCCTGGCCAGCACCACCGGGTGGTTTGACTTCTGCCCTGCTCCTTGCAGGGCTCTGGAAGGGAAAAAACCCACCCCTGCAGAGCTTTATCCTGTTAATGGTTGTTTGTCAAAGCTCCACACGAAATACAAGCTGCCCTGATTATGTTATAGCAGAGAAGAAACAAAACCACCCCAAATGAGGAGCTGCCTGGTGGATTCGTCCCTCCCTGCAAGGCTTGGGAGCTTCCCCACATTCATCTCTTCCCGTTCCAAAAACAAACAGGTTTTGGCCTCTCCCAGCTGCCCTTTAGGATCACCATTTCCTTCCCCTCCTGCTTCCTCCCAAGGACACACACGTCAGCGCTGGGGCTCTTCTCACAGTGTGTTTTCAAGCTGTGTCCTTCTCCTCAGCTCTCTCAGCTTCACTGACAGCCCTGCAGGACTCAACTGCAGTGCTCACCCCTCTCTATTTGCACTTTCTCTGCCCCACAAGCTCGTCTTGAGTCTTGGTTGGTTCTTTGTGACCCAACCAAACATCTTCTTAATCTTCAACCCCTGCTGAACTGCCCACCTGGGACCAGCAGCCCACAAAGCGCCTGCAAGAGGATCTTTGCAGCAGCTTCAGCTTCTGATTTGCACAGTGCCAGGGTCAATCAAGCACTAAGAGCACTCTCTGTTCCCATCCCATCACCTGGGCCTCCTCCTGGCCCACCTGGGCCTGACAGTATTCAAGAAGTACTTGGCCAATGCCCTCAGAGACACAGTGTGAATGTTGGGATTGTCCTACGCATGGACAGGAGTTGGAGTCAATGACCCTTCTGGGTCTTGTCCAACTCAGGTCATTCTATGATTCCCCCAGGCCAACCCAAGGCCCCTCCTGGCTTCCCACACCAACAGGAAGGGCCCTGAGCACCACTTCTCCCTGTGTGTTTGTACCAAGCAGCAGAACCTGGTGCCTCCAACCCACCTGCTGCTGTCCCGTGTCCAAGCCCAGCGCTTTGACAAATCCAGAGGGATCGATGTAGCGCCTCTTGCTGTTCTGCAGCAAGGCAAACAAGTACTGCAGGTGCTCACAAATGGTCTGAGGCTCATAGTCTATTAGAACAACAAGTTGCACAAGTTACAGCAAGTAATGCAAGGCAAGAGGTAATTATTTCAAGCAATTCCCTTGTTCTTGCTTTGTTAGGGTAGATTTAATGACTAGAAATGATACGTTACTTAAAAGCTGTTCTAAATTGTGAGAACTGAAGTGGTTCGTGTCAGTGATGACAGCAAAGCCCCTTAAGATCACCAAATCCAACCCTAAACGTCCTGCAGTGCCTCACACAAGCTGTGTGCAAACAGTTTAAGGTGATTATCCTTCCTCTTTACCCTAAATGGTGAGAAATCATTTAAAACTACCATAAAAACAAGAAGAGAAGGAATCAGGTGGCTGCCCTGACCCAGAGTGCATCTACATGTCACCTATACCTGGAGGTGCTCAAAGCCAGGCTGGATGGGGTCTTGAGCACCCTGAACCAGTGGGAGGTGTCCCTGCCCATGGCAGGGGGTGGAACTAAAAGGGCTTTAAGGTCCCTTTTAACTCAAACCATTCTATGATGAGATCATTCTGAATAAAGAAATAACTTGGGCAAAGGGTGGTTTATTCCCAAAAGTTGGGTGATGGACCCAAAGGAGTCCCTGGAGGCATTTAAAAGATGGATAAATGGGTTTCTTGGGCACATGGTTTAGTAAGGGGACAGGTACGGTTGGACTCTATGATCTCAGAGTTCTTTTCCAACCAGATGATTCTATGATTTTATGATTCTATTCTAAAAACAACACATGGAGATCGGATGAGCGGCTGTAGCTTTACCCATCGATTCTTCCAATAAAAGCCAAAGCCAAGATATGGAAAATTTTAGGAGCAAAGGGGTAAAACCATTCCAATATGCAGCTCCCACTCACCTTTGTCTTTCGGGTCGCGCTCGTTGCAGGTGCTGGGACACAAGTAGAGGGCTTGTCGGAGCTCCAAGTTAAGAAACCACATCTGCACGAAAGTGTTCACGTAGCACGTGGCGCCGAGGTTCGTTAAACCCACGAACGCGTTCTGGCGTAAGAGAGAAAGCAACAGTCGTCACGCACCGCTGCAGAGGAGCAAGGAGAAATCCAGAAATTGGGGCTGTTTGTTGGGAAAACACCCCTCTGGCATTATACAAACAGCCACATCTCGAACTCCTCAGCTCCAGGGGCACACGAGGTGGCACCTCCCCTCATCCTCATCTCTCCCTCAGGGATCAGGGAATGGTTTATAGGAGGGACGTTACCTTCTTGCGGCGCTCGCAGTTGGGGTCGTCGATGTTGTGGAAGCTGTTCTCGTCTATCTCGCCCAGCCAGACGTGCTCCCCAATGCCCACCAGGCAGTTGGGGTTCCCCCGACAGTTCCTCCTGTGGAATCAGTGACCATCCCAACCATCACCCTTGTGGAAAGGACTCTGTTGGCCCTTGGGAGGGTGATCAGGGAGGAGAAAGACAACAAGGGGACCTCACAGGACTCAACCGAGTGAATGGAGTGGGACAGAGGCCCCCAAACCCCTCAGAAATGGTGATTATAGATTAACAAGAGATACTGAACTTGACAGGGGGAAAGGGGGGGGGCATCCCAGGGAAGAGTAGAGGACCTGGGGAGCTCCCCTGTATCTGGGGAGAGAGGAATCCCACACAACCCCAAGGAGCCCCTCTATATCTGGGGAGGCAGGCAGGAAGAGGGGTGCCACACAACTCCAGGGGGTTCCCTTATATCTGGGGATCCAAGTAGGGAGTAGGGTCCCCCACAACCCTGGGAGGGAGTCCTGTATCTGCAGAGCAAAGGCAGGGAGCAGAGTCCCCCCACAACTCCAGGGGTTTTCCACGTATCTGGGGAGCCAGGCAGGAAGCAGGGTCCCCCACAACTCCAGGGGTGGTCCCTGTATTGGGGAAGACAGGCAGGGACAAAGGTGTCCCACAACATGGGGATGGTCTCCTGTATCTCCAGAGTCAGGCAGGGAGAGTGAGGAAAGCAAGGAGTAGGGTCCCCCACAATCCCAGGAGGGGCCCTTGCATTCTGGGAACCAAGCAGGGATATTTTCCCCTAAAAATAGTAAATGAAGGTCCCAAAGAAGAGATGGGCGTTCCCCATGGACCCTGAGGGACCCAGACAGGGCAGGTTTGTTTCCTAGAACCCCCAGAAAGGGGAAGCAAAATAGGGTCCTCTGCAGCTCAGCCACAGGGCAAGGGGCACAGAGAAGGGAATGGGGGAGCCCCCAGGCCATGAATTCAGGGTGGTGCGTGGGGTTGGGGTCCTTCATGGCCCAAAGGGGGGGGGGGGGGGGAAGGGGCCTAGAGAAGGGAATGGGGGAGCCCTCAGGCCCCAAATTCAAGGCAGGGGGTAGGGCTGGGGTCCCCCACGGCCCTGGGGGGCGAGGGAGCCAGAGAAGGGAACAGGCGCCGCCCCAGACCCAAATACAGGGCGGAGGATGGAGGTCTGGGGTCCCTGCAGCCCTGAGGGAGCAGGTTTGGGGGCTGGGGATTCCAGTGTTCCGGGGGTAGGCAGGGTCCCGTGGGGTGGGGGTCCCGAGGCCCAGGGTCTAGGGTGCCGGGATAGGGGTCCCTGGGGGTGGAGATCCTAACGGGTGGCGTTTTCCCGGTGGTCGTGAAGTCCGGGATCCCGGGGCGGGTCTGGGGTCCCAGGGTAGGGGAGGATGGGGGTGGTGAGGGTGTGGGTGTCCCGGAGGGTGGCGGTACCGGCAGGCCCCGCGCTGGCAGGGCTCCAGCCCAACGCGGTAGGCCGCCTCGATGTGCTCCTGCGCCACCTCCTCGGGCGGCACCGTCTCGGTCCAGCGCCACGCCGCCTTCTCCAGTTGCAACCGCGGCGCCATCGCTGCCCCCGGCTCCGACCGCGGCCTTTATCCCCCTCCCCCGCCCCGGGTCCGGCCCCGGTCCCACCCGTCCCCTGCCGCCGCCGCCGCCAGGGCCGGTGACGCCACGGGCGCGACGCGCTGACGGGCGCGAGGAGGTGACGCTTAAAGGGCCGCGACGCGCGCGGCGCCGGAGAGCGGACCCTGAGCCCGGGGCTGCGAGGGGGGCGTGGCCTGAGCAGGCCAATCAGGGGTTAGGAGGCGTGGCCTGCGTCGGGGGGCGTGGCCTGAGCCCGCGGCCCCTGCTTGTGGAGGGCAGTGCTGGGAAGCGGAACCTGCGCCTGGGGGCGGGGCTTGCTCATGAGGCTGTGACGGGGCGGGGCTTGGGCTCGGGGGCGGGGCTTGAGTATGTGGGCGGGGTCTGCACGGGACGGCGAGTGTACAGCTTTGCAGATGATACCAAGCTGGGAGGAAGGGTTGATCTGTTAGAGGGTAGGATGGCCCTGCAGAGGGACCTGGACAGACTGGAGAGATGGGCTGATTCTAATGGGATGATGTTTAATAAGTCCAAATGTCAGGTACTTCATTTTGGACACAACAATCCCATGCAGAGCTCTAGACTGGGCACAGAGTGGCTGGAGAGGAGTCAGGCAGAAAGGGACCTGGGAGTGCTGGTGGCCAGGAAGCTCACCATGAGCCAGCAGTGTGCCCAGGTGGCCAAGAAGGCCAATGGCATCCTGGCCTGCATCAGGAATAGTGTGGGGAGCAGGACCAGAGGAGTTATCGTCCCCCTGTACTCGGCACTGGTCAGGCCTCATCTTGAATATTGTGTCCAGTTCTGGGCCCCCCAGTTTGGGAAAGATGTCAGGATGCTGGAGAGTGTCCAGAGGAGGGCAACGAAGATGGGGAAGGGGCTGGAGCACAAGCCCTATGAGGAGAGACTGAGGGAGCTGGGGCTGTTTAGTCTCGAGAAGAGGAGGCTCAGGGGAGACCTCATTGCTCTCTACAACTCCCTAAAAGGAGGTTGTAGTCGGGCAGGGGTTGGTCTCTTCTCTCAGGTGACCAGGGACAGAACCAGAGGGCAGGGACTCAAGCTTGGTCAGGGAAAGTTTAGACTTGATGTGAGGAAAAAGTTCTTCACTGAAAGGGTGATTGGTCATTGGAATGGGCTGCCCAGGGAGGGGGTGGAGTCACCGACCCTGGAGGTGTTTAAGGGGAGAATGGATGATGCCATGGGTTAGATGATGGTTGGTGTTGGTGTTGGGTTATAGGTTGGACTTGATGATCTCAGAGGTCCTTTCCAACCTTGTGATACTGTGATACGTTGGGGGCGGGGCCTGAGTCCGCGTGCGGCTCGCGTCTGGGGCGGGGCCTGATCCTGAGGGCGTGGCCAGGCAGGGGGCGGAGCCTGAGCGTGCTGCAAGAGGAGGCTCCTCCCCTTCCCTCGCCCCCGCTTGTCCTCATGTGGCTCCGCGCGGTCCTAGCGCCCGGCCCCCGCCCCGCGCCCGCACATAACCCCGCCCCGCGCCCGCACATAACCCCGCCCCGCCAGGCCGTACCACCCCCCCCATATCCCTTCATAGCCCCGGTAACAATTGCATACCCCCCCCCCAAATATTAGCCACATACCCCTCCTTATTGCCCCTCATACAACCCCCTATATCACCCTATACCCCCATCCCACCTCCCATACCCCCCCATTCCATACCCCCATCCCAACCCCCATCTCCCTCCATACCCCACATAACACCCCCTCATATCACCCATTTATCACGCCTACACCACCCCCTGTATCCCCATTACCCCCCATTCCATCCCCCCCCACCCCCCCGGCCCCCCTTGCCCCCCAAAAGCAGCAGCCACTGGTTCTCTCTCCTTTATTCTCATCCCCGCGGGGGGGTCCCCACCCCGATTGTCCCTCGCACCCCAACCCTGCTGCCACCCCGGGGGGGGCACCCAGGCGGCCCGGCCGCCCCGCTTCAACTTCGAGGGGGGGGGGGGGGCAATGAAGGGGGGGGGGGGGTGTAAACATTTTTGGGGGTCCCGGCCCCCCCCCCCCTCCCCGGGGCCACCCCGGGGCAGCGAAGCACCTTTTCCTCTTGGTGGGTTGTGGGTTTTTTGGAAAAGAATAAAATTGGCCAAATTCCCCCCCCCCCCTTTCCCCCCCACAATGTTTTGGGGTGTGGTTAGGAGGGGCATGGGGGGGTAGGTGACCCCCCCAGTGCGCCGTGCCGTAGGTCAATGGGGTGCAGGGGGGCTCCGGCCGATGCCAGCGCCAGCCCCCGCACGCACCCTGTGATGCCAGAGGTGAACTTGGTGGCCGTCAGGGTGCGGGGGTCTGGGGCACCACCTGTAGGGATACACAGTGGTGGGGGTACCCGCTGGGCACCCCTGCCCACCTCCCACCCCACGGCCCAGCAGTGTCCCATCCCACATCCTAGCAGGTATCCCACCCTATGTCCCATCCCACGTCCCATCATGTGTCCCACCCTGTGCCCATCCCATGACCACCCCATGTCAACCTTGTGTCCATCGTGTTCCATCCCGTGTCCATCGTGTTCCATCCCATGTCCATCCTGTGTCCCAACTCATGTCCCACCCCATGTCCATCCTATGTCCCCTCTTGGGTCCTGTCCTGGGTCTCATCCCAACTCCCACTGTGTAACCTCTCCCATGACCCATCCCATGTCCCATCCTTTGTCCCACCTTGAGTCCATCCAAAGTCCCATTCTCTGTCCACCCTATGTCCCATAATATGTCCCACCCCATGTCCACCCCACATCTCACCCTATATCCCACCCCATGTCCCATCATGTGTCCCACTCCACGTCTGTCCCATGTCCATTCTATATCCCATCTCACGTCCCATCACGTGTCCCACCTTGTGACCATCCCATGCCCACTCCATATCTACCTTGTGTCCATCCTACATCCCATCACATGTCCCACTCCATATCACTCCATGTCCATCCCACGACCCATCCCGTGTCCATCCTGTGCCCTGCCATGTCCCCTGGGTGCCACCTTACCCACGTAGACACTGCCCTGGGTGTTGGCCATGACGTTGGTTCCTGGTGACTCTCCGGTCACTGGTTCCTCTCCATCCACTTGCATCCACCCACGCCGGCCCTCCCTGCATGGCACCATCAGCACCTGCACCGTGACCCCCACCCTGACCCTCACCCTGACCCCCACCCTGACCCTCACCCACCTCATCACCATCACCCGGTGCCACTCGCCGTCGTTGATGGGGTCTTCAGAGATGATGGTGGCCTCGCCGCTGCCCAGCTGGTAGCTGCAAAGGTGGCATGGGCTCAGTGCTGGGGACACCCTTGGGTGGCAGGAGGCACCCTGGGGTGGCAGGGGTGACACAGGGCACCCTAGGGTGACACCATGACACCAGGTTCCCCAACTCACCTGAACACCAGGTGCCCATCCTTCAAGCCGAGGCCGATGAAGTCTTTGGCTTTGCCGTCCTGGCTGGGCTCCTGTGGGTGCAGCAGGTGGTGAGAAGGGGGGGGAGCAGCACCCTGACCCCCACCCTGAGGTGGCTCAGCACCCCTGTCCCCACCCTGGTGGGGCTCCCCCCCTGCTCACCGCCCCATGCCACAGCAGCAGCCCCTCGGCGCTGCGTGTCCGCAGCTCCAGCTCGATGGTCTCGGGTGCCTCAGGTGAGCTGCGAGGAGAAGGAGGGCAGCTCGGTGGGTGCAGCACCTTGGAGGGGGTGCAGCACCCTGGGAGGGTGCAGTGCAGGATGGGTACAGCACCCTGGGGTGGGTGAAGCACCCCAGGAAGGATGCAGCACCCTAGGAGGGTGTAGCACCAGGATGGGTGCAGCATCCTGGAAGGGTGCAATACCAGGATGGGTGCAGCACCCTGGGAGGCTGCAATGCTGTGATGGGTGCCACCCCACGGCAAAGCTGCGATGCTGTGATGGGTGCATTGCTGCAGGAAGGGGTGCAGCACTTTGGGAGGGTGCAATGCCACGGGGAGGGGTGCAAAACTGCGATGGGTGCAATGAGGGGATGTTTGCAACGCTGTATGGGGTGCAATGCTGTGATGGGTGCAAGGCTGCAACGGGTGCAACACTGTGGTGGATGCAATGCTGCAATGGGTGCAGCACTGTGATGGGTGCAGCTGTGTGATGGGTGCAATGCTGCAATGGGTGCAAATATGTGATGGGTGCGATGCTGCGATGGGTGCAGCTGTGTGATGGGTGCAATGATGTGATGGATGCAATGGTGTGATGGGTGCAAGGCTGCAACGGGTGCAACACTGTGGTGGATGCAATGCTGCAATGGGTGCAGCACTGTGATGGGTGCAGCTGTGTGATGGGTGCAATGCTGCAATGGGTGCAAATATGTGATGGGTGCGATGCTGCGATGGGTGCAGCTGTGTGATGGGTGCAATGATGTGATGGATGCAATGGTGTGATGGGTGCAAGGCTGCGACGGGTGCAACACTCTGGTGGATGCAATGCTGCAATGGGTGCAACACTCTGGTGGATGCAATGCTCCAATGGGTGCAGCACTGTGATGGGTGCAATGGTGTGATGGGTGCAAGGCTGCGACGGGTGCAACACTCTGGTGGATGCAATGCTGCAATGGGTGCAAATATGTGATGGGTGCAGCTGTGTGATGGATGCAATGCTGCGATGGGTGCAGCGCTGTGATGGGTGCAATGATGTGATGGGTGCAACACTGTGGTGGATGCAATGCTGCAATGGGTGCAAATATGTGATGGGTGCAATGCTGTGATGGGTGCAGCGCTCTGATGGGTGCAATGGTGTGATGGGTGCAAGACTGGTGGATGCAATGCTGCTATGGGTGCAGCTGTGTGATGGGTGCAACACTGCAGTGGGTGCAACACTGCAGTGGGTGCAGCACTGCAGGAAGGGGTGTAATGCCACAGGAAGAGTGCAGCCCTGCGGGGAGGCAGCAGCACCCTGGGCAGGTCAGGGTGCCCCATCCCCGGTGTCACTCACCCACGGGGAAAGAGGTGCCCGGGCAGTGCCAGGTAGGAGCCATCGCGGAAGGCGGCGCTGTACTGTCCGGGGGCATCTGTGGGGGCAGAGGGGTGACAGGGGGACACACCCGGTTGTCACACCCATGGCACCACTTTTGGGTGCCAAACAGGGGAAAAGGGGTGCATGGACCTACCTCCACCCCCGCTGCCTTCCTGCCAGTCCTGGTCCAGCTCCGCCAGCGCCAAGTCTGTGGGTGAGACGGGGGTTGGGATGGGGGTGGCACATCTTTCCCCATCCCGTGTCCCCAGGTGTCCCCAGGTGTCCCCTGACTCACTGTGCTGACAGTAGGGCCCGGAGTAGCCCTGGGGACAGAGGCAGGTGTTGTCCTTGCAGGTGCCACCGTGCAGGCAGGGGTTGCGGTGCAGGCAGCGATCCTCCTCCTGCTCGCAGCGCGGCCCTGGGGACACGCAGGGTGGCACCGGGTGATGCAGGTGCCAGCCAGAGTGGGGGTGGGGGGCACCCCCTGCAACCCCCGGGGAGCTGCCACTGGCACACACACGGTGAGTGTGCAAGCAAGGAGTGGGTGTGCACACACAGCACACGCTCGGGCACGCTACGGGCACATGCACATGTGCAGAGCGCGTGGGGTGGGCACAGCAGATGCACAGGCACGTAAAGTGCATGCCAACTGCACACACCACACATGTGCTTAGGAGGTGCCCAGTGGGTGCACACAGGGCACGCTGAACACACGTGCTCACGGAGCAGGTGCACCCACTGCACACGCGTGTACAGAGTGCACAGCACCCGCGCACGGGCCGCAGGTATGCACAGGGCACGCGCAGCAAATGCACCACAAACGGGGCACACGCATGCACAGCACGTGTACACGCAGTGCTCATCCGTGTATGCACAGCCCACACGTGTGCACAGTCCACAAGCATGCTCAGCACACACACATACACAGCACACACAGGCACAGCCCACACGCATGCACTGCACACACGTGTGCACAGCCCACATGCATGCAGAGCCCACATGCATGCACAGCCCACACATGCACAGCCCTCACATGCAAAGCCCCCACGTGCACACACAGCCCACACGCCTGCACTGCACACACACGCACAGCCCACACGCCTGCACAATCCACATGCATGCACAGCACACATGGGTGCACAGCCCACACGCATGCACAACCCACATGCACACACAACCCACACATGCACACAGCCCACACGCATGCACAGCGCGCATGAGTGCACAGCCCACACACGCACAGCCCACACGTGTGCACACACATGCACTGCACACACACACATGCACACACACCACACACACCCCCACACGCACGCACAGCCCACACGCATGCACTATCCACATGCATGCACAGCACACATGGGTGCACAGCCCATGCATGCACAACCCACATGCACACACACACACACACAGCCCACATGCATACACACACAGGCACTGCACACACATGCACAATCCACATGTACACACAGCACACACACATGCACAGCCCACACATGCACAGCCCACACACATGCACAATCCACATGCGTACACAGCACACACGAGTGCGCAGCCTACACATGCAAAGTCCACACGCATGCACAGCCCACACATGCACAGCCCACACGTGTGCACAACCCACATGCACGCACAACACACACAGCACACACACGTGCACTGCACACACACATGCAGATTGCACCCAGCACATGCATGCACTACACATGCACACACAACGCACATGCACACCTGCCATGCACAGCACATGCACACGTGTGCACAGTGCACGCATGCACAGCACACAAGCAGGCAGAGTGCACACAGCACACAGGCACAGCCAGCACACACACATATGCACAACATGCACACACGCATGCACAGCACATGCATGCAGAGTGCAAACACTTGCATACAGACTGCACACGTATGCATAGCACACACATGCATGGCACATGCATGCACAGCACACACGCGTACAGAGTGCACATGCTTACACACACATGCAAAGCAAACATATGCACAGCCCACATGTGTGCAGAGTGCACACGCTTGCACACATGTTCACACACGTGCACACACATGCACAGCATGCACACGTGTGCAGAGTGCCCATGCTTGCACAGACACACAGCACACACATGCACACACCTGCACAGTACACACGTGTGGAGTGAACACGCTTGCAGAGCACACATGCATGCACGCAGAGCACACATAGAGCACACACATGCACACACATTCACAGCACACACGCGTGCAGAGTGCACACACTTAGACACACAAACAGCACATGCATGCACACACGTGCAGAGGGCCCACGCTTGCACACACAAACAGCACATGTGTGTGGAATGCACATGCTTGCACACACACGCACACACAGCACATACGTGTGCACAGTACACATGCATGCACATACAGCACAAAGCACAAACATGTGCAGAGTGCACACACATGCACACACAGCACACACATGCACAGCAGACATGTGTGGAGTGCACGCGCTTTCACACACAGAGCACACACATGCACACACAGCACACACCTGTGCAGAGCACACATGTATGCACACACATGCACAGCACAGACGTGTGTAAAGTGCACACATTTACACACACGAACAGCACATGTCTGCACATGCATGCACACACATGTGCAGAGGGCCCACACTTGCACACACACAGAACACACACATGCACACACAGTACACACGTGTGCACAGCACACATGCCTGCACATACAGCACAGAGAGCACACACATGCGCAGAGTGCACACACAGCACACACATGCACAGCACACACATGCACAGCACACGTGTGTGCAGAGTGCACACACAGCACACACGTGTACAGCATACACATGTGTGGAGTGCACACGCTTGCACACACACAGAACCCACACATGCACACACAGCACATACGTGTGCACAGCACACATGCTTGCACATACAGCACACAGAGCACACACATGCACAGCACACACGTGTGGAGTGCACACACTTGCACACACACAGAGCACACACAGCAGACACGTGTGCAGACTGCACACACATGTACAGACAGCACACACATGTACAGCACACACGTGTGGAGTGCACATGCTACATGCTTGCACAAACACAGAACCCACACATGCAGACACAGAGCACATACATGTGCACAACACACATGCTTGCACACACATGCACACAGAGCACACACATGCACAGCACACACGTGTGGAGTGCACACACTTGCACACACACAGAGCACACACAGCAGACACGTGTGCAGAGTGCACACACATGCACAGACAGCACACACGTGTGGAGTGCACATGCTACATGCTTGCACAAACACAGAACCCACACATGCAGACACAGCACATACATGTGCACAGCACACATGCTTGCACACACATGCACACAGAGCACACACATGCACAGCACACATGTGTGGAGTGCACACACCCAGAGCACACACAGCACATACATGTGCAGTGCACACACATGCACACACACAGCACAGCACACACGCGTGTGGAGTGCACACGCTTGCACACACCCAGCACACACATGTGCAATGCACACACAGCACAGCACACACGTGCAGAGTGCCCACGCTTGCACACCCACCGCCCGCGTGCCCCCGCGTGTCAGCCCCGCCGCGCCCCCAGGGCCCCGCTCACCTCGGAAGCCGGGCGGGCAGAGGCAGCGGAAGGCAGCGGGCGCGCTGGCAGCGGGCACGGGCACGGGCACGGGCAGGGGCAGGGGCAGGCAGCGGCCCCCGTGCAGGCAGGCGGCCGGCGGGCACGGCGAGCGCTGCCCGCACTGCCCCACGCCGCGGCTCCGCAGGAACCTGTACGACAGGTCCACCTTCTTCCCGTTGATGGCCACCTGTTGGGGACACCAAGGTCACCTCCTGGTCCCCACTTTCCCTGCTGAGGGGGACTGGGTTTGAGGAGGGTGGGGGCAGAAGTTCTCACCTCTCCGATGCAGCCGCGGAAGGAGGCGTTGGTTGGGGGGCGCAGGGGGGGTTCGGTGCCCCCCAAGTAGAGGGGGGTGCGGAGGTTGAGACCTTGGCTCTTGCCCGGCGAGGAGCGTTTGACCGGCGCGGCGGCGTCCACCACCAGCGTCCCGTCCTTGTGCACCCGCTCGGCTGTCACCCGGTGCCACTGGCCCAGGGCCACCGGCTCGGTGCTCCGGAGCACAGCTGGGCCTGTGGGAGGGGATGGTGGCATCACCGGGCACACCCCGGGGATGCCTGGGGACCCAAGAGGTGCCCTGGGTGATGCTGGAGGACCCTGGTGATGCTTGGGGACCCTGGTGACACCAGGGATGCTTGGGGACCCAAGAGGTGCCCTGGGTGATGCTGGAAGACCCTGGTGAAGTTTAGGGCCTCTGGTGACACCAGGGATGCTTGGGGACCCGAGAGGTGCCCTGGGTGATGCTGGAGGACCCTGGTGAAGTTTAGGGCCTCTGGTGACACCAGGGATGCTTGGGGACTCGAGAGGTGCCCTGGGTGATGCTGGAGGACCCTGGTGATGCCTGGGGACCCCAGTGGTGAAAGGGGACCCTGGTGACACCAGGGATGCTTGGGGACTTGAGAGGTGCCCTGGGTGATGCTGGAGGACCCTGGTGATGCTTGGGGAATGCAGTGGTGAAAGGGGACCCTGGTGGCACCAGGAGATCCTGGCAGCATCCAGGGACCAAAGCGATGCCAGAGGACCCCAGTGTTGGGACAGTGATGAGAGGGGAACTTGGTGACACCAGGGGATCCCAGTGACAGCAGGGGATCTCAGTGACACCAGGCGACCCTGGCAGCACCTGGGGACCAAGGAGATGTCAGAGGACCCAGGGATGTGACACTGCTGCTTGGGGACACTGGCAGTACTTGGGCACCGCAGGAGACCACGGTGACACCAAGGAATGTGATGCCAGGGGACCCCAGTGACACCAAGAGACCCCAGTGATGCCCAAGGACCCTGCCAGCACTTGGGGACCCAAGTGACACCTGGGGACTCCAATGATGCCAAGGGACCCCAGTGACACCAGGCCACCCCACCTATACTGGGGGTGCCCTGTGCCACCAGCCTCCCCGGTGGTGCCACCAGGACCCTTGTCACCCTTGCCTACCTGAACCCAGCTCGTAGCGGAACTCGAGGTGGCCACCAGCCATGGCCAAGGCGACAAAGTCCTCGACGGGGGCAGCTTTGCCAGCGCTGAAGAGCAGGAGCCCATCGGGTGCCAGCGGCAGGAACTCGGCCTCCACGCGCAGCTCGTGGTGGACGTTGGTGAGGGGAGGGTAGGAGACAAAGGCACCCTCCTCGTTGAAGGATGGCACGCTCACTGCCTCACCTGTGGCAACTCCAGATCAGTGCCTGGCTGGTGGGACCCCAAACCTCCCTCCCCATGGTGCCCATCTCCCCAGAACCCCAAAACCTCCCTCCCCATGGTGCCCATCTCCCCAGAGTGAGACCTGATCCTCCATCTCCATGGTGCCCAACTCCCCAGAGTGGGACCCCAAACCTCCCTCCCCATGGTGCCCATCTCCCCAGAGTGAGACCTGATCCTCCATCTCCATGGTGCCCAACTCCCCAGAGTGGGACCCCAAACCTCCCTCCCCATGGTGCCCATCTCCCCAGAGTGAGACCTGATCCTCCATCTCCATGGTGCCCAACTCCCCAGAGTGGGACCCCAAACCTCCCTCCCCATGGTGCCCATCTCCCCAGAGTGGTACCTGATCCTCCATCTCCATGGTGCCCATCTCCCCAGAGTGGTACCTGATCCTCCATCTCCATGGTGCCCATCTCCCCAGAGTGGGACCCCAAACCTCCCTCCCCATGGTGCCCATCTCCCCAGAGTGGTACCTGATCCTCCATCTCCATGGTGCCCATCTCCCCAGAGTGGTACCTGATCCTCCATCTCCATGGTGCCCATCTCCCCAGAGTGGGACCCCAAACCTCCCTCCCCATGGTGCCCATCTCTCCAGAGTGGTACCTGATCCTCCATCTCCATGGTGCCCATCTCCCCAGAGTGGTACCTGATCCTCCATCTCCATGGTGCCCATCTCCCCAGAGTGGGACCCCAAACCTCCCTCCCCATGGTGCCCATCTCCCCAGAGTGAGACCTGATCCTCCATCTCCATGGTGCCCATCTCCCCAGAGTGGTACCTGATCCTCCATCCCCATGGTGTCCATCTCCATCCCCATCACACTCATCTCCCCAGGGTGATCCCCAGCCTTCTGTCCATGTCTCCACAGTGGTCCTCCATCCCCCATCCCCATCATGCCCACCTCCCTGCGATGGTACCCAATGGCCCATCTCCATCATGTCCATGATGCCCATCTCCCAGATGGTACCTAATTCCCTGTCCTCATCATGCCTCAGGTATCCTCAGGTTGGTGCCAGCTCCATGTTTGTGTCCCCAGAGTGGTCCCAGCCCCATGCCCATCTTCCTGGGCTGGTCCCCACTCCATGCCCGTGCCCCCAGGGTGGTCACCAGCCATGTCCCTATCTCCCCATGGTGGTCCCATCCCCTGCTCTTCTCCCTGGGTTGGTCCCCACCCCATGTCCATCTCTCTGAGGTGGTCCCCATCCAGTGCCCATGTCCCAATGGTGGTCCCAGCCCCATGCCCATGTTCCCAGGGCAGCCCCATCCATGTCCATCTCCTTGGCACAGTCTCCATCCCATAATCATGTCCCCAGCATGGTCCCAGCCATGCCCCTATATCCCCAGGGTGGTCCCAGTCTCATACCCATGTCCCCCCAGTGGTCTTCCCCCTGTGCCCATCTACCTGGGCTGGTCCCCACCCCGTGCCCATGTCCCCAGGGTGGTCCCCAGGGTGGGCTCCAGCCATGTCCCTGTCCTCCCAGAGTGGTCCCAGAGTGGTCCCACCCTACACCCATCTTCCTGGGGTGGTCCCAGCCCCGCGCCCATCTCCCTGGGGTGGTCCCCACTCCATGCCCATGTCCCCAAGGTGGTCCCAACCCCATCTCCCCGTGTCCCCGGCCATGCTCACCCTCAGTGCACCTCTCCCCAGCCTTGCCCAGGTGGCAGCGGCAGGTGTAGCCCTGCCCATCGGGCCGGTTGACACAGGTGGCATCAGGCCCACACGCCTCTGTAGGGTGACAAGTGATGCTCATGCATCCAGGGAGGGACATTAGGGTGGTGTCCCCAAGGGATGGGCACCTACCTGGGTGACAATGCAAAGCCTGCGAGTACTCGCAGTTGCTGCCGGTGAAGCCGTGGGGACAGCGGCAGATGTAGGAGTCACTCTCAGCATCCTCACAGACACCACCATTCTGGGGGGGAACAGGGGTGTCAGCGATGGGTGGGGATGGGTGGGGATGGATGGGCATCACCCTCAGCAGCCTCACCTGGCACGGGTGGTCCTGGCAGGTGGGACAATTGGAGACACCGTGCGCCTGCAGGTCCATGTCCCCAAAAGCCACCTCCTCGCCTTGGATGCGGAGCTGGCGCACGCAGCCTGCAGAGGGATGGAGATGGAGGAAGAGGGTGACACGACGCTCGGTGTCCCCAACCCTGGTGGCCCCAGGATCTGGTCAACAGGCTTAACCCAGAATTCAAGAATGATGTAAGTTGTTTATTCAAAGATATCAAAGCTGGACCCTCTTGCAGAGATCTTTGGAGACCCCACCTATGGGCAGACGCGTCGTGTTGACAATTGCTAGGGACAAGTTCTCCAAATCTTTGCTACAAAAGGAGCTCCCAGTGACTGTGGATCTGGATGGTGATGGTGGGGCAATTGGTGATGGATCTTTCTTAAATCCCAGTTGCTAAAAGGGAAGGCTCTCCAGATCTGGTCTGGATGGTGATGGTTATGGTGATGGTGATGGCGATGGTGATGGCAATGGTGGTGATGATGATGGGGCAACTGGTGGCAGATCTTTCTTACATCCCAGTTGTTAAATGGGAAGGCTCTCCAGATCTGATCTGGATGGTGATGGTGATGATGATGGTGATGGAGCAACTGGTGGCAGATCTTTCTTACATCCCAGTTGCTAAAAGGGAAAGCTCTCCAGATCTGATCTGGATGGTGATGGTGATGATGATGATGGTGGTGGTGGTGATGATGGGGCAATTGGTGATGGATCTTTCTTAATTACTATAACTACTCTCTTGTAGTTGCCTTTAAAGCTGGTATTGTTAACTCATTAATCACTAATGATCACTAATCACTACCTAAAGGGGTATACAGGGAAGTGGGGAGTGGGGGGAGCTTTTTCCAAGGGCTTGGAGTGACAGGACAAGGGGGAATGGCTTTAAATTGGAAGGGGGAAGATTTACGTTGGATGTTAGGAAGAAATTCTTGACAATGAGGGTGGGGAGGCCCTGGCCCAGGTTGCCCAGAGCAGTGGTGGCTGCCCCATCCCTGGAGGTGTTCAAGGCCAGTTTGGATGGGGCTTTGAGCCCTGTGATCCAGTGGGAGGTGTCCCTGCCCATGGCAGGGGGGTGGAACTGGATGGGCTTGGAGGTCCCTTCCAACGCAAATCATTCCATGATTCTACGATTTGTCACTTTTCTTGGTTTAATAAGCTAAGTAAAATTTGATTTCTTAGGGTATTTGAGAGTTTGGGCTTTTATGCTGATTGCTCTCAGTGGTCAACCACCCCCCAAAACCCACCACTCACCCATGAAGCCACGGCTGAGCCCTGTCTTCTCCAGGGCGCTGAAATCGGGATAACCCCCCAGGTACAGCTCCTCGTTCAGATCCAGCCCTTGGAACTTGCCCTGCGGGGCACAAGCAGGTGGGCACCACCTCCAGCACCCCAAGCCCACCCAACACACCCCATAACCCCCCTCCCCAAAATACCTGGGAGGTCCCATTAACCGGGGGGTGCCCATCCAGTGCCAGTGACCCCCAGGTGAGGTTGCGGAGCAGACGGATGGTGTGGTACTCGCCCAGCCGCAGAGGTGTTGGATGCCGGATGGTGGCCATGCCCGAACCAGCATCAAACCTTGGGTTTTGAGGGGGGACAATGGGTGTGGGAGGGTGCTGGCACCCATGTGTCCCCCCCCGCCCCCGGTTCTGTAGGATCAACTCATGGGACTCACCTAAACTCGGGGCGGCCGCCCACCAAACCGAAGGAGATGAAGTCGGCGCCGCTGTTTTTGCGCTGTCCGTTGTAGAGGAGAAGCCCTGTGGAGTGGCAGAGGGTCAGGAAGGATGGTGACCATCCTGGAGGGGTGTCATGTCCCAGGGAACCCCAAAAGAACCCAGGATGGAGGAGGAACCGCCCCAGAAGTTGGAGCTTGGTTGAATAGAGAATGGGAAGTAAAGGAGGGAGAAGGGAGGAGGATGGAGGGGACAAGGGGAGGAAAAGGGGACACATGGGGGGACCCCCAGGTGTGTCCTCACCATCAGCAGCATCAGGTCGGAAGGTGATGAGGATCTCGAACCTCTTGTAGGCATCCTTGATGGTGGGCAGGGGGAGGAAGGAGCGGGGCGTCTGCCCGAAATAGGGGACCAGGCGCTCTGCGGGGACACCGGGGTCAGGAGGGGTGGGGGTACCTCCCCCTCTCCACCCTGCCTGTCCATCCATCTGTCTGTCCGTCCTCACCTCGCACCCTGAGGACGTAGTAAGCCGTCTCACGGCCGCGGCTGTTGGCGGCGGCGCAGGCGTAGACGCCGGCGTCCTCGTGGCGCACGGCCGGCAGCGTCAGGACGTTGCCCTCTGCCCTGGCACCTGCTGGCAGCTCCCCCTCCAGCTGTGGCAGAGCGGGTTTAAGGGGTGTCAGCACCCCCTGGGGGGCCACCCGACCCTGCCACTGTATCCCTGCACCCTCCCTTCTCACCTTGCTCCAGGTGATCTCCGGCACCGGGAAGCCGGATGCCAAGCAGGGCAAAACAGCGACGGAACCCACCGAGACCTCCTTCACCTCTGGCTGCCCAGCGATCTGGGGGGCAGCTGGGGACACACAGAGGTGTCACCACCCCGTAGTGGCACTGTTTGCTGTCCCCAGCTCATAGAATCATATATCAAGGAATGGTTTGAATTGGAAGGGAGCTCAAAGCCCAGCCAGTTCCACCTCCCTGCCATGGGCAGGGACACCTCCCACTGGATCAGGGGGCTCAAAGCCCCATCCAACCTGGCCTTGAACACCTCCAGGGATGGGGCAGCCACAGCTTCTCTGGGCAACCTGGGCCAGGGCCTCCCCACCCTCATCATGAGGAATTTCTTCCCAATGTCCAGTCTAAATCTTCTCCCAATTTAAAGCCGTTCCCCCTTGTCCTGTCATTCCAGGCCCTTGGAAAAAGTCTCTCCCCAGCCTTCCTGGAGCCCCTTTCAGTCCTGGGAGGCTGCTCTAAGGTCTCCCCAGAGCCTTCTCTTCTCAGCCTCTCCCCATAGCAGAGGTGCCCCAGCCCTTGGATCATCTCCATGGCCTCCTCTGGACTCGCTCCAACAGTTCTGTGTCCTTCTTATGTTGGACATTCCAGAACTGGGCACAGGACTCCAGGTGGGGTCTCACCAGAGCAGAACAGAGGGGCAGAACCCCCTCCCTCCCCTCTGATCCCACTGCTCTGGGTGCAGCCCAGGACATGGTTGGTTTCTGGGCTTTGAGCGCTCGTTGCCGGCTCATGTGGAGCTTCTCCTCCCCCAGCACCCCAAGTCCTTCCCTGTTTGGTGTCCCCAGCCTCACCTTGCACGTGGAGGATGACGTGGGACTGGACGGTGCCCACGGCGTTGGTGGCGGTGCAGCGGTACTGCCCGGCGTCCGCCCGCTCTACCCGCTCGAAGGTAAGGGTGCCAGCACGGACCAGCACCCCGGGACGGATACGGCCCCCCACTTTGCTCCAAGTGACGTGGGGACGGGGGTCACCCAACCCCAGGCACTCCAGCTCCACTGCTGTCCCCGCCAGCACCGTCTGCACCGCCGTCCGGATGTTGATCAGGGCCCTGGGGAGAGCTTACAGGGGACAGAAAGAGTTTTGGGGTGCCCCCCCTGGGAATTGGCAGCCATCACAGTCTGGGGTGCCAACCAGAAAGATGGGAAGAAGTGGGGTGCTTGAGGGCATGGGGAGAGATGGGAGGTTTTGGGGTGCCTGTGGGTATGGGGAGAGATATCAGGGTGTCTATGGGCACGGAGGGTATTGGGGTGCCTGTGGGTGTGGGAAGAGATTGGGGGTATTGGGGTTGCCATGGGTGTGGGAAGAGACTGGGGGTGTTGGGGTGCCCTTGGGCATGGGGAGAGATTTGGGATATTGGGGTACTCATAGGCACAGGGAGTACTGGTGTGCCCATGGGTACGGGGAGAGTTTGGGGGTATTGGGGTGCCTATGGGTATGGGGTGAGATTTGGGGTGCTGAGGTGCCTATGGGTATGGGGAGAGATGGGGGTATTGGGGTACCTGTGGGTACAGGGAGAGATTTGGGGTATTGGGGTACCCATGGGAATAGGGTGTACTGGGGTGCCTATGGGTGTGGGGAGAGATTAGGGGTGTTGGGGTGCCTATGGGTAGGGGGAGAGATGGGGTGCACTAGGATGCTGGGGAGTGTGGAGGGAGATGGGGGCACTGGGGTGTCTGTGGGTGTAGAGAACTGGGGGCACTGGGGTGCCCATGGGTGTAGGGAACTGGGGGCACTGGGGTGCCAAGGAGTATGGGAAATGGGGGGTGTACTGGGGTGTCTGTGGGTGTAGAGTACTGGGGGCACTGGTGCACCAGTGGGTATGGGAGATGGAGGGTACTGGTGCGTCCGTGGGTGTAGGGAACTGGGGGTACTGGGGTGCCAATGAACGTGGGGGTACGGATCAGTGGGGACTGTGTGGGGAGACGGGGATCTCAGGGTGCCAGGGCTGGTGGGGATAGCTCAGGGGGTGCCGCTCCTACCCTGGACGGTGAGGGTGGCCCTGTCCTCCCCCTGCGCGCCTGGGGCGCTGGCCCGGCACACGTACACGCCCTGCGCGCCCCACGCCACCTCGGGTATCCTGTGGGGACACGGCTGGCATGTGGGACCCTGTGGGGAGCATCTGAGGGTGTCCCCAGTGTCCCCCTCCTTACCGCAGCACCCCGTCCCGCACGCTGTGGGTGGGTGGCAGCTCCCCACCGTCCTTCAGCCACTCCAGACGTGCCCGTGGGTCCCCCGAGACAGCGCAGGCGAACTCGGCGGTGCCACCCACCCCCTTGACGAGGTTCCCCGGTGTTACCCGGACCGTCAAAGGACCGTGTCCGGCGTCCCCACCATCACCACCATCACCTACACAGGATGCAAAGCCCTGATGGTACCCATCGACATGGACATCCCCGGCTCATGGCATCACCATTGGGTGGGGAAGCTCACCATGGACGGCCACGCGGGCGAAGGTCTCGGCAGTGCCCACGCGGTTGGTGACGAGGCAGCGGTACACGCCGGCGTCGGCGGGCAACGCCGGACTGATGCGGAGGAGGCCGGCACGGTGGATGACACGTGAAGAGAGGCTGCCATTGACCTTGTCCCAAGCGTAGGACAGCGGTGGGGTGCCGTGGGCCAGGCACTGTACCTGCAGCACGTCGCCGGCGCGCACAGTGGTGTCCTCTGGAAGGCTGGTGGCGTATGGTGGTGCTGTGGGGAGAGCAGGTATCACCAACACTTGGTCTTAGCCAGGATTGGGCAATGAATGGGTCAACGGGGCAGTGAATGGGTCAATGGGGCCATGAATGGGTCAACAGGACAATAAACAGGTCAATGGGGCAATGAATGGGTTAATGGGGCAGTGAATGGGTCAATGGGGCCATGAATGGGTCAAAGGGGCAACAATGAGTCAATGGGGGAATGAATGGGTTAATGGGGCAGTGAATGGGTCAATGGGGCCATGAATGGGTCAAAGGGGCAACAATGAGTCAATGGGGGAATGAATGGGTTAATGGGGCAGTGAATGGGTCAACAGGGCAATGAATGCATCAACAGGGCATTAATGGGTCAGTGTGGCAATGAATGGGTTAACAGAGGACTGAATGGGTCAACAGGGCAATGAAAAGGATCAATGGGGCAATGAATGGGTCAATGGGGCAATGAATGAGTAAACAGGGCAAGGAGGGCATTGGTGGGACAGTGTGGGTGGAGATAGAGGTAGGTGTGTGTTGAGATGGACCACAGATGGATGGGTTCATAAGGGATGGGATGGATAGAGCAGTGGGAATGGAGATGGAGAGGTGGATGTGAGCTGGGATGGTTGAGTGATGGATGAAACCACCAGGAAGAGATGGATGGAGAGTTTTGAGAGAAAATGAAGAGATGGCTGTGAGCTGGGATGGAGTAGGGATGGTTAGATCCATGAGGAAAGAAGGGTGAGGAAGTTAGGAGAAGGAGAGATGAGTGTCTACTGCGATGAATGAGATGGATGGATGCACAAGGAAGGGATGGATGGATGGAGCGGTGTGAGCTGGCATGGTTGAGTGATGGATGAATCCACCAGGAAGGGGTGGATAGAGGGGTTTGCAAGGAGATAGAGAAATGGGCGTGAGTTGGGATGGATGAGACAGATGAACCTACAAGGAAGAGATGGATGGAGGGGTGTGAGAGAAGACAGAGATGGGTGTGAGCCAGGATGGTTGAGCAATGGATGGATCCATGAAAAGGGGATGGATGGATGGATGGATGGATGGAGGAGAGAGCAGAAATATAGATGTGCATAGGGATGGGACAAGTAGGTGGATGCATCCATGAGGAAGAGTTGGATGAAGGAGCTTGAGAGGAGGATGAGTGATGGGATGGAATGAGGATGGATCCACAAGGAAGGAAGGTGGGAATGGCAATGGAGACAGCCACATGCAGAGAGGGGATGGAGGGGAGCCAAGGATGGGTGATGGGAACAGCACGGGGTGAAGGAGATGGTGGAGATGGCAGGAGGGTCCCCGTGGCTTCCCAATCCCCTGCCACCCCCTTACACTCCACGTCGAGGGTGACGAAGACCTCGGCGAAGCCGGTGGAGCTGCTGGCGTTGCAGATGTACTGGCCCGAGTCCTGCTGCGCGGCGCGGGGGATCACCAAGCTGCCATTCACCACCCGGTGCTGCCAGGGCAGGGGTGCCCGCAGCTTCGACCACTCGATCCGGGGCGTTGGCTCACCTACGGCCAACGTCGACGTCCATCACCGCGGCGCCGGGGCACCACGGCAGGACTCGTCCCCCTGCCACTCTCCTCCATCCTCCTCGTACCTCTGGCCGAGCAGTGCAGTGTGGCGGTGTCCCCGGCCACCACGGTGACGCTGGGTGGCGCAGTGACCTCGGGGGCACCGGGGTGCTGCTGCGCCGTCTCCACGTTGACGTCCACCCGGGCTTGCGCTGAACCCAAGGCGCTTTGTGCTGTGCAGATGTAGGTCCCGGCGTGCTCCGGCTTGGCCGGTGAGAGCTGGTGGAGGTGGGGTGGGTGGTAAGCAATGAGCACCCACCCAGCACCCAATGGGGAGATGGGGATCACCTCGGTGGCTTCCCTGACCCTCTGTCCCCCCAGGTCTGCTGAGCTCTGCTCACCTGCAGCATGGCCTGGCTGTCCATGTGCAGCAGTGTCTGGTGCTCCACCTTCTGCCGGGAGCCCAGCCGGCTCCACCGCACCAGCGGCCGTGGTTCACCACGACCAAGGCATTCCAGGCTGAGGGATTTGCCCTCCTTCACCGTCACGGGGCCCGGTGGCATCACCGACACCGTGGGGGCACCTGGAGAAAGGGGAGGACATCATCGTGAGAATGGGGACATCACCGCTAAGGATGATGGGGGCATCTGGAGGACATCGGCAAGGGAATGTGGATGGGGATGTAACCACTCTGGGGAGCATCTGGAGCACATGGAGGACATGGGGGACACCAACACTCCAGGAGCACATGGAGCATGTGGAGGACATGGGGATGGGGGACACCAACATTCCAGAAGCACATGGAGTACGTGGAGGACACGGGGATGGGGGACACCAAGACTCCAGGAGCACATGGAGCACGTGGAGGACACGGGGATGGGGGACACCAACACTCCAGGAGCACATGGAGCACACGGGGATGGGGGACACCAAGACTCCAGGAGCACATGGAGCACGTGGAGGGGATGTGGATGGGGGACACCACCGCTCCAGGAGCACATGGAGAACGTGGAGGACATGGGGATGGGGATACCACCACCTCAGGGGTATCTGAAGCACATAGGAGACATTGACATGGTGATGGAGATGGGGTCACCACCACCCTGGAGGATGTGGAGCACATGGAGACAGGGATAGGGTCCACCTCACACCTTGCACCAGGAGGTTGACAACACTACTGGCGACGCCAAAGCGGTTGGAGGCCACGCAGTGGTAGGCGCCCTGGTTGCCCACGTGGGCACCGCTGATGGAGATGACCGAGCCATTGGTGCTGATCTTCACATTATCTGGACAAGGAGGAGCCATCAATACCAGGATCAACCTGGGGACTGCGCTGGGGCCACCCTGGAGACCACCATACCTTGGAAATGTTGGCCAGGTCCCATCCTCCAGGTGATGTTGATGGGCCGGGCACCATCGTGGACGCGGCACTTGAAGGTGGCATCTTCCCCTGGTGCCACTGCCATGCTGTGAGGGTCAATGGAGATGATGGGGCTCTGCAGACCTGTGGGGACAAAGGGACAGGAAAGCCACCAAGGTCATCCACGTCTCCCATCTCCCCGTGGCAGCATCCTCCCTCTCCCCGTGGGCACACTCACGGTAGCTGGAGCTGTCGCGGGAGGTGACGGTGACGGTGATGGTGGCCTCGCGGGAGACGCTGCCCGTGTCCACCCGGCACACGTACTCCCCCGAGTCAGCCACCGAGAGCTGTGACAGCCTCAGGCGGGACCCCGAGACCTGGGGACGCGATGGCAGGGGGCGGTGGCATCAACCAACCACCCATGACCACCATCCTCCATCCCACCTGTGTCCCCACCTACCTGGTGCTTGGCCGGGAGGGACCCACCGCGCTTGTACCACGTGATGGTGGCCTGTCCCTGGCCGGCCACCACGCAGTCCAGGTCCAGGGTCTGTCCCTCGGTGACAGAGGACGCCGAGGACTCGATGTGGATGGGTGGTGTGACACCAGTGGCTGCGTGGGTAGAGGTAAGGGTGAACATCCCCATTGGTCCCCAGCACCGGTGGGGACTTGTCCCTCAAAGGGTGGCACTCACGGTGCGATGGGTTGGCTCCATCATCGATGGTGACAACAAGGGAAGTCTCCTGTGTGACACCGCCCGATGTCACCCGGCACACGTACTCCCCGGAATCGGCTGCTGTCACCTGGGGGATGCGCAGGCGGGTGCCCGACACCTCGGAGGGGACAACAGGGACACGTCAGTGCTGGAGAGCAGGGATGGGACAAGCCCAGGGTGACCTCCCTCTGTGCCCTACCTGGTGGCCAGTGGGCAGGGAGCCACCACGCTTGTACCACATCACGGTGGTGGGACCGGATCCAGCCACCACGCAGTTGAGGTCCAGGACCTGCCCCTCAGCGATGGCCGAGGACGAAGACTCGATGCGGAGGGGCTGGGAGACACCAGCGGCTGTGGGGACACGGGGTGGTTGTCACCTAGGTGGCACCTGTCTGTCCCCAAGTGCTGCCTCCCGCTCACACTCACTGTAGTAGGTGCCAGCAGCGCTGGGCACGGTGACAATGACAGACGCCTCCTGCGTGACGGTCCCCAGCGTCACCCGGCACACGTACTCCCCCGAATCAGCCACCGCCACCTGGGCGAGGCGCAGACGGGTGCCCGACACCTGGAGAGGTGACAAGTTGGGGACACATCAGCGCTGGACATGGAGCTGTGCCCCGCGGGGTGATGCCACCTCCTTGAGGTCTCACCTGGCTGTTGGGGGGCAGAGCCCCCCCGCGGCGGTACCAGGTGACCTGGGGGTGACCCTGTCCTGCCACCATGCAGTTGAGGTCCAGGGTCTGTCCCTCGGTGACAGCGGCGGACGAGGTCTCGATCCTCACCGGTGGCGTGACGCCGACGGCTGGGGGGTGGCCACGGGGTCAGTGTGGGGCAGCCACCGCGTCCCAGTGTCCCCGTGTCACCTCCCACCCATCCCTGGTACCGTAGGAGGAGCCGGCGCCGGTTTGGATGGTGACAATGAGGGACGTCTCGTGTGTGACACCGCCTGATGTCACCCGGCACACGTACTCCCCCGAATCGGCCGCTGTCACCTGGGGGATGCGCAGGCGGGTGCCCGACACCTGGGGGTGACACAAGTGAGGATGAGAACACAAACCCCTCAAAATCCCCCAAAAAAGTCCCTTTTCCACCCTAAAACGCTCCTCCAATGCCCTCTACCTGGTGCTTGGCTGGGAGGGTCCCACCACGCTTGTACCAGGTGATGGTGGCCTGGCCCTGCCTGGCCACAATGCAGTTGAGGTCCAGGGTTTGTCCCTCAGCCACAGAAGAGGACGAGGACTCGATGCGCACCGGGGGGGTGACACCAATGGCTGGGGACACAGATGGGAGGGTCACCCCAAGGGCCATGCACAGCCCCCAGTCCCATCACCTCCTGGTCCCCACTCACGGTAGGTGCTGGCACCACTGGGCTGGATGGTCACCATGATGGAGACTTCTTTGGTGGTGGCCCCGCTGGTCACCCGGCACACGTACTCGCCCGAGTCGGCTGCTGTCACCTGCAGGAGCCGCAGCCGGGAGCCAGACACCTGGAGAGAGGGGACATGGGGGTTACCAGGGCCACTTGAGCTTGCACAGGGCCATCTGGGGTTGAACAAAGCCATTTGAGCTACCCTGGCTTCCATGGGGCCACTGAGTCTTGCATGGGGCCACCTGGACTTGCATGGGACCATTTGGGATAGCACAAAGCCACTCAAGCTACCTTGGCTTCCATGGGGCCATATGAGTTTGTATGGGCCACTGGGGCTTGCATGGGGCCATCTGGGGTTGCATAAAGCCACTTGAACCACCATGGCTTCCACGGGGTCACTTGGGCTTCTAAAGGGTCACTTGGGCTTCTAAAGGGTCACTTGGGCTTGCATGAGACCACCTGGACTTCCATGGGCTCACTTAGGCTTGCACAGGGCCATCTGGGCTACCTTGGCTTCCATGGTGTCTCTTGGTCTTGCATGGGGCCACTTGAGTTTGCGTGGGCCACTTGGGCTTGCATAGGGCCATCTGGGCTCCATGGCTTTTCCATTGAGCCACAGGTCAGCTCCAACCACCCCCACCTTGGGGGACATCCTCATCCACGTCCCCTTACCTGGTGCTTGGCCGGGAGGGACCCCCCACGCTTGTACCAGGTGACGGTGGCCTGCGTGGGGCTGGCGATGACGCAGTTGAGGTCCAGGGTCTGTCCCTCGGTCACGGTGGAGGACGAGGACTCGATGCGCAGAGGGGTGGTGCTGCCTGGGGCTGGGGACCAAGACGGGTTAGAGACCATGGCCACCACCATGCGTGACCCTCCAAGGGGCACCAGGAGCCCAGGAAGCCAGGATGGACATGCACATGGGTGGCTTCCCCAGGGATCAATTCATCCCAGCCTCGGGGACCGCGCAGGGCAGCATCACCCACCCTGGGCAATGTCCCCTGTCCCCTCTGGTCCCCACTCACTGTACGCGCTGGCCCTGCTGGGCTGAATGGTCACCATGATGGAAGTTTCCTTGCTGGTGGCCCCGCTGGTCACCCGGCACACGTACTCGCCCGAGTCAGCTGCTGTCACCTGCAGCAGCCGCAGCCGGGAGCCAGACACCTGTGGGGAGGGGACACGGGGGGTCACCAGGGCCATTTGGGTTCCCATGGGGTCACTTGGGCTTGCATGGGTCGCCTATACTTGCATGGGGTCACTTGGGCTTGCACGGGGCTACCACAGCTTGTGTGGGTCATGTATGACTCACCTGGGCTTGTATGGGATCACTTGGGCTTGCGTGGGTTACCTGGGCTTGTATGGGTCACTTGGGTCCCCATGGGGCCACCAGGACTTGAATGGGGCTACAGGGGCTTGCACAGGGCCATCTGGGCTTGCACAGAGCAGCTCAGGCATGCATGGGGCCACCTGAGCTTGCAAGGGACACCCAGGCTTGCATGGGCCACCTGACCTTGCCTGAAGCCACCTGGGCTTGCAGGGAGCCACCTGAGATCGCGTGGGACCACCTGAGCTTGCACGGGCTACTTGGGCTTGAATGGGTCACCTGGCCTTGCACAGAGCCATGGGTGAACCCCAACCACCCCCACCTTGGGGGACATCCTCATCCACGTCCCCTTACCTGGTGCTTGGCCGGGAGGGACCCCCCACGCTTGTACCAGGTGACGGTGGCCTGCGCGGGGCTGGCGATGACGCAGTTGAGGTCCAGGGTCTGTCCCTCGGTCACGGTGGAGGACGGCGACTCGATGCGCAGGGGGGCGCTGCTGCCTGGGGCTGGGGACCCACACGAGAAGGTGACACCGGTGACACAGCAGAGCTCGGCCAGCGCGGGCACACGAGTCATGGCTCAGTGCCGTGTGGCACACGGGGAGGAGCCCCCGCTGGCGCTGTCACCCCCCTGTCCCCCACTCACGGTAGGCACTGGCCCCGCTGGGCTGGATGGTCACCATGACAGCCGTTTCCTTGCTGGTGGCCCCGCTGGTCACCCGGCACACGTACTCGCCCGAGTCAGCCGCTGTCACCTGCAGCAGCCGCAGCCGGGAGCCAGACACCTGTGGGGAGGGGACACAAGGGGGTCACTGGGGACATCTGGGATTCCATGGGGCTGCTGGAGCTTGCACGGGGCCGTGTGGGTTTGTATGATGGCCACTGGGCTTGCAGAGAGCCACTTGGGCTTGCAACAGTGCCAGTTGGGTTTGCATGGGCCACCTGGGCTTGCATGGGCCACCTTGAGTTTGCATGGGGCCACCTAAGCTTACACAGGACAGGCTGAGCTTGAACGAGGCCATCTGAGCTTGTATGTGTCACCTGAACTTGCACAGGACCACCTGAGCTTGCACAGGGCAACCTGAGAATGCAGCGGGCCAGCTGGGCTTGGATGGGGCCACCTGGGCTTGCACAGGGCAACCTGATCTTGTATGGATCCACTTGGGCTTGCATTGGTCACCTGAGCTTGCAGGGGGGCAACTGGGCTTGCACAGAGCCACCTGAGCTTGCATGGAGCCATCTGAGCTTTCATAGGGACACCAAAGCTTGCATGGACCACCTGGGCTTGCATGGGGCCAACTGTTCTTCCATGGGGTCACCTGAGCTTGCATAGGACAACCTGAGCTTGCACAGATCACCTGAGTTTGTACAGGTCATCTGATCTTCCATGGGGTCACCTGAGCTCGCAGGGGCCACCTGAGCTTGCATGGACTACCTGGGCTTGCATGGGGCCACCTGGGCTTGCACAGGGTTGTGCATCCAACCCCACCCACGCCCTTGGTGACACCCCCACCTCCGGTGTCCCCTACCTGGTGCTTGGCCGGGAGGGCCCCCCCACGCTTGTACCAGGTGATGGTGGCCTGTCCCTGGTCGGCCACCGCGCAGTTGAGCTCCAGGCTCTGTCCCTCAGCCACGGTGGATGAGGACGCCTCAATCCGGACAGGAACACCTGAAGTTGGTGGCCCTGGGGGCAGGATGAACCCATGATGGGTCCATCCTGGGTGATGGATGAAGCCATCAAGGACTGGACATGTGTCCCCCTAGTGCCACCAAGCCCAGCCTCACCATAGGACGAGCCCGATCCGGCCACGACGGTGACGATGACGGATGCCTCCCGGACACTGGTCCCCAAGGTTGCCCGGCACACGTACTCCCCAGAATCGGCCGCTGTGACGTGGGGGACACGCAGACGGGACCCCGAAACCTGGGGTGGGGACACACATCGGTGTCACATAGAGGGGGACAGGGCAGGGTTTGGGGTGCCACCCAACGCTGCCCTCGCCCTACCTGGTGGCCGGCGGGCAGGGAGCCACCACGCTTGTACCAAGTCACGGTGGCAGGGCCAGATCCGGCCACCACGCAGTCCAGGTCCAGGGTCTGTCCCTCGGTGACGGATGGGGACGAGGACTCGATGCGGATGGGTGATGTGGTCCCTGTGGGGAGCAAAAGGGGGGCACAGGTGAGCAGCAGCACCACAGACCCTTCTGTGAATCCCACCAGCATCCCACACCTCTCACCTGGTACCACGGCCACTTCGATGGCCGCGCGGGCGGTGCCAGCGGCGCTGGTGCCCACACAGAGGTAGATGCCACCATCAGCTGCTGTCACGGCAGGGATGACCAACGTGGCAATGTCGCCTTGCTCGGCACGGGACTGCGGCACAAGGGTGGGCGTGAGCAGCACCCATGGTGTAACCAACTCTCCCCGGAGCACCCAAGGGTGCCAGCACCCAGCTCACCTGTGGTGGCAGGGTGCCCCCCTGCTTCTCCCAGGTGATGGTGGCAGTGGGTGACCCCGAGACTCGGCAGTAGAGCCGCACCGTGGAGCCCTCCTGCACCTCTGTCCGCTCCGGGCTCACCTGCACCTGGGGTGCACCGGGGGCTGCGGAAAGAGGGGGGTCACGGGGGTGCCAGGGGGTAGGGACAACAGGGATGATGGGGACAACAGGGACGATGGGTACAATGGGGACAATAGGGTTAATGGATGATATGAGCGATACGGATGATGAGGATGATGGGGACAATGGGAGAGATGGAGGATGATGGGGGCACTGGGGGTGACAGGGGTGACGGGGACAATGGGAAGGATGGGGATGATGGGGATGAGAGGGGTGAGAGATGGTGGGGACAACAGGAGAGAGAGGATGAGGAGGGCACTGGGGACAACAGGAAGGATGGGGGATGATGGGGATAACTGGGGTGACAGGGATGATGGAGATAATGAGGATAATGGGGATAATGGGGATGATGGGGACAATGAGGGTGATGGGGACAACGGGGGGGCTGACAAACTGCTGACAGAATGATGGGGACAGTGGGAGTGACAAGGATGATGGTGACAGGGATGATGAGGGTGACGGGGATGATGGGAGATGATGGGGATGATGGGAGATGATGAAGACGATGGAGATGATGGAAATGGACAATAGGGATGACAGTGAAGATGGGGATGACGGGGACGATGGGGACAACAGGGATGATGGGAGATAATGGGGGATGATGGGGACGATGGGGATGATGGGAGATGATGGGGATAATGGAAATGGGGATGGGGATGATGGAAACGGACAATGGGGATGACAGTGAGGATGGGGATGATGGGGACAATGGGGACAACACGGACGATGGGGACAACAGGGATGATGGGGACAATGTGGATGATGGGAGATGATGGGAGATGATGGGATGATGGGAGATGATGGGAGATGATGGGAGATGATGGGAGATGATGGAGATGATGGGAGATGATGGGATGATGGGAGATGATGGGAGATGATGGAGATGATGGGAGATGATGGGATGATGGGAGATGATGGGAGATGATGGGAGATGATGGGATGATGGGAGATGATGGGAGATGATGGGAGATGATGGGATGATGGGAGATGATGAAGGATGATGGGGATGATGGAAAAGGGGATGGGGAGGATGGAAATGGACAATGGGGATGACAGCAAGGATGGGGACGATGGAGACAATGGGGATGATGCCCACCTTGGACATGGAGGAAGGCCCGCGCCGTGTGCTGCCCAGCACTGCTGCGTGCCCGGCACGCGTAGTGCCCCTCGTCAGTGGGCTCCACGGCACCGAAACGCAGCGTCCCACCCTGGACCACCGCCCGTGGTGGCAGCGTGCCTGCAGGGACACAGCCCACCGTCACCCCCGCTCGCCATGTCCCCAAGCCCAGTGCTGATGTCCCCCCTCATCCCCAGTGGGCACCTACCGAGCCACTCGAGGGTGGGCGAGGGGCTGCCGGTGGCCACGCAGCGGAACTCGGCCGGCTGCCCCGCGGCCACGCTCAGCTGCGCCGGCTCCACGGTGGCGGTGGGGGCGGCGGCGGTGCCAGCTGCGGTGACACCCGGGGAGGGGGGGGGGGGTTCAGGGCTTGCCAGGCCCCCCCCATAGCGCTGGTCCAGGCGGTGGGGGTGGTGGGAAGCAGGGGTTGGGTGGTAGCGTGGTGTGGCTGGTGGGGGGTGCGCAGTGGAGCCCTGGCATGCAGCGGGTGAGGGGGTGTGGGTGGACCCCCCGGACAACCCCCATGGTGACTTACCCGGTCTGTGCCCCTCCATGAACTCAACGGGACCGTAGAACATCTGAGTCTTTGAGGGGGCTGCAAAAAGGTGTGGGTCTCAGGAGAGCTTGCCCATCACCCTGGCATCTGGGCACCAAGCAAGCCCATTGCCCTGCGTCTGGGAGCCAAGCATGCCCACCACCCTGGTATCCAGTTGATGAACCTGCCCATTGCCCAAGCATTTGGGCACCAATTGAGCCCATCACCTTGGTGTCTGGGCAGCAAGCGTGCCCATCATCTTGGTATCTATGTAGTGAGCATGCCCATTATCAATGAGCCCCACCCCCTGGCATCTGGGCACCAAGTAAGCCCATCACCTTGGTGGTTGGGTGGTGAGCATGCCCACCACCACGACATCCAGGTGGCCAGCATATCCATCGCCCCAACATCTGGGCACCAAGTGTGCCAATCACCCTGATCTCTGGGCTTCTCCATCGTCCCAGCACCTGGGTGCTGTGTGTGCCCATCATTCCAACATCTGGTCACCGACTGTGCCCATCACCCTGATCTCTGAACATGGAGCTTCTCCATTGTCCCAGCAGCTGGGTGCCGTGTGTGCCCATCATCCCAACATCTGGTCACCGAGTGTGCCAATCACCCTGATCTCTGGGCTTCTCCATCATCCCAGCAGCTGGGTGCCGTGTGTGCCCATCATCCCAACATCTGGTCACCGAGTGTGCCCATCACCCTGATCTCTGGGCTTCTCCATCATCCCAGCAGCTGGGTGCTGTGTGTGCCCATCATCCCAACATCTGGTCACCGACTGTGCCCATCACCCTGATCTCTGGGCTTCTCCATCGTCCCAGCAGCTGGGTGCTCTGTGTGCCCATCATCCCAACATCTGGTCACCGACTGTGCCCATCACCCTGATCTCTGGGCTTCTCCATCATCCCAGCACCTGGGTGCTGTGTGTGCCCACCATCCCAACATCTGGTCATCGACTGTGCCCATCACCCTGATCTCTGGGCTTCTCCATTGTCCCAGCAGCTGGGTGCTCTGTGTGCCCATCATCCCAACATCTGGTCACCGACTGTGCCCATCACCCTGATCTCTGGGCTTCTCCATCGTCCCAGCACCTGGGTGCTGTGTGTGCCCATCATCCCAACATCTGGTCACCGAGTGTGCCCATCACCCTGATCTCTGAACATGGAGCTTCTCCATCGTCCCAGCACCTGGGTGCTGTGTGTGCCCATCATCCCAACATCTGGTCACCGACTGTGCCCATCACCCTGATCTCTGGGCTTCTCCATCGTCCCAGCAGCTGGGTGCTCTGTGTGCTCATCATCCCAACATCTGGGCACCAAATGTGCCCATCACCCTGATCTCTGGGCTTCTCCATCATCCCAGCACCTGGGTGCTGTGTGTGCCCATTATCCCAACATCTGGTCACCGACTGTGCCCATCACCCTGATCTCTGGGCTTCTCCATTGTCCCAGCAGCTGGGTGCTCTGTGTGCCCATCATCCCAACATCTGGTCACCGACTGTGCCCATCACCCTGATCTCTGGGCTTCTCCATCGTCCCAGCACCTGGGTGCCAAGTGTGTGCCCATCATCCCAACATCTGGTCACCGACTGTGCCCATCACCCTGATCTCTGGGCTTCTCCATCGTCCCAGCACCTGGGTGCCGTGTGTGCCCATCATCCCAACATCTGGTCACCGACTGTGCCCATCACCCTGATCTCTGGGCTTCTCCATCATCCCAGCAGCTGGGTGCTCTGTGTGCCCATCATCCCAACATCTGGTCACCGACTGTGCCCATCACCCTGATCTCTGGGCTTCTCCATCATCCCAGCAGCTGGGTGCTCTGTGTGCCCATCATCCCAACATCTGGGCACCGAATGTGCCCATCACCCTGATCTCTGGGCTTCTCCATTGTCCCAGCAGCTGGGTGCTCTGTGTGCTCATCATCCCAACATCTGGTCACCGACTGTGCCCATCACCCTGATCTCTGAACATGGAGCTTCTCCATCATCCCAGCAGCTGGGTGCCAAGCGTGTGCCCATCACCCTGGCACGTGGGCGCGCCGCGGGCTCACCCTGGACGTAGAGGGTGGCGGTGCCCTCGTCCATGTCGAGCATGTTGGAGCCGGTGCAGACGTAGACGCCGGCGTCCTCGGGCCGCACGTTGCGCAGGGTGAGGATCCCGTTGAAGTCCACGGCGCCGGGTGGCAGCGTCCCGTGGTTCTGCCGTGTCCACACCAGGGTGTAGGCGGGCGACTAAGGGAGACGGGGGGGGGGAGCCTGAGGCCACGGGGATGGGCACGCCGTAGGGCAAGGGGGTCTGCTGAGGATGGAGGGAGTGGCTTCCTGCTCTACACGACCCCATGGGCACCCAAGGGTGTTCCTGTGCCCTCAGTGACACCATGGGCACCCAGGAATGCCCTCATGCCCTGTGGGACTGGGTGGGCAGCCCTGGCCTTGAGGACACCCAAAGGTGTCCCAGTGTGCTGCCTATCCCCGTGGGCACCAAAGGGTTTCCCTGTGCCCTGTGAGACCAGGTGGGCACCCAATGGATGTTCACGTGCCTCGAGGGGCCCTGGAGACACCCAAGGGTGTCTCTGTGCCCTGCATGACCCCATGGGCACCCATTTGCCCTGGATGTCCCCATGGGTGCCCAAGGGTCCCCATGTGGTTCCAGGTGGGCACCCAGAGGTGCCCCTGTGCCCTGCACATCCCCCCATGGGCATCCACAGGTATCCCTCTGCCCTCAATGACCCCATGGGCACCCATGTACCCTGCATGTCCCCACGGGTGCCCAGGGGTGTCCCTGTGCCCTCAATGACCCCATGGGTACCCATGTACTTTGCATGGCCCTATGGGCACCTGGGGCATCCCCGGTGCACCCTGCACGTCCCTGTTGGCACTCAAAGGTGTCCCCATGCCCTGTACAACCCCACGGGCACCCAAGGGTGCTCCCCTGGCTCACCTTGCTCTTGGCAGTGCAGACAAAGGTGACATCAGCCCCGGGTTTCACCCGCTGCACCCGCTTCTCCTCCACGGTGACGGTGATGGGTTTGTCGGGGGTCTCTGTGCCAAGACAGGTGAGCTGAACCCCGCTCCTCCCCTTCCTCTGTGTGTGTGTGTCCCCCCACCCACCCTCCCGGTGCCACCTGGGTGACAACAACCTACCCGTGACGATGACCTCGGCGCGGCTGGCATTGCTGTGCCGCAGGTTGCGGCAGGAGCAGATGTAGACGCCGGCTTCAGAGGGCTGGATGCTGCCAAAGTACAGCTCCTCACCTGGATGGGTGACACAGGTGGCACCCCACTGCCAACCCTCCCCCCCCGCCCCCCCCCCAAATCGGGGACACCCCTGTCCCTGAGCCACCCGGTACCTTGTCGTCGGCTCTGGGCACCCTCGGGGAGGGGTCGCCCGTCTTCTCGTGCCCAGTGGTAATAGAAGGGGGGGTCGCCACTGGCCTGGCACCGTAGGGTGACAGCGCTGCCCTGGGCCACCGCGGTGCGCGGAGGGTGGACACGGACGGCCAGCGGGATCGGGGACCCCACGGGGACACACGTCTGTCCCCGCGCCGTGGGGTTCCCCGTGTAACCGGGGGCGCAGCTGCAGGGAGAAAGGGGGTGAGTGGGTGCGTACTGGGGTGGTAGAAAGGGGGGATATTGGGGTGGGGATATGGGGGGAGCCCATGGGTGGGGATATTGGGGTGCATATACCTAGGGGGTACCCAAGGGGTGGGGATATTGGGGTGGGGATATGGGGGGAGCCCATGGGTGGGGATATTGGGGTGCATATACCTAGGGGGTACCCAAGGGGTGGGGATATTGGGGTGGGGATATGGGGGTGAGGCCATCGGGGTGGGGATATGGGGAGGACATTGGGGTGTGCATATGGGGAGGGATATTGGGGTGCAGATATTGGGGGGAGCTCATGGGTGGGGATATTGGAGTGTTGATATGGGGGGGAGCCCATGGGTGGGGATATTGGGGTGCATATACCTAGGGGGTACCCAAGGGGTGGGGATATTGGGGTGGGGATATGGGGGGAGCCCATAGGTGGGGATATTGGGGTGGGGTTATGGGGGTGAGGCCATCGGGGTGGGGATATGGAGAGGACATTGGGGTGTGCATATGGGGAGGGATATTGGGGTGCAGATATTGGGGGGAGCCCATGGGTGGGGATATTGGGGTGTTGATATGGGGGGGAGCCCATGGGGTGGGGATATTGGGGTGGGGATATGGGGGGGAGTCAATGGGGTAGGGATATTGGGGGGGGCTTATGGGGGGAGCCCATGGGTGGGGATATTGGGGTGCATATATCTGAGGGGAGCCCACGGGGTGCGGATATTGGGGTGCCAATATGGGGATAAGGCCACAGGGGTGGGGATATTTAGGTGGGTTTATTGGGGGGGATATTGGGGTGCAGATACTGGGGGGAGTCAATGAGGTAGTGATATTGGGGTGCGTTTATGGGGGGAGCCCATGGGTGGGGATATTGGGGTGCATATACCTAGGGGGTACCCAAGGGGTGGGGATATTGGGGTGGGGATATGGGGGGAGCTCATGGGTGGGGATATTGGGGTGCATATACCTAGGGGGTACCCAAGGGGTGGGGATATTGGGGTGGGGATATGGGGGGAGCCCATAGGTGGGGATATTGGGGTGGGGTTATGGGGGTGAGGCCATCGGGGTGGGGATATGGGGAGGACATTGGGGTGTGCATATGGGGAGGGATATTGGGGTGCAGATATTGGGGGGAGCTCATGGGTGGGGATATTGGGGTGCATATACCTAGGGGGAACCCAAGGGGTGGGGATATTGGGGTGGGGATATGGGGGTGAGTCAATGGGGTAGGGATATTGGGGTGCGTTTATGGGGGAGCCCATGGGTGGGGATATTGGGGTGCGGATATGGGGGGGAGTCAATGGGGTAGGGATATTGGGGGGGGCTTATGGGGGGAGCCCATGGGTGGGGATATTGGGGTGCATATATCTGAGGGGAGTCCACGGGGTGCGGATATTGGGGTGCCAATATGGGGATAAGGCCACAGGGATGGGATATTGGGGTGGGTTTATTGGGGGGGATATTGGGGTGCAGATACTGGGGGGAGTCAATGAGGTAGTGATATTGGGGTGCGTTTATGGGGGGAGCCCATGGGTGGGGATATTGGGGTGCATATACCTAGGGGGTACCCAAGGGGTGGGGATATTGGGGTGGGGATATGGGGGGAGCCCATAGGTGGGGATATTGGGGTGGGGTTATGGGGGTGAGGCCATCGGGGTGGGGATATGGGGAGGACATTGGGGTGTGCATATGGGGAGGGATATTGGGGTGCAGATATTGGGGGGAGCCCATGGGTGGGGATATTGGGGTGTTGATATGGGGGGGAGCCCATGGGGTAGGGATATTGGGGTGGGGATATGGGGGGGAGTCAATGGGGTAGGGATATTGGGGGGGGCTTATGGGGGGAGCCCATGGGTGGGGATATTGGGGTGGGGATATGGGGGTGAGGCCATCAGGGTGGGGATATGGGGAGGACATTGGGGTGTGCATATGGGGAGGGATATTGGGGTGCAGATATTGGGGGGAGCCCATGGGGTGGGGATATTGGGGTGTGGATATGGGGGGGAGTCAATGGGGTAGGGATATTGGGGGGGGCTTATGGGGGGAGCCCATGGGTGGGGATATTGGGGTGCCAATATGGGGATAAGGCCACAGGGGTGGGGATATTGGGGTGGGTTTATGGGGGGGGATATTGGGGTGCAGATACTGGGGGGAGTCAATGAGGTAGGGATATTGGGGGGGGCTTATGGGGGGAGCCCATGGGTGGGGATATTGGGGTGCATATATCTGAGGGGAGCCCACGGGGTGCGGATATTGGGGTGCCAATATGGGGATAAGGCCACAGGGGTGGGGATATTGGGGTGGGTTTATTGGGGGGGATATTGGGGTGCAGATACTGGGGGGAGTCAATGAGGTAGTGATATTGGGGTGCGTTTATGGGGGGAGCCCATGGGTGGGGATATTGGGGTGCATATACCTAGGGGGTACCCAAGGGGTGGGGATATTGGGGTGGGGATATGGGGGGAGCCCATAGGTGGGGATATTGGGGTGGGGTTATGGGGGTGAGGCCATCGGGGTGGGGATATGGGGAGGACATTGGGGTGTGCATATGGGGAGGGATATTGGGGTGCAGATATTGGGGGGAGCTCATGGGTGGGGATATTGGGGTGTTGATATGGGGGGGAGTCAATGGGGTAGGGATATTGGGGGGGGCTTATGGGAAGAGCCCATGGGTGGGGATATTGGGGTGCATATATCTGAGGGGAGTCCACGGGGTGCGGATATTGGGGTGCCAATATGGGGATAAGGCCACAGGGGTGGGGATATTGGGGTGGGTTTATGGGGGGGGATATTGGGGTGCAGATACAGGGGGGAGTCAATGAGGTAGTGATATTGGGGTGCGTTTATGGGGGGAGCCCATGGGTGGGGATATTGGGGTGCATATACCTAGGGGGTACCCAAGGGGTGGGGATATTGGGGTGGGGATATGGGGGTGAGGCCATCGGGGTGGGGATATGGGGAGGACATTGGGGTGTGCATATGGGGAGGGATATTGGGGTGCAGATATTGGGGGGAGCCCATGGGTGGGGATATTGGGGTGTTGATATGGGGGGGAGCCCATGGGTGGGGGTATTGGGGTGCATATACCTAGGGGGTACCCAAGGGGTGGGGATATTGGGGTGGGGATATGGGGGGAGCCCATAGGTGGGGATATTGGGGTGGGGTTATGGGGGTGAGGCCATCGGGGTGGGGATATGGGGAGGACATTGGGGTGTGCATATGGGGAGGGATATTGGGGTGCAGATATTGGGGGGAGCTCATGGGTGGGGATATTGGGGTGCATATACCTAGGGGGAACCCAAGGGGTGGGGATATTGGGGTGTTGATATGGGGGGGAGTCAATGGGGTAGGGATATTGGGTGGGGCTTATGGGGTACATGGGGTGGGTTTTGGGGGGGTACATGGAGATGGGCATATGGGGTGGGGTTTGGGGGTGGGTACATGGGGTGGGTACATGGGGTGTTGTTTGGGGGTGGGTACATGGGGTGGGTACATGGGGTGGGTTTTGGGGGTGGGTACATGGGGGTGAGTACATGTGGGTGGGTTTTGGGGGTGGGTACATGGGGGTGAGTACATGTGGGTGGGTTTTGGGGGGCGTACATGGAGGTGGGTACATAGGGGGGGTTTTGGGGGTGGGTACATGGAGATGGGTAAATGAGGTGGGGTTTGGGGGGTGGGTACATGGGGGTGGGTTTTGAGGGTGGGTGCAAGGGATAAGTACGTGGGGGTGGGTTTTGGGGGGTGGGTACATAGAGGTGGGTACATGGGGTGGCTTTTTGGGGGTGGGTACATAGAGGTGGGTACACTGGGTGGGTTTTTGGGGATGGGTACATGGTATGGGTACACAGGGGTGGAGTTTGGGGGTGCCAGTTGCCCCCACAGCCTCACCGCTCGCAGTACTGCCCGGTGTAGCCCGGCTCACAGGCGGTGCAGCGGTACCCACCACCTGCCAAGCTCTCACAGGTCCTGGAGAACCTGTAGGGACAGCGTGAGGTGGGGGTGTTTCCCCTCCCCAGCACCCCCCCACCCTCCCACCTGCACTCACTGGTTTTCGGGGTACGGGAGGGGGCAGGCACAGGGCTGGCAGTCCTCGGGGGTACCGGCGGTGGCATCCCCGTAGAAACCAGGGGCACACTGGTCACAGAAATCCCCTGCTGTGTTGTGCAAACATCCCTGGGAGGGGAGGGGACACACACACACAAATATTTGGGGGTGCACAGCTGGGAGGAGACCCCAGCACCCCCCAAAAACTGCTCAATGCTCAAGACTCACAGAGCAGACGCCGCTCTCAGGGTGGCAGCTCTCAGAATGCCCGTTGCACTCGCAGAGCTCGCAGTGCCCCAGGTAGAGCCCCCCGCCAGTGCGGGTGTAACCGGGGGCACAATCCTGCCAGGGGTGGGGTGAGAGAGTGGGGGGAGTCAGTGTTGTGCCCCCCCCCCTACCCAAAACAGCCCTGGGAAGGGAGGGAGATGATGCTTGGGGGGGGGGGGGGGGATGCTGGGGGCTGACCTGGCAGGACAGCCCGTGGTACCCAGGTGGGCATCGGCATTCCTCCACCTCGGGGGCCGGGGGGAGGCCGGGCTGGGGGGGCACAGCCGTATCCATGGTGACATCGGTGATGCTGGATGCGGCCGTGCTGGTGGAGTAGGTGGCACGGATGAGGATCTCATCCAGGTCGGCCAAAGCCATCAGGAGATGCTCCCTGGTCGCTGGCTGCCCATCCGGCCGCTGCCAGTATTGCTGTGGGCAGAGGGGGGGGTGTGAAGAGAGGGGGCACAGGGTTGGCACGTCATGGGGACAGGGGACACTGGGGACAAAAGCCCCCTCCTACCTCCCGGAAAACGATCTCGAAGGCCTGGGGGGTCCGTGGGGTCAGGTCGGGCTGGTGCGCCACCAGAGTGATGTCATTGCCCTGTGGATATGGTGGGGGGGTCAGGGGGGGTCCTACTGCCACCCTGTGTGCCCCCACCCCACCCCGGGCACCCTCATACCGTGATCTGGATGTCAGCGTCGGGCAGGGGCGCTCCCTGCCCCCCCGGCGTGTAGGTCAGGGTGTAGCGGAGGCGCCCGCCGTAGGAGCCCACCTGTGAGAGGAGAGGGGTGGGATGGGGTGGGGATGGGATGGGATTGGGATTGGGATTGGGATTGGGATTGGGATTGGATTGGGATTGGGATTGGGATTGGGATTGGATTGGATCGGATTGGATCGGATTGGATTGGGATGGAACAGAGAAGGGATGGGGATGGGACAGGGATGGAGATGGGATTGGGACAGGGATGGGGATGAAACAGGGATGGGATGGGATGGGATGGGATGGGATGGGATGGGATGGGATGGGATGGGATGGGATGGGATGGGATGGGGAAGCAACAGGGATGGGATGGGATGGGATGGGATGGGATGGGATGGGATGGGATGGGATGGGATGGGATGGGATGGGATGGGATGGGATGGGATGGGATGGGATGGGATGGGGAAGCAACAGGGATGGGATGGGATGGGATGGGATGGGATGGGATGGGATGGGATGGGATGGGATGGGATGGGATGGGATGGGATGGGATGGGATGGGATGGGATGGGGAAGCAACAGGGATGGGATGGGATGGGATGGGATGGGATGGGATGGGATGGGATGGGATGGGATGGGATGGGATGGGATGGGGAAGCAACAGGGATGGGATGGGATGGGATGGGATGGGATGGGATGGGATGGGATGGGATGGGATGGGATGGGATGGGGAAGCAACAGGGATGGGATGGGATGGGATGGGATGGGATGGGATGGGATGGGATGGGATGGGATGGGATGGGATGGGATGGGATGGGATGGGATGGGATGGGATGGGATGGGGAAGCAACAGGGATGGGATGGGATGGGATGGGATGGGATGGGATGGGATGGGATGGGATGGGATGGGATGGGATGGGATGGGATGGGATGGGATGGGGAAGCAACAGGGATGGGATGGGATGGGATGGGATGGGATGGGATGGGATGGGATGGGATGGGATGGGATGGGATGGGATGGGATGGGATGGGATGGGATGGGATGGGATGGGATGGGGAAGCAACAGGGATGGGATGGGATGGGATGGGATGGGATGGGATGGGATGGGATGGGGAAGCAACAGGGATGGGATGGGATGGGATGGGATGGGATGGGATGGGATGGGATGGGATGGGATGGGATGGGATGGGATGGGATGGGATGGGATGGGATGGGATGGGATGGGATGGGATGGGGAAGCAACAGGGATGGGATGGGATGGGATGGGATGGGATGGGATGGGATGGGATGGGGAAGCAACAGGGATGGGATGGGATGGGATGGGATGGGATGGGATGGGATGGGATGGGATGGGATGGGATGGGATGGGATGGGATGGGATGGGATGGGATGGGATGGGATGGGATGGGATGGGATGGGATGGGATGGGATGGGATGGGATGGGGAAGCAACAGGGATGGGATGGGATGGGATGGGATGGGATGGGATGGGATGGGATGGGATGGGATGGGATGGGATGGGATGGGGAAGCAACAGGGATGGGATGGGATGGGATGGGATGGGATGGGATGGGATGGGATGGGATGGGATGGGATGGGATGGGATGGGATGGGATGGGGAAGCAACAGGGATGGGATGGGATGGGATGGGATGGGATGGGATGGGATGGGATGGGGATGCAACAGGGATGGGATGGGATGGGATGGGGATGCAATAGGGATGGGGAGGGGAGGGGATGGGCATGGGATTGGGATTGGGATGGGGTGGGAACAGGATGTTGAAGGGGGAAGTAAAAAGGGAAGAGGATGGGACAGGATGGGGACAAGGATGGGGATGGGGACAGGGAATAGGGAAGGGGAAAGAAAGAGAAAGGGAAGGGGATGACAAAGTGAATGGGAAGAGGATGGGACAGGGATAGGGATAGGGATAGGGATAGGGATAGGGATAGGGATAGGGATAGGGATAGGGATAGGGATAGGGATAGGGATAGGGATAGGGATAGGGATAGGGATAGGGATAGGGATAGGGATAGGGATAGGGATAGGGATAGGGATAGGGATAGGGATAGGGATAGGGATAGGGATAGGGATAGGGATAGGGATAGGGATAGGGATAGGGATAGGGATAGGGATAGGGATAGGGATAGGGAAGGGAGAAGGCAGAAGGATGGGGAAAGTGGAAGGGAAGAGGAAAGGGATGGGAATGGGACAGGAATGGTAAAGGGGATGCAGAAGAGAAGAGGGAAAAGGAAAAGGGAAAAGGGAAAAGTGGAAAGAAAAAAGGGAGAAGGAAAAGGAAAAAGGGGAAAAGGGGTAAAGGAAAAGGGCAGAAGGGAAAAGGGAAACAGGAAAAGGGAAAAGGGAAAGGGAGAAGACGGGGGAAGTTGTGCCCACTCCACAACCAACAGAGCCATAGGGCGAGCAGCCGGGGTGCCCGCAGGGAGCGGGCGCAGCCGCTGGCAGGCTTGGTGCTCCCACGGGCACCCCGAGACCCCCCCCGGTGGGGGCACCCCGATACCTTGTCCCCCTGGTAGGGGGGTGGCAGCTGCCAGTAGTAGGAGTCGGGGGGCAGCTCCCCGAAGCGGTCGTAGGTCAAGTGGGGCTGGGGGGTGCCCGGCTCCACCCTGAAGCCGGTGCCCACGCGGGTGCTGCGCTGCCGGTTCACCAGGGCGAATCCCTGGGCATCCCCAGCACCGAAGGGCATCCGCACCTACGGGGTGGGGATACCAGGTGAGTGGGGTTTGGGGACAGCTGGGGCCAACCCTGGGGCCACAGAGGGGGCACTCACAGTGCCACGGGCGTAGGCGGTGCTGGTGCAGTGCTGGACGATGCCCATGCAGAAGCAGGGCAGGCAGCCGGCCGGCTCGCTGGCGCTCAGGTGAAAGTGGTGGGCACGGCAGGTGGCACAGCGTGGACCCTCCACGTTGGCCTGGGTTGGGGGGGACACAGGGTGGGTGATTTCACCCTGTGTCCCCTCCAGTCAGGGATTTGGGGATGGGGTGGAGTGGAGGGGGAACAGGGCTCACCTTGCAGCGGCACTGCCCGTCGGCGTCGCAGCCGTCGCTGCCACGTGGGTCACACTGGCACTGCCCACCGGGGACAGCAGGCTCTGTGGGGTGTGGAGATAAATGCCAATGACAGCCTTTAGGCACGACCCCACCACCCCGTCAGTGCCACCACCTCGTCCCCTCCCCGTGACGCTCACCTCGGCACGGCTCGCCCTGCAGCGGGTCCCCCACGTACCCAGGTGAGCACCTATGGGTGCCAAAAAAAAGGCAATGAGGGGGACTTGCACCCCAAAATCCATCATCCCCACCCCGCCCCGCAAAGCAGGGCTCCCCTGGCACCTCTCACAGAGGCGCCCGCTGTGCCCCGGGGCGCAGGTGCTGCAGGTGGGCTGCCCATCCGTGTCCTCGAAGCAGCTCTTGGTCACCCTGCGGAGGGGACAAGGGGGTGGGTGAGACCCAGCTGGTGTCCCCAGGGATGGAGAGGTCCAGGGGGTGGCACCTACTGGGGTCCGTGGCAGGGACAGGGCTGGCAGTCGCCCGGGGTGCCTCGGGTGGCATCGCCGTAGTAGCCAGGTTGGCACTTGTCACATTGGGCACCCTCTGTGTGATCCCGGCAGCCCTGCAAAGTGGGAGGTGATGGCATCGATGGCACCGCCTTGGGTGTCCCAAGGATGTCCCCACTGTCCCCAACTCACCTGGCAGACGCCGCTCTCAGGGTGGCACTCACTGGCGTGGCCGTGGCACTGGCACGGCTCACAGGTGCCCAGGTAGAGCCCGTTGGTGCTGCGGGTGTAGCCGGTGTCACAGTCCTGCGGAGGGGACACGGGTACAAGCAGGGTCGGCCACCGCCCGGCGTCCCCAGGGCCGGGCCGAGGGGGCACCGAGGGGCTCACCTGGCAGGAGGCACCGCGGTACCCGGGTGGGCAGGAGCAATCCTCCACCTCCAGCGCGGGCGGGCGGCCGGTGGCGTGTGGCACCGCCACGTCCAGGCTGACGTCGGCCAATCTGCGGAGACAGAGGACTTGTGCCCACCGCCCTGCCCGCCGCGTGCCCGTGTGCCCGGTGCCCCTCTACCCTGTCCCCAGTACCTGATCTCCTCTGGCTGATCCGAGTAGGATGCCCGGATCATAAAGAGGTCAACATCGGCCAAAGCCATCAGGAGATGCTCGCGGGTGGCATCGCGCCCATCCGCCCGGCGCCAGGCGCGCTGCGGGCACAGCCAGGGGGTGACCATTGCATCCCCAACCCATCCCGAGATTGGGGGAGGTGGTGGGGGGCAACACCAGGCGGGTCCTCACCTCACGGAAGGGCACGGTGACGGTGGTGGGGACGCCAGAGGGGGGGTTGGCATCGGAAAAGTGCTCCAGGAGGATGCCGTTGCCCTGCAGCAGGACGTCGGGCTGGCGTGGCAGAGGTTGGATGCCCACCGGTGCCCGGTGCGTCACCGTGTAGCGCAGCTCGCCGCCGTACGATGTCACCTGCGGGGTGGGATGCGGTGAGGCTCAGCCGAGCTCAGGGGTGCCCCCCTTGCCCACCCAGCTGGCCCTGGCACTGGCACCTTGTCGCCGGTGAAGGGTGCGGGCAGCACCCAGTAGTAGACGTCGCGGGGCAGCGTCTGGAAGGCGGCGAAGAGCAGCTCCCGCGCGGAGACGAAGCGGGCGGCGTCGGGCACCGTCCGTGTGCCCGCCAGGTTGGCCAGGCTCAGCGCCCGCGTCTCCTCGGAGGTGAGGAGGACCTGCAGGGGAGTGGGAAGGGGCTTGGTGGTGGGCACGGGGTGGTGCATGGCATTACATGGCTCCACATGGCTCTGCATGGCACGGCATGGCGCTACATGGCACAGCACGGCGCAGCGTGGTACAGCACAGCTCTACATGGCACTGCATGGCACGGCGTGGCACTACATAGCATGGCACATCATGGCATCACATGGCATTACATGCCACAGCATGGCTCTACATGGCTCGGCATGGCATGGCATGGCACAGCACAGCCCTACATGGCACAGCATGGCATCACATGGCACTACATGCCACAGCATGGCTCTACATGGCATGGCCATGGCACAGCACAGCTCTACACAGCACAGCATGGCACGGGGTGGCATAGCACTACATAGCACGGCATGGCACAGCATGGCATCTCATGGCACTACATGCCACAGCATGGCTCAGCATGGCAAGGCCATGGCACAGCACAGCTCTACATGGCACAGCATGGCACTATATAGCATGACATGGCACTACATGGCACGGCATGACACACAATGGCACAGCATGCCATATAACGGCACGGCATGGCACCACATCATTCAGCATGGCATAGCACTCCATGGCATGACATGGCACGACGTGGTGTGACACGGCAGAACTTGACATGGCACAGCATGGCACAGCATGGCATATATGACACGGTATGGCACCACATCATTCAACAAGACATGACACGGCTCGACGCGGCGTGGCACGGCAGAGCTCGACAGGGCACAGCACGACACGGCAGGGCAGGGCAGGGCAGAGGGGGGCAGCAGATGGCACGGGGTGGGTACCTGGTGGCGGCTCCAGGCAGAGCTGGCACAGAGGCGCGAGACGCCCATGCAGAAGCAGGGCAGGCAGCCCTCGGGGTTGGCCTCGCTCAGGTGGAAGGTGCCCGCGGCGCAGGCGTCGCACAGCCGGCCCCGCACGTTGGGCTGCAGCGGGCACGAGGGCGGTCAGGGGTGGGGGTGCCAGGGGAGGGGGTGCCAGGGGTGTCAGGGGTGGGGGGAGTGAGGGGTGGGGGTGTTGGGGGTGTGTGGTGTCAGGGGTGGGAGTGTCAGGGTTGGGGGGGAAGCAGTGGGGGTGCCAAGGGTGGGGGTGTTGGGGTGGAGGTGCCAGGCGTGGGGGTGTCGGGGGGGTAAGGGGTGGAGGTGCCAAGGATGGGGGTGTTGGGGTGGAGGTGTCAGGGGTGGGGTTGTCTGGGGTGGGGGTGTTGGGGTGGGAGGGAAGCAGTGGAGGTGCCAGGGGTGGGGGTGCCAGGGGTGGGGGTGTCTGGGGTGGGAGGGAAGCAGTGGAGGTGCCAGGGGTGGGGGTGCCAGGGGTGGGGGTGTCTGGGGTGGAGGTGTCAGGGGTGGGAGTGTTGGGGGTGGGGGATAAGGGGTGGAGGTGCCAGGGGTGGGTGGGGTAAGGGGTGAGGGTGTCAGGGGTGGGGGTGTTGGGGTGGGAGGGAAGCAGTGGAGGTGCCAGGGGTGGGGGTGTCAGGGGTGGGGGTGTCTGGGGTGGAGGTGTCAGGGGTGGGAGTGTTGGGGGTGGGGGATAAGGGGTGGAGGTGCCAGGGGTGGGGGTGTCAGGGGTGGGGGTGTTGGGGTGGGAGGGAAGCAGTGGAGGTGCCAGGGGTGGGGGTGCCAGGGGTGGGAGTGCAAGGGGTGGGGGTGTCTGGGGTGGAGGTGTCAGGGGTGGGAGTGTTGGGGTTGGGGGGTAAGGGGTGGAGGTGCCAGGGGTGGGTGGGGTAAGGGGTGGGGGTGTCAGGGGTGGGGGTGTTGGGGTTGGGGGGTAAGGGGTGGAGGTGCCAGGGGTGGGGGTGTCAGGGGTGGGGGTGTTGGGGTGGGAGGGAAGCAGTGGAGGTGCCAGGGGTGGGGGTGCCAGGGGTGGGGGTGTCTGGGGGTGGGGGATAAGGGGTGGAGGTGCCAGGGGTGGGTGGGGTAAGGGGTGGGGGTGTCAGGGGTGGGGGAGTTGGGGTGGAGGTGTCAGGGGTGAGGGTGTTGGGGGTGTGGGTTGTCAGGGGTGAGGCTGTCAGGAATGGGGGTGCCAGGGATGGGAGTGCCAGGTGTGAGGGTGCCAGGGGTGAGGGTGTCAGCGGTGGGGGTGCCAGGGGTGGGGGTGTTGGGAGTGTTGAGTGTCAAGGGTGGGAGTGTCAGGGGTGAGGGTGCCAGGGGTGGGAGTGTTGGGGGTGGGGATGTCAGGCGTGGGGGTGTTGGGTGACAGGGTTGAGGGTGTCAGCAGTGGAGGTGCCAGGGGTGGAGGGATCAGAGCTGGGTGCTGGGGGACTGGGAAAACGGGGTGCTGGGCTGGGGAGGTGGGGTCTGTGGGGTAGGGGCTGCTGGGGAGCGGGACTGGGTGCTGGGGGGGGTTGGAATGGGTGCTGGGGGGATGATCAGGCTGGGTGCCAACCAGGGCTGGAATAGGTGCTGGGGGGTTGGCATGGGGGTTGGCATGGGTGCCATGGGGGGTGTCATAGGAAGGTGCTACGGGAGGCTGGATTGGGTGCTGGGGGACGGGGGTTGGAATGAGTGCCAGGGGTGCTGGAATGGGTGCTGCGGGGCATCAGACTGGGTACCCCAGGCACTGGACCGGGTACCGTGGGGGGGTGCTATGGGGGAATCAGACTGGGAGCTATGGGGGCTCCCACTGGGTGCCCCAGGGATTGGGCTGGGTGCCATGGGGGATGGCAGCACCCACCTTGCAGCGGCACGTGCCACCGGCAGCGTCCTGGCCCCCGCGGGCATCACACTTGACGAGTTCCTGGCCTGGGGGCAGCGAGGGAAAGGGTGAGAGGCACCCATGGGTGGGGGGAAGCACCCCCAAACCAGCAGTACCCCCGCCCCCCCCCCCACTCACCGATCGGGGTGCACTTGCCACCCGGCTGGATGGGGTCCCCTTCGTAGCCTGGGGCGCACCTGCAGGGTTGGGTGGGAGATGGGATGGGGGGGGAATCTTGGGAGGGGTGGGGTGTTGTAGGGACACCACCCACCCACCACCACCATTATCATCACCCTCCCACCACCATCACCCTCCCACCACCTCCACCACCATCACCCTCCCACCATCTCCACCATCACCCTCCCACCACCATCACCCTCACACCATCTCCACCACCATCAATCTTCCACCACCTCCACCATCACTCTTCCACCATCCCCACCACCATCACTCTTCCACCACCTCCACCACCATCACTCTTCCACCACCTCCATCACCATCACTCTTCCACCATCTCCACCACCATCACTCTTCCACCATCTCCACCATCATCACTCTTCCACCACCTCCATCACCATCACTCTTCCACCATCTCCACCACCATCACTCTTCCACCATCTCCACCATCATCACTCTTCCACCACCTCCATCACCATCACTCTTCCACCATCTCCACCACCATCACTCTTCCACCATCTCCACCACCATCACCCTCCCACCACCATCACCCTCCCACCACCATCACCCTCACACCATCTCCACCACCATCAATCTTCCACCACCTCCACCATCACTCTTCCACCATCCTCACCACCATCACGCTCCCACCACCATCACTCTTCCACCACCTCCACCATCATCACTCTTCCACCACCTCCATCACCATCACTCTTCCACCATCTCCACCACCATCACTCTTCCACGATCTCCACCACCATCACTCTTCCACCATCTCCACCACCATCACCCTCCCACCACCATCACCCTCACACCATCTCCACCACCATCAATCTTCCACCATCTCCACCACCATCACCCTCCCACCATCTCCACCACCATCACTCTTCCACCATCTCCACCACCATCACCCTCCCACCATCTCCACCATCACCCTCCCACCACCATCTCTCTCCCACCATCTGCCTTCCACCATCACTCTCCCACCATCTCCACCACCATCACCCTTCCACCATCTCTCTCCCACCATCTCCCTTCCACCATCACCCTCCCACCACCTCTACCACCATCACCCTCCCACCATCTCCATCACGATCCCTCTTCCACCATCTCCACCACCATCACCCTCCCACCACCACCACCTCCCACCATCTCCACCACCATCACCATCCAACCACCCCTTGCACCCATCACCCACCTCTCGCAGCGCCGTCCGGCGTAACCGGGCGCGCAGGCGTCGCAGGTGGCTTGGCCATCGGTGTCCATAAAGCACGACTCCGAAAACCTGCGGGCGACAACCGCAGTGGCACCAGACAACGACACTTTGGGCTGGTGGTGGGTGGGTTCCTCTGAGGTGGGCACCCACCTGCGAGAAGGCTCGGTGTAGGGACAGGGACACGGGTGGCAGGCGGTGGCCGTGCCCTTGGTGGCATCACCGAAGAAGCCAGGTTTGCACTTCTCGCACTGGGGACCCTCCGTGTTGTGCTGGCAGTTCTGGGGAGGGCGTGGTGGCACCACATGTGGCACAGGGCAGGTGGTGCCACCACATGCTACGTCCCTGACCCCTTGGCACCCCCCTGCTCCTCACCAAACAGTGCCCAAAAACGGGGTCACAGGTGCTGGAGTGGCCATGGCAGCCGCAGCCGGAACACGTCCCCAGGTAGGGTCCCCGCGTCACCCGCTCGAAGCGGGCGGCGCAGCGCTGGCACGACAGCCCCGCGTAGCCCACGGGGCACCTGTGGGGGGGAACAGCACAACGGTGGCATCACCTTGGAGGTGGTGGCACCGGCACCGAGCCCACCATCTCGTCACCAGCAGTTACCTGCACTCCTCGACCTCGCCCGCCGCGCCCAGGCCGGTGTCGCTGGCGCTGGTGACATCCATGGCGACGTCGCTGAGCGCCACGCTCGCCATACGCCCGTCGTACACTGCCCGGATGAGGATGCCCTCCAGCCCCTGCAGCACCTGCAGCAGCAGCTCCCGGCTCACCGGGGCACCCGCCTCGTCCTGCCAGTGGTCCTGCCAGGGTGGGGACACCGGTGTCAATGCTGGCATCACCAACCAATGCCAGCGTCACCCACCACCTCCATTGGCATCACCAACCCACTATCACCAGCATCACCCACCCCTTACCAGTGTCACCCACCACCTTCACTGGCATCACCAAACCACCACCACCAGCATCATTCACCCATCACTACCAGCATCACCCACCATCATCACCATCCCACCCCCTTCCCATTATCATCACCCTCCCACCTCCACCACCATCACCCTCCCACCATCATCATCCCATCACTCTCCCATCATCTCCACCATCCCCTTCCCATCATCACCATCCCATCCCCTTCCCATCACCACTTTCCCACCTTGACCACCATTCCCTTCCCATCATTTCCACCATTCCCTTCCCACCATCTCCACCTTCCCACCATCTCAACCATCACCTTCCCACCATCCCCACCATCACCTTCCCACCATCACCACCATCACCCTCCAACCATCGTCATCCCATCACTCTCCCATCATCTCCACCATCAGGTTCCCATCATCTCCACCATCACCTTCCCATCATCTCCACCATCACCTTCCCATCATCTCCACCATCAGGTTCCCATCATCTCCACCATCACCTTCCCATCATCTCCACCATCACCTTCCCATCATCTCCACCATCAGGTTCCCATCCTCTCCACCATCAGGTTCCCATCATCTCCACCATCAGGTTCCCATCATCTCCACCATCACCTTCCCATCATCTCCACCATCACCTTCCCATCATCTCCACCATCACCTTCCCATCATCTCCACCATCAGGTTCCCATCATCTCCACCATCACCTTCCCATCATCTCCACCATCAGGTTCCCATCATCTCCACCATCACCTTCCCATCATCTCCACCATCACCTTCCCATCATCTCCACCATCCCCTTCCCATCATCACCATCCCATCCCCTTCCCATCACCACTTTCCCACCTCGACCACCATTCCCTTCCCATCATCACCACCTTCCCACCATCTCCACCATCACCTTCCCATCATCTCCACCATCCCCTTCCCATCATCACCATCCCATCCCCTTCCCATCACCACTTTCCCACCTCGACCACCATTCCCTTCCCATCATCACCACCTTCCCACCATCTCCACCATCACCTTCCCATCATCTCCACCATCACCTTCCCATCATCTCCACCATCACCTTCCCATCATCACCATCCCATCACTCTCCCATCATTGCCACCATCATGTTCCCATCATCTCCACCATCACCTTCCCATCATCCCCTTCCCATCACCACCTTCCCACCTCCACCACCATCCCCTTCCCACCATCTCCACCATCACCCTCCCATCATCACCATCCCATCCCCTTCCCATTATCATCACCTTCCCACCTCCACCACCATCACCCTCCCACCATCATCATCCCATCACTCTCCCATCATCTCCACCATCACGTTCCCATCATTTCCACCATTCCCTTCCCATCATCACCATCTTCCCACCACGTCCACCATCACCTTCCCACCATCACCACCATCACCCTCCAACCATCGTCATCCCATCACTCTCCCATCATCTCCACCATCACCTTCCCATCATCTCCACCATCAGGTTCCCATCATCTCCACCATCATGTTCCCATCATCTCCACCATCATGTTCCCATCATCTCCACCATCAGGTTCCCATCATCTCCACCATCAGGTTCCCATCATCTCCACCATCAGGTTCCCATCATCTCCACCATCACCTTCCCATCATCTCCACCATCACCTTCCCATCATCTCCACCATCACCTTCCCATCATCTCCACCATCATGTTCCCATCATCTCCACCATCACCTTCCCATCATCTCCACCATCACCTTCCCATCATCCCCTTCCCATCACCACCTTCCCACCTCCACCACCATCCCCTTCCCACCATCTCCACCATCACCCTCCCATCATCACCATCCCATCCCCTTCCCATTATCATCACCTTCCCACCTCCACCACCATCACCCTCCCACCATCATCATCCCATCACTCTCCCATCATCTCCACCATCATGTTCCCATCATCTTCACCATCCCCTTCCCATCATCACCATCCCATCCCCTTCCCATCACCACTTTCCCACCTCGACCACCATTCCCTTCCCATCATTTCCACCATTCCCTTCCCACCATCTCCACCATCACCCTCTCATCATCACCATCTTCCCACCACGTCCACCATCACCTTCCCACCATCACCCTTTCCATCATCACCATCCCATTACTCTCCCTTCATCTCAACCATCCCCTTCCCACCATCACCACCATCACCCTCCAACCATCGTCATCCCATCACTCTCCCATCATCTCCACCATCAGGTTCCCATCATCTCCACCATCAGGTTCCCATCATCTCCACCATCACTCTCCCATCATCTCCACCATCAGGTTCCCATCATCTCCACCATCACCTTCCCATCATCCCCTTCCCATCACCACCTTCCCACCTCCACCACCATCCCCTTCCCACCATCTCCACCATCACCCTCCCATCATCACCATCCCATCCCCTTCCCATTATCATCACCTTCCCACCTCCACCACCATCACCCTCCCACCATCATCATCCCATCACTCTCCCATCATCTCCACCGGGGATCCCATCATCACCATGCCATCCCTTTCCCACCTCCACCACCATCCCCTTCCCATCATTTCCACCATTCCCTTCCCATCATCACCACCTTCCCACCTCCACCACCATCCTCTTCCCACCATCACCACCATCCCCCTCCCACCATTATCACCCCATCGCTCTCCCACCATCTCCACCACCACCTTCCTACCAACAGCACCCCATCCCCTTCCCACCACCCCTCCCAGCTCCCACCCACCTCGGTGAAGGGCACGTGTCGCCGGTTGAGGACATCAGGCCGGGTGGCCCCGACGCGCGCCCGCAGCTGCCGCCCGTTGCCCCGCAGGACCACGTCGGGGTGGCCGGTGGGCTCGGGGGGTCCCCGCCCCAGCCGGTACCGCACCCCGTAGCTCAACGCTCCCCCGTAGGCGTCCACCTGCACCACCAAAGGACCATCAGCAGCTGTGCCGCTGGTGTCCCCAGCCCTGGCCCCACCCCGTGGTCACCTTGTCCCCGAGGAAGGTGTCCGGCAGCACCCAGAAGGCATCAAGGGTCAGGAAGCGTCGGGAGAGATCCAGGAGCTGGAACTCCTCGGCGCCCACGTCCACGTGGAGTTGGGTGGCCGAGAGCGCCGGTGGGGACGCCGCCGCTGGCACCGTCACGTTGACGCCTGCGGGGAGATGCTCAGCCCCCTGGGGTGCCCCTTGGTCCCCCCTCCCTCGGCCCCAGCACCCACCCTTGAAGTCGTCGGCGCGGTCGAAGCGGAGGCGCAGGCGGTGGCGGTGGCGGGCGGTGGCGCGGCAGGAGCTGGTGACGCCGAAGCAGAAGCAGGAGAGGCAGCGGGAGGTGCCCGGCACCTGGAAGTGGCCCTCGGGGCAAGGCCCTGCCAAGGAGGGACAGGGGGTGATGGGGGGCACAAGGGGAGATGGTGACACTGCCATGGGGAGGGATGGGGTGGGGTGGGGTGGGGTGGGATGGGATGGGATGGGATGGGATGGGATGGGATGGGATGGGATGGGATGGGATGGGATGGGATGGGATGGGATGGGATGGAGATTGGGATGAGATGGGATGGGATGGAGACGGGGATGGGGATGAGATGGGATGGGATGGAATGGGGATGGAAATGGGATGGGATGGGATGGGGATCGATAGGGGATGGGATTGGATTGGATTGGATTGGATTGGATTGGATTGGATTGGATTGGATTGGGATAGGGAGGGGAGGGGAGGGGAGGGGAGGGGAGGGGAGGGGAGGGGAGGGGAGGGGAGGGGAGGGGAGGGGAGGGGAGGGGAGGGGAGGGGAGGGGAGGGGGGGGAAGATGGAGATGATGGAGATGGAGATGGAGATGGAGATGGGATGGGATGGGATGGGATGGGATGGGATGGGATGGGATGGATGGGATGGGATGGGATGGGGATGAGATGGGGATGAGATGGGGATGAGATGGGGATGAGATGGGGATGAGATGGGATGGGGATGAGATGGGAATGAGATGGGGATGAGATGGGGATGAGATGGGGATGAGATGGGGATGAGATGGGATGGGGATGAGATGGGGATGAGATGGGGATGAGATGGAGATGAGATGGAGATGGGATGGGATGGGATGGGGATGAGATGGGATGGGGATGAGATGGAGATGGGGATGAGATGGGATGGAGATAGGGATGAGATGGGATGGGATGGGGATGGGGATGGGGATGAGATGGGATGGGATGGGATGGGGATGGGGATGGGATGGGGATGAGGTGGGGATGAGATGGGATGGGATGGAATGGGGATTTAAACGGGATGGGGTGGAGATGGGGATTGATAGGGGATGGGATGGGATGGGATGGGATGGGATGGGATGGATTGGATTGGATTGGATTGGGATGGGGATGGATTGGGATGGGGATGGAGAAGGATACGGAGATGGAGACGGAGACGAGATGGATGGGATGGGATGGGATGGGATGGGAAGGGATGGGATGGGATGGAGATGGGGATGGGATGGATGGAGATGGGGATGGGATGGAGATGAGATGGGGATGGGATGGGATGGAGATAGGGATGAGATGGGATGGGATGGGGATGAGATGGGGATGAGATGGGGATGAGATGGGATGGATGGGATGGGATGGATGGGATTGGATTGGATTGGATTGGATTGGATTGGATTGGGATGGGGATGGGGATAGGGATGGATGGGATGGGATGGGGATGAGATGGGATGGGATGGGGATGGGGGTGGGATGGGGATGAGATGGGGATGGGATGGAATGGGGATTAAACGGGATGGGGTGGAGATGGGGATCGATAGGGGATGGGATTGGATTGGATTGGATTGGATTGGATTGGATTGGATTGGATGGATTGGATTGGATTGGGATGGGGATGGAGAAGGAGACGGAGATGGAGATGAGATGGATGGGATGGGATGGGATTGGATGGAGATCGGATGGGATGGAGATGGGGATGGGATGGAGATGGGGATGGGATTGGATTGGATTGGATTGGGGTGGGATAGGGAGGGGAGGGGATGGGATGGGGGGGAAGATGGAGATGATGGAGATAGAGATGGAGATGGAGATGGGATGGAGATGGGATTGGAGCTGGAGCTGGAGCTGGAGCTGGAGCTGGAGCTGGAGATGGGATTGAGGATGGGATGGAGATGGGATGGAGATGGAGATGGGATGGAGATGGGATGGAGATGGAGATGGAGATGGGATGGTGGGGGTTCACTGACCAGGGCGGGGTGACGGTGAGGATGCTGTCGGGAATGCCGAAGACCATGCCGAGGGTGTTGATGGCCTCGCAGGTGTAGGCGCCTTGGTCGGCTTCTTTCACGTCGCGGATGGTCAGAGTGCCCTGCCCGGCCTCGCTCACGATCGACACCCTGTGCGGCACGCTTGGCACCCGGCACACCCAGTGCCAGACACCCAGCACACCCAGCACCCAGCTCACCCAGTGCCCAGGACACCCAGCGCCCAGATCACCCAGCGTCCAGTTCACCCAGCACACCCAGCGCCCAGCTCACCAGTGCCCAGGACACCCAGCGCCCAGATCACCCAGTGCCCAGGACACCCAGCACACCCAGCACCCAGCTCACCCAGTGCCCAGGACACCCAGCACCCAGATCACCCAGCGTCCAGTTCACCCAGCACACCCCAGCACCCAGCTCACCCAGTATCCAGCTCACCCAGTGGCCAGGACACCCAGTGCCCAGCACACCCAGCACATCCAGTGCCCAGCTCGCCCATCACCCAGCAACACCCAGCACCCAGCTCACCCAGTGCCCAGGACACCCAGCACCCAGATCACCCAGTGCCCAGGACACCCAGCGCCCAGATCACCCAGCGTCCAGTTCACCCAGCACACCCAGCACCCAGCACACCCAGTGCCCCAGCTCACCCAGTGCCCAGTACACCCAGTACAAGCAGTACCCAACACACCCAGTACACGCAGTACCCAACACACCCAGTGCTCAGCTCACGGCAGTGCCCAGCACACCCAGTGCCCTGCACATCCAGTGCCCAGTACCCAGCACACCCAGTGCCCAGCACACCCATTGCCCAACTCACCCAGTGCCCAACTCACCCAGCACACCCAGTATCCAACACACCCAGTGCCCAGCTCACCCAGTACACCCCCCCTCAGCCCCCTCAGTGCCCCCCGCACCGGTGGCTGCTGGGCGTGTGCCCCCAGTTGAGGCGCCAGGTGATGATGGGGGGTGGGCACGCCGGTGGCCACGCACGTGAAGGTGACCGTCTGTCCTGGCACCGCCCGCACCGCCTCCCGCACGGCAGCGACACCACCTGCGGGGGCACTGCCCGACCACCCCGTCAGCACCAGCGCGGGGGCACCAGGGTGGCTTGGGGACAGGGGCACCAGGGTGGCACCCAGATCGTGGCATGGCACCAGGACCCCAGAGAGGCACCACTTGGGGACAGGGGCACCAGGGTGGCACCCAGATCGTGGCATGGCACCAGGACCCCAGAGAGGCACCACTTGGGGACAGGGGCACCAGGGTGGCACCCAGATCGTGGCATGGCACCAGGACCCCAGAGAGGCACCACTTGGGGACAGGGGCACCAGGGTGGCACCCAGCATCATGGCACAGCACCAGGACCCAGAGAGGCACCACTTGGTGACAGGGCACCAGGGTGGCACCCAGATCGTGGCATGGCACCAGGACCCCCAGAGAGGCACCACTTGGGGACAGGGGCACCAGGGTGGCACCCAGCATCATGGCACAGCACCAGGACCCCAGGTGGCACCACTTGGGGACAGCACCAGCATCAGGGTCTCAGCCTGCCTTGGGAGCAGATGCCCAGCACACGGTCCCAGCGTGGTTTGGGCACAGGGTCCCCAGAGTGGCACAACCTGGTGCCAGCGTCCCCACCCTGGTGCCACGGCAGGGGCTCCCTGGGCACAATGTCCCCAACCTGGTGCCATGGCAGGGGGGTCCCTGGCACCGCTATGGCACAGCATCCTCAGTGTCCCCACCTCGGTGTCACAGCACCAGCCTGGTGCCATGGCAGGGGGTCCCTGGGCACAATGCCCCCCACCCTGGTGCCACGGCACAGTGTCCCCACCTTGGTATCATGGCAGGGGCTCCCTGGGCTCAGTGAACCCACCCTGGTGCCCCAGCCACAGCCCGGTGCCACAACTCGCACCCAGCACCCTGCAGCCCTCCCTCGTGTGGCACCCCTGGCACACAGCCGTGCCACAGCCTCCCTGACCCCACCACCCCACCCCAGTTTCCCCCCCTCCTGTGGGCACGGTGCCCCCTCACGGTGCCACTCACCGCAGCCGACCTCGTCGGAGCGGTCGGGGCAGTCGGGCTCGCGGTCGCACTGGTAGCTGGCACGGATGCAGGTGCCACTCGCCACGCACCGGAACTCCGCCGGCCCGCACGCCGGGGCGCCGGGCGCCTGGCTGCACCAGTGCACCAGGCTGCCAGGGGTCAACAGGGGGTGTGCCACAACCCGTGTCACCAACCCAGCACCCCAGCGTGGCACCGTAGGGGGGACAGGGGCACCGGCAACAGGTCCTCGGTTTGACCTCAGGGACAGGGATGCCAGGGTGGCACCCAGCATCGTGGCACGGCACCAGTGCCCTGTGGTGGCACTGCCTGGGGACAGGGGCACCAGCACTAGGTCACTGGCACAGTGTCCCCCTGGTGCCATGGCAGGGGCTCCCTGGCACAGTGTCCCTACAATGCCATGTGTTCCTTGGCCCGGTGCCCCCTAAAATGCCATGGCAGGGGCTCCCTGGCCCAGTGTCCCCCCCAATGCCATGGCAGGGGCTCCCTGGCCCAGTGTCCCCCCAAAATGCCACAGCAGGGGGTCCCCCTGCCCCAGATGCATGGCAGGGGTTCCCTGTCCCAGTGCCCCCCCCAATGCCATGGGTTCCCTTTCCCAGTGCCCCCTCTCCAATGCCATGTGTTCCTTGGCCTGGTGCCCCCCAAAATGCCATAACAGGGGCTCCCTGCTCAGTGCCCCCCCCCAATGCCATGGCAGGGGCTCCCTGGCCCAGTGCCCCCCAAAATGCCATGGCAGGGACTCCCTTTCCCAGTGCCCCCCCTCCAATGCCATGTGTTCCTTGGCCCAGTGCCCCCCAAAATGCCATGGCAGGGGTTCCCTGCCCCCGTGCCCCCACAGATGCCACGGTAGGGGCTCCCTGGCCCAGTGTCCCCCCAAAATGCATAACAGGGGCTCCCTGCCCCAGTGCCCCCCCCAATGCCATGGCAGGGGCTCCCTGGCCCAGTGTCCCCCAAGATGCCACAGCAGGGGGTCCACCTGCCCCCAGATGCCATGGCAGGGCTTCCCTGTCCCAGTGCCCCCCCCAATGCCATGGGTTCCCTTTCCCAGTGCCCCCTCTCCAATGCCATGTGTTCCTTGGCCCGGTGCCCCCCAAAATGCATAACAGGGGCTCCCTGCTCCAGTGCCCCCTCCAATGCCATGGCAGGGGCTCCCTGGCCAGTGCCCCCCAAAATGCCATGGCAGGGACTCCCTTTCCCCAGTGTCCCCCCTCCAATGCCATGTGTTCCTTGGCCCGGTGCCCCCCAAAATGCCATAACAGGGGCTCCCTGCCCCAGTGCCCCCCCCACTGCCATGGCAGGGGCTCCCTGGCCCAGTGTCCCCCCAAAATTGCCATAACAGGGGCTCCCTGCCCCCTTGCCCCCACAGATGCCACGGTAGGGGCTCCCTGGCACAGTGTCCCCCAAAATGCACGGTAGGGGCTCCCTGGCACAGTGTCCCCCAAAAATGCCATAACAGGGGCTCCCTGCCCCAGTGCCCCCCTCAATGCCATGGCAGGGGCTCCCTGGCCCAGTGTCCCCCCAAAATGCCACAGCAAGGGGGTCCCCCTGCCCCCAGATGCCATGGCAGGGCTTCCCTTTCCCAGTGCCCCCCCAGATGCCACAGTAGGGGCTCCCTTTCCCAGTGGCCCCCCCTCCAATGCCACGAGTTCCCTTTCCAGTGCCCCCGCAGATGCCACAGCAGGGCTCCCCTGCCCCCCCCGTGTGTGTGTCCCCCACTCCTCCCCAGTGCCAGGCTGGTGCCCCCCCCTCCCCCCCCCCATGGCACTCACGGCAGTCGCTCTCGTCGGAGCCGTCGCCGCAGTCGTTCTCGCCGTCGCAGCGCCACAACTTGAGGGCGCAGTGCCCGTTGCGGCACTTGAACTCGTTGGGCTCACAGGGGGAGGGGGTCCCTTGGGTGACAAAGGTGGGGGGGGGGGGGGGGAGTCAACACCTGCCACCCCCAAAAACACCCCCCCCCCTCACCCCCCCCCCACCTATGCCAACCCGTAAGCTCACCGCACGCCTCCTCGTCGCTGCCGTCGGCGCAGTCGCGCTCGCCGTCGCACAGGTACTCACGGGGCACGCAGCGCCCGTTGGCACAGGGGGCTTCGTGCTCTGGGCACCCCCCCGAGCCCCCTTCCACGGGTTTAGGGGGGCGTGGGTGCCAGGGCGCCGCGTGGAGGCCGGGGTGGTGGCGGCAGTCACCGTGCTGAGAGGGCGAGGGCGGGTGGTGGCGGCGGCGCGGGTGGTGGCGGGGGGGGCGGCTGCGTGGGGGGTCTGAGGGGTGAGAAGGGGGGGGTCAAGGGGGGAATGGGGGGGAATTGGGGGTGGGGGGGGAATGGGGGGAAGGGGGGGGGAATGGGGGGAATGGGGGGAAAATTGGGGGGGGAAAAAGGGGGGATTGGGGGGAAATGGGGGGGAAAGGGGAGAAAAGGGGGGTTATGGGGGAAATGGGGGGGAATGGGGGGA